>VXAU01006167.1:580041-749131 GCA_013399695.1 Formicarius rufipectus
CCCCTCTAAGTGCCCCCCTGGGGGCACAGCCCCTGCTCCTTTCCCGGGGTCCCCCGTCCTGGCAGGATGCCGGGGAGGTGCCAGGGCGCGCAGAGGGGCGATGCCAGCGCTTCCTGCTCCCTCCCTGCCAGCACAATGGGGACATTCAGGCGGGCACGGCGTAGCCCAGCACCAACCCAGCGCCAGAGAACCCCCCGCCATCCCTGTCCGTGTCCCTCCCCCCCAGCGCTGTCTCCCAAATAGCAGCATGAGACAGAAAGCAGCTGACGCCGTGTCCCAGCGCGCCGGCGGAGGCGAACTGGAATCCAGCATCACAAAACAAGCCCTGTGCACGCTCCCCTCCCAACGCAGGCGTGTGTGCCTGTGCTCCCCCCCTCCATCCATCCCTCCCTCCATCTATCCATCCATCCCCCCGAAATCCCCAAGTCTGCCCAGTAACACCAAACTGGGCTCCCTTTCCCACCCCACCCCGGCCAATCCGAGCGCTGCCAACAAGCCAGGGCCTCCGCCGCGGAGATGCGAGGGGGCAGGAGCTGGTGGGGATGCAGGAACAGCGTGTTTTCCTTCTCCCCTTCTTCCTCCGGAGCCGCTTGTTTTTTAATTCGGGGCCGGAGGGGAGGCGTGGGTTGGAGCTCAGAGGCAGCTCCCGTCCTTTCCCTGTAACGCAGAACACCCTCAAAAACACGAGACGGGGTTTCATCGCTGCTCAAGGGAGCCTTGTTCTTAATCACGGGCAGATCAGCGGTTTTTTGGAGGTGGGACGAAGGAGAAAGGAGCAGGGGGGCAGCGCAAGAAAAGCAGGGCTTCGTCCTCCCTGGGTCCAAAGTAGATCGGTTCAGGCTTTCCTGCCTGCTCCGGTTTGGTTTTCCCCCTCCTCTTTGCTTTGCTGGTTTTTCTCTTCTCTGCTGCTGCTTGTAGCAGCGGCTGTGTTTGCAGAGCAGAGGCTGTGCTGGTGTGACTCCAGTGGTGCTGCAGTACTGGGGATTGCCTGCTGCCCTCCAAAACTCCCCAGGAAGAGGCTGGGGTAGGTGCAGGAATGAAAACGCTGAACATGCTGGATTTTAGTGGATGACTTGCAAGGGAGCTGGCGGTCCCTGTGCCTCCTCCCTCCATCAGGGCTTTTTGCAGGTCCCATGGGCTTAGCAGCCCCTGAGCATGAGCTGAGGGTGACTGGGTGCAGAATAATAAGTCACATTTCGGTCTTTCCTGGCATTTTCCTGGCATGTTCCTGGGGCAGCACCTCGGGATGGGCTTGCCAAGGTGTGAGACACACTTCGAACACAGAGGTGTCAGAGATGTCCAATGCCTTTCATAAGGGATGGGTGGTTGGACCCAGGACCAGTGGGGCAGGCAGATTAACATGTCCCATGTTGCCTGCTTGGATGCAGACCTGTGCTGAGATGCAACAGTGGCTGATGAGGGGTGGAGACCAGCTCATGGCTGCTCTTCTGTGGAGCTGTAGGAGCTCAGCTGTGTCCTTGGCAGTGATGCTGGTGGACAGGCTGCCCAGGGAAGTGAAGGATTCATTGCCCTGGGTGTGTTTAAAAGACATGTATACGTGGCACTTAGGGACATGGTTTAGTGGTGGGCTTGGCAGTGCTGGGTTAATGGTTGAACTCAATCATCTTAGAGGTCTTTTCCTATCTAAATGATTCTATGGTTCTATGCTCTGCTGATTTGCATCCTGCTGAAGCCTGGGCCTAGGAAGTTACATTGTGGCTTAAAGCAACCAAATCTGCATAGGATCTCAGTAAGCTGAGGATTTGAAGGTAGTGGTCTTATTGCAAAGGGTAGAAGGCAGGAGGCCAGGTCATCATGCACCTTATGTCTTGCAGGGAAATTGCTGCCAGCAATACTACCAGCCAGAGGGGATTGTCCTGACATCCAACATTTTGCAGCCACCTCCAGAGGAGTGCCACACTCTCCTGGTTATTTTGGGTGTCGTGAATGGAGGATGGGACAAACATCTGCCTGGCTTTTGGGGTCCTAAACTGCTGAGGAGAAAACATCTGCCTGCTGTAAGCTGGTGCCCTAGGAGCGGGGACTGTGCAGGGTAAACCACAGGGACAGGCTTGTGCAGAGCCGTAGATGTCCCAGGAATGCTGTAAGAGTTGTACCAGTGGTTTGGAGGCTGGCTGGGAGAGCTGGCAAGGGCACCATGTTCCTATGTGTGCTGGTGGTGCTCCACCCCAGGGAGAGGCTCAGCCCAGGGCTTCTTGCACAAACTGTTTGTGTAGGGTGAGGAAAGCCAGGGCCCAGGGGCACGGAGCAGCTTGGGACATCCCATGGCTGCTCTCCTGCAACAGCTGCTTAAGCTGGGCAGGGACCACGCTGCAGCTGCCTGAGGGAAACACCAGGAATTACAGCTCCCAGGGGAAAGGACGTTACCAGGAGAGTGAGACTAGCTCAGCCCTGTGGGATCTACCCTCTGCAGGGAGGGGGCAGGCAGCGCCATTGAGGGCTGTCAATAAATAGGTGTTATTTCTTAGAAAGCCTTCAGGGTGTTTTTGACTCCTGTCCCACTTCCCTCTGTCTCTCAGCATCTGCCCTTCTTATTTACTCCACTGAGTTGTATCAGACAGAGAGCATCTGGTCCAAAAAGCACAGATCCTGCAAGGATAACCAGTACCACCATCGTTTCCTGACTCTGCAGACTTCCAGCACACAGCCAGATGAGGAGTCCTGGAAGATTCAAACCCCCCAGCTTTATACAGCCCTTCTGAATGACACCCTTGGATACGATGCCCACATGGTGACAGAAGAGCAGCCAGGACCCTACCAGTGACTACAGGTTGGAAAGTGGAGCTGGGAGGACTGGGAGGAGGGCTGGTGTCAGACAGGTGAAGGACTGGTCCAGTCTTCAGGCTCAATCATAGGCAGGACAGAGGTTCATCCAGAAAACACACTTGTCTGATCACCCATGGGTGCAGAGCCAGGGAGAGGGCAGGTGCTGTGTGCCCCTGGGCTGGTTATGGCATTCACTGGGCAAACTTGTCATCCCAGGCACCTCCTCACTTAGATGCAGGCTTGAGGGAAAAGTAGGGTGCAGGCACAGTATACAGGATATCCTATATGATATCACAGTATAGGATACTAACACAGTGTACAGCTTGCTGTAGAAAACACTGGCCAAACTAACAGCTCAAGAGCTGGATTTCATATTGAGTGTTGCAAGAGCTGCTGTGGTAGGAAATGGGCTGGTTTTGTTCTAGTCTAAATTAAAGAGAGGGTGGGGAATTCGCTCCCACTCTGATTCAGGCTCAGGTTAGGGATATGGACATGTTTTGAAGCTGGGTGAGGGTCCTCCTTGTGCAGGACAGCCCCAAATTCATGAGGCAACCAGGGCAGAGGCAACCCTACCATAGCTCCAGGTCAGCCTTTTAGGTGAAGAGGATGGGAAAGGGCAGGCAGGGAGGGGGCACAGGAGAGACACCAACTTTACAACAGGGTTGTGTGCGGGAAAACTGTTCAGGAGGGTGTTAGCTGTGTCATGGCCCTGGGGCTATGGTAATTCACCCCGCTGTGGGTGATCCCAGCTGTACCTACTGCAAGGCAGTGACCTGTCCAAAGCATCAAGCGTGACCTTTCTTTCACTTTTCACATCTCAGAGGAGACTTTCCTGGAAGAATGTTTCAGTTTTTTTTGGAGCGCAGATACTCTTCCCCTCCTCCTCCACTGTTGAATACTGGCATGGCACCAAATAGCAAAGACAACATGAAATACACCCTCATTTCCTTGGCCTCCTCTTCCCAGCCATCCCCCAGCAAAGAGGAGCAATACAGCATCTGCTTTTCTAGCTGCAGTCCCTCTTCCAGGGCTGAGTCTTTGCCACATTTTTTGGGCCAAAAGCTTTGAAATCTGTTCTAGGCATAAGGCAAGACAGCAGCAAGGAGGCAGCAGCAGCAGAAGCAGCACTGTGTGTGTTAAGCCCTGCCAGCTGCTGATGATGCCCTGAAGGGCCTCCGTTTTGCTCAGGATTTTAAAAGGCATCACTGAGGCTACCACCAACCTGTGACACTGCTCAGCCTCCCCATTCAGTGCAAATGGGGAATGGAGCCACTCGCATCTCTTCCCTTCCAATGCAGGCCAGAAAAAATGGTTGGAATAAGGATGCTGCCCCTGCCCCATTGGCCTGGAAACTGCTGGCCACAGCTGTGATGCTGAGTGTAATTTATGGGCTAAGCAGATGTGGGACAAGCTGATCAGTGGAGAGTGATGCCGTCAATGTCTGCCAGACCATTTGCCTCCAGGAACTGGAAGCAAGACAGGATCGAAGGTGGGGATGGTATCCCCTGTGCCTTCATTGCACCAGCTTCTCATCTCCCTCCCAGTTCTCTTGGAAAGCAGCTCAGGAGCCAGAGAAGCAGCTCTCCCCATCTCCATCCCCTTGACTTGCTGCAGTGACCTTCCCAGAACAGCTCCCAGATTCCCCTTGGCTAATGGAATGATGGATCAACTGGGATGACACTGGGACAAGGTCTTACCCATTTGCTGTGGACTGCAGAGGACACGGGGAGATGGACCCACCGTATACATAGGACTGTCTGGTTTGAGGGTAAGGGGAAAAGCAGGGGATTTATTAAATCTTCTGGAAGAAGGATTTACAGGGTGTAGGACATGCCTATTCAGAAGGGAATTATTTAGTGGTAGGTTGGTATTTTTCCCAGCTTTTGGTATCTCATGCTGCCCATTCCTTTGCACTTCATTAAGCTGCCCTTCCTGTCACCCTCCTGAACTCAGAGCCACCACAGTATGAGCTGTAAATCACTACCATCAGCCCGGGGATTCCCATGCCCTCCTGATTGCCACCTTTTGCCCTGGACACTGGGACAGGAACCAGCCTGAGTGAGGCAGGAGGATCAAAGAAGGAAACAAGATTAACAGGAGGGGAAACTTTGGGAGTGATGTGTTGGACAGGACTCAGGTGGGGCCTCTGGTAATAGAGCATAGATCCCAGAGGTCAGATACCATGTCCACGTGTCAAAATGGGAAGAGGTGTGAAGGTTGGCATGGGCATGTGCATGCAAACATATTTATTGCCTCTTCAGGGTTGCCTTACAGTTAAAATTTATGGTACATCTTCTCTTCCAGTAGCATTTCCAGGACTGCAAAGACGACTCGGCAAATGGCACGCAGCAAGTTTCCCTCCAGCCCTTGTACTCTTCTGCCTGGGGTGAGGTTTTCCTCTGCTCTGCCCTCCCCTCCCTCCTGCTCCCATCTCTCCTCCTTGTTTTCCACATCCTGCAGAGCCAGCTGGGAAACGTGCTCTAGTATTTTCTTCTAAGTGAAGTTTCCTACAGTATTAAAAAAGGGGAAAGGTGGTTTTTGCTGCAGAAGAGAAATGTCCATGCCCTACAGCCCTGTCCACTATGCTACTCTTCCCTGGAAGCTTGCAGTTACCTGTAGAAAGGTCTAGCAAAGTCCCTGAGTCTCCCTGGTCTCCATTCATTCCCAGTTGTGACCTTGATCATGGGCAATGCCTGGGAGAGGTTGGGCACCACTGGCAAAGTCCAGATCAGTCTCCAGCTGCTGGAGAAGCAAGTGACACTTACCCTCCTTGTGATTCCTCACTGACATCACCTCCAAACAAATTGGCCATTGCCTGTTTCTATCTGGTGACACTGTCAAGGATGAGACATAAGGGGCAGGAGGCTGAGTTATAAAAAGAGGAGGGAGCCATGGGCAGAACAGACATCTCCTGCACCCTAAATCAGCTCACTCCACTGGGCTGTGCAGTCATAAGGTCTGTCATTCCTTCTCAGAAGAAACGTGATATCTTCTCACAGGCACTTGAAGCCTTAGCACCAACTAATCCAGCAGAAAGGGACAAGCAAGACTATTAGAGGGAGTTAAGTGACAAAAGAGCAATTCTGGGTGGAAAGGAAGGCTAGAGGTTCCTCTGTGGCTATGAACCTTGTGATCCTTGCAGTAAAAGAATGATGCAACCCCTTTGTCCCCCTCCTGGTGTCACCTGCTGACTGGTGAAGGAATCACTGCTTAGGCAGGCTGTATAAAGGGAAGAAACAGCTTCCTGGTGCAAAACCCAGAGGATGGGTGGATCGTGCCAGGGAGGCACCAGCTGAGCATTTTGTGCAGCTCCCAGACAGTTAACAAGCCTTTGACTGGTGATGTGACAGGGCACCACGGCTTCAGAGAGAGATCAGTCTCCAATGACCACCAGACACAAACAGTGACCCCAACAGGAATGGAGCAACCTCTGCACCCCAACATGGGAGCTGACTCCATGCCCAAAGGTGGCACAGCAAACTCCTCCTGAACCTCTCTAGGAATTGGACTGTTCCAGGGACATATGCCATCTTCACTGCTGCAAAACTGTTCATTCTCAGTGTGTTTTCACATCAGTGAAGAGCTGGCTGGAGTTCCTCCTCCAGTCAACACCAGGCAGAGACTTCTCCTGGGGTCCCTGTGACTCCCCATCCATGCTCAACTAATCTGCTGGATTATAGTCTTTATATTTAAATGGATTTGATGACTGTTGCTGCAGTTACTGTTACTGTTTTGCACTGGCCGTATTTATAGGGTGCTCTGGTCATATTTATAGGGCTGCAGAATCAAGTTACAACTTTAAGGGCTGCAGCTCTGGGTCCAGTAGGTCACAGCAAACCTGGATGAAGTGGAACATCACCCATCAGTGCCAGCACTTCCAGGGGGTCTTGGTGCCTTCTGGCTTCAGGGCAGCATTTGGCACTGCAAACAGAAACCGCACACCTCAGATTGTGTTTGATCTCAGCTTTGTGTACTGGTGTCTGATTTGGGGCAACAGGGCCTGGGAGACGATCTTAACCCCTTCTGCCTGAAGAGGGGGCAGTTCGCACGGCCGTCAGTGTCCTGGGTAAAGAAGTCTTTAAACTGCCTTGTAGCATCTTGGTTGTCTTCGGGGCTGGAGCCCTGCGGGTTGGGTCAGCAGGGGATGTCATCTGTCACGGCCCAGGCTGCTGTCCCTGTACGTGCACCACTGGGCTTTCTGCTCATCCAGCAAGGTGGATGCTCTGCACTTTGGGTGATGCTGGGGCGCTTCGGTGCCACCCCAGAGCACATATCACAAGGAAAGCTGTGTTCCAGACCCAGGACAAGCTTTGCCACACACCCCAGGTTTGCACAGGCAGGTGCAGAAGCCCCTCATGCACACACCAGCCCCACTGCAAGCACAGCTCCCTGCCCCAGCACCCCGAGGGTGCTTCACCAGGCTCCCAAAGCCACCTCTCCACCTTCCCCACTGCAGGCTCTGCCCATCAGGGTCCCTGTCCCCCCCAAGCCTGGCACACAGGGCTGCTGGCTCTGTGGGAAGCTGCCAGCTGCTGAGCTGCCGTTATTATGGCAGCAGTAAACACCTTCCAGAAGCTGGCCAAAGTCCCACTGCCTGCGTCCCAGAGCCACCCTCCTGACACTGGATGCCAGCCTTTCTGCCCATGGAGGGGGGGGGAGACAATCCCCCTGCTGATCCAGATCCATATTCAGGGTATTTCTGTGGATCTGGGGAATAATCCCCCCAAGATACTGATTCAAACACAGTGAGCAGCAGGCAGGGATCAACACCCAGCTAAATGCTCACTTCCACTTTGCTTGTCAGGACACCATCTTCTTGTGTCCATCTTCTCTGAGTCCAGATGATGTCCCTGAGGGCATGAAGCTCCTTGTTAGCTGGACTGAATGATGATGAATATTGAAGGATATTAAGCAAATGAGCCCCCTCCTTCCTACAGGATCTATTTAGCTGCAGCTGATTTTGGCTGTGCAACCACACTGCACGTTCCAATGAGATAAAATTAGCTGTGTTCCCATGCAGAGGCTGTGCTGGAGCTGTGCTTGGATCATCACAGCATTAAGAGCTGCTGCTGCTGCTTTTGGGTGTTAGTGAGTGGCCAGAGCTGTACCAGAGCTGGGCAGTCCTTGTCCCGGAGATGAACCTGTTCAAAAGAAAGTTGCCTGGAAGGAAGGGTGGGTGAAATGAATCACCTGAAGGCTCAGGCTGTGCCACGGCCAAGGTAAAGACCCTGGTCACACAAGTATGTAGAGCTTATCCCTTCTCACTGAAGGCCCAGGGTGTGTGGAAAGACTCACAGAGGTCTCACTAACTCAGCCCCCACCATGCTGCCCCAAAACCACAATCCCTGCAAAGGAAAATTCCTCAGTGTCTGGCTGCTTAAGGATGGCAGTGGGATGAACAAAGGCACCTCCATTGCTTGGATACCCCGGGCATCCTGCACAGTGCATGGCAGGGACCATCCCTGGGGACAGGGAGTCTCAAATAAGCTCTTTGTGAGTAATGAGGAACTCCAGCACATGCACTAAAAATAAGGAAACAGCAGGCAGCAGATAAATCAGTTGCAGGGGCCCCTGGCCAGGAGGCTCCCGTGCACCCAGGCTGACGGAGTCCTGATTTGTGGGCTGACCTCAGCCACACTCACTGAACTCCTCAGGCCCTGGCTCGCCTGGCTGGAAAACTGAGTAGAATAAAAAGCAGGACATCAAGGCTGAGCTTAGCTATTCCTTCTGCAGATAAATCACTTGGAGATGAGGAAATTGGCTGTGTTTTTTTGCCAATAACACGCTTTTGTCGTGCCAAGCCTGTCTGAGCAGGGCGGCTGCGCTGGGCACGTTCCATGGCCGAGATGGGAGGATGAGCAAACCCCCTGTGCTGTCCCTTGCCTGGTGGGGAGGTGACGGAGAGCCACGCCAAAAAGTCAACGCTCAACAGCACGGTGGTACCCAGGGAGAGGGAGAAAGGTGTGAAGCAGCCATGTGCAAAGGTAAGAGTGGAGGCACCTTCCATGTTCTGTCCTGCAGTATTTGCACTGTGCCCTGAGTGCCTGGGTCATACCAACACTCTCCATCACTGAAGTTACCAAGGGAACTGCATAAATAATAAAAAAATAAAAAATACAATGCTTTTCTTCAAGCATTTCCTCATTCCTAGTGCAAGTGTTGTTGGGGTTTTTTTCATTCCAAGTAAGAAATCTTTTACTTCATGATCCTTCATAACCCAGTCTGTGTTTTGGGGGAATGAGGCTGGTGTTCAATAGCCTCTCCAGTGTTCCCAGGCTGTTTGAGGTGTAGTGCTCTCTCTAAAGGCACATGCAGCTTGCTTTCCCTTCTCCAGCTGATGGGAAGTCAAGAAGGGTGATATATTTTAGCTGGGGAAGTAAATCAGCCAGAGAAGCAGGCTGAGCTCATGCCTACTGAGATCATAGCAAATGTCTGTGTCTTTGACAGCAAAGAATCTATCTAGAGGCCCCTTTGCCATTTGGCACCTGTGAGGTTTGATTTGGAGTATCTCAGTTATTAAGTGATTAACAGGGAAGGCTCCAGGAGACAGAGCAGTAGCTGCACCTTTCCCATCCCAGTTTTTTCCCCAGCAGCAGGAGCAGAGTTTACTGTAGCTTCTGTTCCCATCTATTCTGGAACTGAATCCGTGCAAACAAATGGAGGCTGATTACACCACGCACTCACAAGCACCAAGGAATGGTGAGGATGCAAGAGGCAGCACAAAAACTTGCTCACTTGGTGTTTTTCTGTCTGCCTGCCAGAGCTGCATCTGCTCCTCGGCCGATGCAGTGCAGGATCGCTGGCTGGCTGCTAGAGGAGAAGAATTTGAATAATTTTTGTCACGTGGAGGAAGAGGGAGCAGAGACCCACTCCAACAGACTTTCTGAGCTGAAAGCTGATGCTTATGGCCATGGACTGATATGTAGGAGATGGATTTTTTTGTTTGTTTGTTTGCCTGTTTTCCCTTTTAGAGTAGTGTTTTCTAAAACATTCATCATTTGAGGAGCTGAGCCCAGAAGGTGGGACTGTGCACAAGACACCTTCAAAAGCCTTTTCGAAACCTGGAATCCTGTATTAAGCAGATCCTAAATTCCTACTCCTGGTGGCCCACAGCCCATAGCATATCAATCAAATCCCCTCCATTTCTCTCTCTTATATACCTCTTATACCTGCTTTTACATCACCCACGGAGATGTCTGTATGGACCAAGCATCCTTCCAAAAGAACTATTCTGAGTACTGGGCAGAAATATGCAGTAAAATCAAACCTTGTAAAATCAAATAGAGAAAGAAAGCTACAGGCAGAAAAGGTTTGCAGAAGAAAGGAAGAGCTGGTGAGAGGCTTTCTCCAGTCCCACCTCCCTGATGTCAGCAGGTCCTCTTGTTTGTGGTCTGTCTTGGAAGTGGAAAGCAGCGAAGAGCATGAGCAGATGGGGTCCCTTGCAGCATCTTGGAGGCACCTGGGGTCATTGTGAGAAGACCCTCAGGACCTTCCAGACACCAGTCTGGGAGAGCCTTCTGCTGCCCTTTCCCCCTCCTTTCTTCCCATCTCTCAGCAGCACCTCTTCAGAGACCTGGAACCAGTTTTAAACCCATTTATTTGAAGTCAAGGAGGGAGGAAAGTGAAGCAATATAATTATTGGGCCAGAGATTTATCTCCTGCAAGGTGCCCGGAGTGCAGTGTATCTGCTGGAACAACAATCACCATTTGTCTGTCCCTGATAATTTCATAAGCAGCTCCGGACCCAGGGATGAAATAGGGCCATTCCCAAGGAGGTGCCTGTGTTTTGATGGATGCTGCAGTGGCTCTGTCTGGGATGAGCAGGGATTTGCTCTGCTGTGCCCAGCACTGTAGGATGGACTCCAGAAGCTCCAGATGCACCACAAAATGGGTCTTTTCTTTATGCCTGTCCCAAGTGAAGGTTCTGGGGCATCCAGAGGAATCCCAGTGGCAGTTTCTCAGGCTCTCCGTTCAGTCTCTAATCCCTAGGGACATGCTTGTTGTGTTTGGAGGCTAGTTCCAAATTGCATTAAAAAATGTGATGTAAAAAATTATTATAATAGCATTTAATTAGGAGGATCCCAAAGCCTGCTGTGCTCTGGTTTGGCCTGGGGTAGGGAGTGGAGCTGGGAGCATAACAGAGCAGTAAAACATAATCCTGGGATTATAAGCAACAATTATCGCCACGGGTATGTTCATGTCACCCTGTGCTCCCTGTCTGTGGGGTTTGGGATGCAATACAGGGATTGGATTGTCTCTCATCCAAGCCACAGTCCCTGTGTTTGGGCTAAGGCAGGATTAGACCCATGGGCTCACACCATGCTGCAGTGCCTGCTACGTGTTGGTATCACAGTTTCTTAGGGAAAAGCACTGGCTGAGCCTGGATGATTCCCAGGAGTGCCAGTCCGGACTGTGAGCTGGGGAGAGATGTTTGGAGTGGCAGGAGGTGGGGGAGAGATGGAAATTCTCCTTTTTCCAGAATTTTCCTTTGTCTCCAGAGGGGCAGAATGGAAATAAGAGCATAGGAACTGCAGCCAAGGCTGTGCTGGGCAAGGATATGCTCCCCAGCATGTGCCCTGTGCCCACCTGCACAGCTCAGCCCACACTGAGTGGGAGCAAGTGGCACCAGGCTCATCCTGGGATGCTTTCCAGACCTGTGGATTACAGCTGCAGCAGGTGCCTCCTCCCCAGAGCAAGCTTGCCAGATAACCCCCTCAGCATAACTGAGAGGCCACAGCACTGTGTTTGCAGGCAGCCAGGCTTCGCCACAGCATCACTCTGCTTTGCACTGTCAGTCTTCTCCACAACAGAGACAACATGGCACACTGCAGCCACTTACTTCTGGTTGGGAAAGTGGTCCCCATTAATAAAATGGGGAATTCAGGGAGCCACGGGTGCTTACTTGCCAAGGAGGCATCAGGATGCACCAAATGATGAGCCTTTCCCTGGGTTGGAACTAGGTGATCTTTAAGGTTCCCTTCTAGCCCAAGCCATTCCATGAATATATGATTCCATGCCACCATCCTTCCCTGGCCCAGCAGACCTGTGTGAGCTACACCCCTCAAAGGGCTAAGGCTGTTTTATCAGGGGGGCATTTAAAAATACAGAGTATTTCCCAAAGGGGGCTGACTGTCAGCGAGATGGTGTCCAGAAGGGGGCAGGGTTAGCTGCCACACGGCCCAGCACCCACATTTTAGGTTCTGGCAAGCCATTATTTCCAGTTTTGCCTTTTCCACATATCTTCTTCTTCTTCTTTTTTTGTCTTAAGCAAAACCCCCACTTACAACTGTGAGGCTTGTGCATTTCCTGCCCCCTTCCAGTCCCAGGTGTCCCTGCAGAGCCAGGGGCTGGCAGGCACCTTGTTTGCATGGCATTCCTGGTGCTGAGCCATCGAGGCTGCTCTTTGGAGAGGTGACGTGTGCCTTCACAGGGCAGGGAGAATGCCTTACGTTAACCGAGGGATCAGTTGCAAGGAGCATTGTCCTTCCAGGAAAAACACGTAGCTGTGGTCACCTTCCAGCCACCAGGCTGTGGAGAGCAGGGTTTGCCATGGGCTCTGCCCCATCATGAGAGTGCTGGAGCAGTACCAAGGGCAGTTGGCATCACCCCAAGAGGGTTAGCACACACCCCATCAACATCTCCAGCCAGGTGAGCCCTCGGTAGTGTTTATAATACCCTGCCCATGTGCTGGTCAGCTCAGACTCTGGGAGGTGGAGAAAGCAAAGAGGGAACAGAGGAGGAGGATGGAGGAAGGCTTTCAGTGAGCAGGGATGGAGGAGCAGCCAGATGGGAGAAGGTCACTGGGCAGCACAGTGGAGGGCACTTCATTAGCATTGCTTTCTCTAGAAATGACCCCCTTCCCCAAGCCACTCCAGAGACTCCTCTGGCCTTGTGCTGGCCCCAGCCTGTTAATGTTTAACCCCTGGACAGGGACAGCATGTCGGAGCCAGCACATGGGAGGTGGTGTCAGCGTGTGGGGACAGCAGTGGGTGGCTGGGCATACAAGAGGTCACTTCCCTGCACCAGTAGGACCTGGTGTCATCAGCAGCACTTGGCTCCTGTGCTGCTCCCATAAGCCCCAGGACTCGGGATGAAGTGGCTTTATGCCAGTTCAGTTGGAAAAGGGTCTGCTGGGGCTGTGTGACCCAGGATACCTTGGCACTGGCTTCACAGAAAGGTGGAAGGGAGGAATGTTGCCTTCAGCCCCTCAACATGAAGCTCAGAGCCTGGCAGGCAGAGCCAAGGGGTGATGCACAGTGTGAGCCCAGGGTGTTTGGTTGGTGCCATGTTTTAGGGCGAGCTCTGGCGTGTTGAGGTGAAAAAATACAGTTTCCTTGTACGCAAACAAAGCTTGACTTTATTGCCTTTAAAGTGCAACCAGCACAAACAGTGGCAAAAGTGCAAACACTGATAATTCACAGAACATTTTGAGCTGTGCAAACAAGCCAGAGGTGGGTGAGTGTGTTGAAATGAAGGGGTGGGGGTCTGGGGGGAGGTAAGCTCCCTGCCCCAGCAGCAAACAGCCCCCCCATTCCCCCACCCTGAGCTGCCCCAGGCAGCAATGCTGACTCTGGGTTGGGGCTGGAAGCAGCCTCTGGGTGAGCAGGGCTGAATGGGAGCCCCGTGGAGCACAATCCCTCACCGAGAT
The DNA here is from genome assembly GCA_013399695.1 of Formicarius rufipectus. Taxonomy (NCBI): domain Eukaryota; kingdom Metazoa; phylum Chordata; class Aves; order Passeriformes; family Formicariidae; genus Formicarius; species Formicarius rufipectus. The sequence continues at coordinate 593,477 of VXAU01006167.1, forward strand.
GGGATGCAGATGTTATTACAACATTTTTAGCCCCAGCCTGAGGCTATGCCCTACCCTGGCAGCAGGAAGAGCTCCAGAGCCGCCCCACAGAGCTGCAGGGACAAGGCAGAGCTCTGCATCCTCTGCCTGGTCACTGCCCACAGAGAGTGTTCCACCCGTGTCTTGGATGACATGTAGCAGACAGAAAGCTGCTCCTGCCTTGCTTTTCGCCCTTTTTCCCCCTTCCCACACCCTTTTGCCTTGGGATGCAGCTGCCTTACACACACGTCGTGATCTTCCTGAGTCTTTTTCAGCATTTTCTGTCCCATCCAGCCCTCCAAAGCTTTCTCCAGGTGCTGATCTACAGGTAGCTGCTGCATATCCCCTCTTCACTGGTATCACAAAACAGTTTCCCATCACTCTGTGCCCCTGAGGGCATATTTTTACCCGGCTAAGGAAGGGCAATGCATAGGAGATTCAGTCCTTACAGAGGCGAGACAGTTTACAGGGAGCCAGAGCACCAGTGCTATAAGGAGGGATTAAAATACAGCTCCTCAGGAGACATTTAGGCATCTGCCTCCCATTCCTTAGGATTACCAAGAAGGTTGGGAAAAGCAGGCCACTGCAAACTAGATAAGAAGAAGAAAGGGAGAGACCCCAGGTGGATCACCAAAGAATTAGGCAGGTTGCAGGGATCTGAGCTCTTATCTAGACTCCATCCCTCCGGATACCAACAATCAGATGATCTCCCCACTCTGATTCTGGTGGCAGGCTGAGAGGGAAGAGATGCTTGGCTCACATGCTCTCAGCACAACCCACCTAGCCTCAACACAAAGGGATTACCAGGTTTCGTGTCTGCCTGACAAACTCTTCCCTAATCCAGCCCTGTGGGGGGAAGAAAGCTTTTCTTGTTAAATCCATTTCCAGTCTTCATCCCGCACAGGGCATCCCAGATCATTCCCTTTCCCATCCATGCTGCCGTGTGCACCTCCCTAGCTGCCCAATGCTCCAGCTGATTTACTCCTGCCAGATGGGAATTTTTGGGAAACTGAGGACTCAACAAATCTTTCCCTCACTGCTGGAGATCAACCCAACCTCCAGCACTAGCAGCTATTTTAGTACAGCCAGGAAGACCTGAATATTGGGAGGAATTAATGTCCTTGCCAATCCACCAGCCAGTTCAGCATGTTACTGAGGGATGGGACAGACAAACAGAATGAGAATCCACTTGCTTTTGTAAAGCTTGGGAAAACAGGCTGTGGTACAGTACATAAAGTAATGAAAAATAGACATACTGGGCTGAGTTCAGTTGCTTTGGGACAGGGTGATCTATTTTTCTTTTCTTTTTTTTTTTTTTTTTAAAGCCAAAGCTTCCTTTACTTTTGCTTCTAATTCTGCCAAGTCTCTTCTGAGTGAAGTTTTGGGGATTTTCCCAGCTGGACTCCATTTCTGGTAAGAGAGGCCAGGGGCAGGAATGCCTGCAGAGCCCAGTTTGGGAGCAGATAGGCTCATCAGACGTGACACCTGAGCCAGTTCTGGCCCAGTGTGGCCTGTTGATATAACCAAGGTTGGAGGCCAAAGGCAATAAGGGATTAGAGGAAAATGGCTCAGGCAAGAAAGCATGGGGGTTTTTATCAGCGATGTCTTTGCTGTATGGTGTGGACAAAGAGTGATGGCTTCACCCTGACAGAAGGCAGGCTTAGATTATATATTAGGAAGAAATTCTTCCTTCTGATGGTGCTGAGACCCTGGCACAGGTTGCCCAGAGAAGCTGTGGCTGCCCCATCCCTGGAAGTGTTCAAGGTCAGGTTGGACGGAGCTTGGAGCAACCTGGGATAGTGGAAGATGTCCCTGCCCATGGCAGAGGGGTTGAGATGAGTTGATCTTTAACATCCCTTTCAACCCAAACCATTCTAAGTGTGTGATGCTCCCACAAGAGCAGCAGTGCTGGAATGTACCCAGGAGTGCAGATGTACAGGGACATAGCCAGAATATGGACACAGAACCCAACACCAACCTGCTGCCGTATGGTGGTACCCGTGACATTCAAGGAAGAAGCCAGACAAAATGGGTACTTGATGCTGTCGCGTCTTTGGAGCAAACTGTTATTCTCAAACAAACTGTTTCTTTCCTGTTGGCCACTCCAAACACTCCCTTTCCTTCCAAAAAATCATGATGAGCATCGTGTGAGCCCCATAAGCCCCGCTTTCCACCAGCCCTGCCCCATGGGCAGCTCCTCTGCCATGAGTGGCCGTATCTCACCTGCGGGGTGCTGGAAGCTGTCAGGCCTAAAAAATTCACAGCTCTCCAGGGAACAGGAAAGCTATTTTAGAGGATTTAAAATTGCAGCAGCTGAAATTATTTCCTGAAGCCTGCATTAAGTTATTCAGGCATCTAGCTGTGCAGGTACAAAGCAATTCACTCATAAAAATGCTTCTCCCTGATAATTTTCTTCATTTCTCCCACAGTTACGGTTTTCTCTGTGCTACTGGGATGCAGGGAAATAACCTGGTTTAAGTGAGCATGTTCAGGATAGGACCCAAGCCACCCATGTCCCTGGAGCACTCAGCCTGTCACAAACATGCTTGGGATTCATCTCTGGGGCCCTGGGGAGGAGAAGCCGGGTCAGTGCCCTCCCCACAGGGCAGCCCGTGTCCCAGCCCGTGTCCCAGCCTTACGCCAGGGTCAGGCGCCCCACATCACGCGCCGAAGCACCGCCACCGACTGGCACTTCACAGCTGCTTTGAGGTGCTGCCAGGGACTGGAGGTCCCGACTGCCAACAAATCACAGCCATTGTGCTCCATCGCTCCCCCCTTTCTCCCAGTTAATAGCCCCTTTCTGTCCCCAGGGAACGTGATTCTGCATCATCCCATCCCTCTGTGAACCACAACTCTGCTCCAGGCTGGCTGCCTGCAGCCACCATAGGTGATGTCCCCACTGGGGCTCTCAGTGCTGGCCCTGCAAGGGGTGGGTGCACACCAAAAACACCCCACTTCGATGGTTGGCACATTCAAAAAAAATCTTTGCCACCACAGTATCCATAAGTCCTTCCACTAAAACATGGGGTTCATTCCCAAATTGTTGCAAAAGCATCTCCCCTGCTCACCCCACAGCGGATGTGTCCCACCCAGGGCAGTGGCACCAACACGAGGGCTGGAGCAGGTGGGTTGTTTGGAGGCTCTCCGGGAACATGGGAACACGATCCACTGAGCCAAGCTGTTGTTCTCATTTGTAATTCAGCGTTAAGGAAATCTGCAGTATTCTCCCATCAGCCTCCCCATCCCGGAGGATAATTGATGCTAACGTCATTTCATTTTGGTCCAGCTGCAGGGCTCAGGAACAGATGTTTTATTGTTCAAACTGAACACACAAAACCCAAAAAAAGTTTAAAAAAAAACCCAAAAAACCACAAAGCAACAAAAAACAACTAATTTGGGTTTGTGGTGAGGTTAGCCGCAGTTTCCTCTCCCCAGAAAGGCAAGGAGACAGAGCAGCAGTCCCTGGGAAGACCCATGCCTTGGGAAAGCCAAGATTTATACCTCCAGGTAAAAATCGACCTCAATATATGATGCAACACCTGCACCCTTCAAAATTCTGCCGTGTTCAACACGCAAGCACTTCCAGCAGAGAATAGTTTGTCCAGCACTGAGCTGTCACCTCCAGGTGGGACACGCCTTTACATCCTCCCAGGAACAGAGATCCACCTGAGTTTTACACAGAGGAGCACAGCACTTGCTTAAGAGCAAATATACATGTGTCGTCCAAGGAGCAGACAAAAATAGGTGTAGAAATGTGCCATTGGCACGTGCATCTTCAGAGCTCATCGACAGCATCCTGCACAGTCAATGTTTCTGGGCTCACAGCTGTAGGGGAGTGCTGGGAGCCTCACATGGACACACACACATTTCTTCAGGAGCACAGGATGGAGGGAGGAGGGCCATGAGCTGCTCTGCAGCAGGTGCAGGACAATACCTGGTCCAGCCCTGGTCCAGCTAAGCACTTCACTGGGAAGCTACCACCAGGCAAGCTGTGGAGCAAGTGAAAAATGCTTTGTTTTTTGACAAAAAGAGAGCTGTTTAAAATAAAAAGGTCTTGCTAAAAAGACAAAAAGCAAGCTCTAAACTCACCCAGGTTAATAGATATTTAATACTGATTTTAACTCTTGCACTAGCAACCCTCTAGGTAAGAATGGCACTGGCATCTCTTATGCCAACTGGGAAGGAGGTACCAGAACAGGAATAGCTGCTCTCCTTGCCTCACTTGTGGAGGCACCTCTGCTGTAGGTGAAACCTGACCCCAGAAAAAAAGAGCTCTGAAATGCCCACATCAAATTGCTTGAGTAATTTTCCCTACATGGCCAATTCAGAAGGCACAGGACTGCCTGTGAGGCTGAAGGGAGCACCTTTTGACACCTCCTGCTGTGTGCCATATGCTTGGCATTATTTCTGACAGCATTTTGTGTTTTCTTTCTGTTCCACAAGAAGGGGAATGAGAAGGATCTAATCCAAGGAATCCAATCCATGAAACACTCCAGTCCTCCTCAGGAGACTACACTGGAGCTGGGACCCAGCACATGGTTTGAGAAGCCCTGGCAGGAGAATGACCACAGCATCTCATTTTAGCAAGCCGGTGGTGGGGGAAAGACACTGAATTTTCATGGCTGCAAGTAAAACAGAGCTTGACCATGATGATCTCTGAGCTCTGCAGCACCTGTGCTGCAAATCCAGTTGCCAAGACCCACTGGGAATCAGTGTCAGATGTGACTGTCCCCTTGAGAAGAACACTATTAGGTGGTAGAACTCTGTACAGGGAAAACAGCAAGAGGTTGGAGGTGGAAAACACCTGCTGGATCATGCACCCCTTCTCATTCATCTGGGCGAGCAGCAAGGATACAGAGCCAGTAAACGTCCCCCATCTTTGCCTGGTGACAAGTTGTTCCCACTTCAAAACAGGCTCCCCTGCATCCCACCTCAGGCCCACGGATACTTTGCGCCTCCTCTACGACTGCTGGCTCCAGTTTCCCAGCTGGCTTGGCAGCAGCCCATGACCACAGGCGTGTTAGAGCTGTGAGCAGGCAAGGGGAAGTGTTGGAGAAACCATCACAGCAAGATGGCAGGATTTGTTGTCCCCAGGGCCAGGGATCAGCACTGGCCCATGGGAAACCTCGCTGGCCAGCAGAGTCCCTGGAGGGAGGGGGTCCAGGGAGGTCACTGAAACCTTCAGGTGGTGGTGACATTGTACGGGGAAATGTAGGGAAGCAAGGAGAGGGCAGAATCCAGCCCTGCACCAGCTGGGTCAGCTATAGGTACAGAGCCCGAGAGGAGAATTCTGAAGATGTCATGGAAAATATTTGCTCTGTGAGGTCAGTGCACCCCTGGCTTCTCTTTGCGGGGACTTTGAACACAGGAGGGCAGACGTTTCCCGCACGCTCCTGCAGGCAAGAGGCCGGGGAAAGCAGGAGCTTCCCTGCACTGGGAATATGAAAAGCACAAGTGGAAAGTTTTGTGCATAAGGCAAAGCAACTGAGCCATCAGCTGCTGGCTGCTGGCTGCTTGCTATTAGGGGAAACAGCCTGTTGTGGAAAAAAAGGGGTGGACCTCTGAGTAAAGGCCTGGGGATGCCCCAGAGCAAAGCCACTGACCAGCAGGATAACACCAGGAAGTGCAGGCAGGTTCTGGGTTGTGTATTAAAGGGGGAAAGTCACCCCAAAACTGTTGTGTGTTGGAGGAGATGTGTGGGCTCTCAGCATGGAAAGGTAGAAACGACTTGGCATGCCCATAGGGCATCTCCTGTGGAGCCAGCTATCCTCCCCCCATCACAATGTCCTGTGCACCACACCAAGAAAGGCTCAGAAAAGAGATCCCAGTTCCCAAGTCTATTTCCAGCAACAGCATCCTCTTCTTCAGCTCCCTCTGACAGGGATTCTGTCACAACCTTTGATGTGCAAGCCGTGGTTTGAGTGTTGGTTCTGCTAAATCCTATCATCAGTGTGTGTATCTCTGGATGAAAGCAACTGGCTCCCTGCTTGTGTGATTATCACTGGGTGCTCAGGCCACCTGAACCAGGCAATGCCAAGCATTTGGGGTAGCTCGAGCAGGGAAAATCATCTCATAGAAGATCATTGGAAAAGGCAGATGAAGCTATTTCACATCTTGAAAGGTGCAGCTCTTAAACAATGACTCTCAGCACATCTTGTTTGTCCTAACTGCTAGAAGAATCACTTGCCTTGAAGCAGGGACCCGATACCTACTGCTCTTCCTAGGAGTATCTCTTGTTACACTTTCTGGTTGGGTCAGCATCCCAGGGGACAGTTTCTCTTTTTATTTCAGGCTTAGCTTATAAAGTGATGGTTTTCCCCCGAAGCCCCCCAAGGGGGCTGTGACTTCATTACCCCTCACAAGTGAAGGAGGGTGGGAGGAGCTCCCAGTGCCGTCAGCAGTGACTCAAGAGGTGAGATTCCCACCCGCCTGACTCACTCCCTGTTGAGCCCAGGCCCTGGCAAGATGCTTCCCTTGCATCACTGGCTGCTAGAGAAGATGAAGAGGTGCAAGCTGTTCTCTCAAGGAGATGTGCTGTGCCATTTGAAGCCCCTACACCTTCCCCTTTGCTAGTTTTTTTCCCCATCCTCAGCTTTTGACTCCCTGTGTTGCCAACTCATCACGGAGCAAGCACGGTATGGGTGACCTTCTCCTAGACGTACTGAAGCTCCCCACCACTCTCCAGTTTGTCCCAGTCTCATCTCAGCATCCCAACACCTCCAGCTCCCTCGAGGCAGGGTGCCCATCATGCTACCAAAAAAATCCCCCACTGAGATCCCTTGCACTGAGAGTCCTCAGGCACCCTGTTGCCACCCCAGAATGGAGTCTCCAGCTTGGCACAGCCAGACTCTCACTCCCTTGGGGCTCTTCTAGGAGTGGCAACAGAACAAGGACTGTGTTCTGCCCACTGCCTTGCTGGTCCCCAGGTCTGCCACCCAGAGCCCTGGCACCCATCCACCCAGCTGCCCCTCGCCTCAGCTGGGCACCTCAGTGGCTGGGACACTTGAGCCCTGGCTCAGCTGTTGACTCCAGTCCATCCCCAAGGAGAGGGATGGGGATGAGTAGTTGCTCCTGGCTCCAGAGTGGAATTTCACTCACTTCAGTGACCTAGAGCCTGTGGTGTGCTCTAAAAATACAAATAAACCAGTGGGTGGTACAAAACCCACCCTGTTTCCCGCAGAGGGCTGCTCGGCCAGACCCTGTCTCCCTGGCTGAAAGAAATTAAGCTGAGGGCTAAAAAAGAAGGACAGATCATGTTCGTCCCTGGTCACAGCTGAAGAATAGATGTAGAAATTTGTTGGGGCAAATCTGCTGCTGACTTAGGTATGGGGTTGGGAGCAGGAAGGTTCCCTGTGCCACTCATGCTAAGCCAGGACAGCCAAGCTTGTCCCATCTCCCCTGAGTTCTCTCATCCCTCTGATCACTCCATTGCCCCTCTCATCCAAAGCTGACTGCTGCTGGAAGGCCACGCTGGGAGCAGGGGGCACAGCAGCCCCCATCCGCCAAGAGCATCCCACACTTGTGGTGTCCCTGTCCCCAGCCACCCCCTCCTTTGCCACTTCAGACAAGCCTCAAAGCGGCAGCAGGGGCTTTTCTTTCCCATCCTCACCTGTTTGACTTTATGCTCCATATTAACTAACCTCACCCCCATTCCTACCTCCCCAGGTCTCGCCAGGTCTCCCACTTGGGATCATCCATACTCAGTCACCACATGGACACTGTTAACAGAAACCATCCAAAGCCTAACACTGGTCTAATTAACATGACGTACCGTGATTGCAAAACTCCCTTCCCACCCCACTCCTCTTGTATCCGGGGACCCACATGCCCTGCCCTGCCTTCGGGTGTCCCCTTGCGTGTCCCCAGCCGGCTTCCCGCTGCTCCCAGGGACAGGGAGCCAAAGGGGACGGCAGACAGTGGAGGTCATGGTTTCCCTGCACCCAGCAATAAACAAGTTCTCCGGAGAGGCAGGGGAGGGGGGCAAAGAGCCCAAGTGAGATGCATTTTTGCAAGCAGGCAGCCTAGGAGCTGCTTGAAGCGCGCTGACAGCCGGCGCAGCGGAGCGGGTGTTATCTGTGAATGGGTGCGGGATGTTACCCACGGCTCCTGCCGCCGCCAGCACGGGGAGGTGGAGAAGGGGAGCGGGGAGGGGGAGAGGTTTGTTCCTCAGCCAAGAGGCTATTTCTGACTCTGGGAGAGGGTTTGCAAGCAGCAGCTGGACCCAGGCTGCACCCGAGGAATATTCACCCGCTCTGGGCTGGAGAAGCTTCCCTGTCTCCGGACTCTTAAGTGCAAGCTCCACCTCACCATTCCCATCACTCCTGTCCCCTTGCTGGTGATGCCACATGCCCTGGGACACGCCGTCCCGTGCACTGCCACCCCGAGAAGCCACCAGGCTGGCGACATCCCCGGGCAGGGAGCAGCTAATGCAGGGAGCCGATTGAGTTACAGGCCAGCGGTTGTATCATGTTTACCAACTCCCCACCGTGTATCCTGTGCCGGGAGGATTCCTGGAAGCGGGAGCTGATTTCACACCCCCTCCCCGTGCCCCACAAACACGCGGGCTATGCCGAAAGCAGATCTCCGCACGTGACCGCGGCCGATATTGCCCAAGATGCTGGCAGGGAGCAGCCACCGCCTCCCATCTCTCCTCCTCCTCCCATCTCCAGCACAGGGCTGATCCCTTCCCCTTTTTTTTATGCTCCTTCCCCTCCCCTTGACTCTGTTTAACTTTTTCCATCTCTTAATTTAAAGCAGAGGCAGTGGTTCCTGCCAGAGATGCTGAAGGTCTCCAAACCCCCAATGGGATGCTTAAATCCTAGGTTGCCTCTGATCCCATGCCATCAGGCTGCTCAGGCGACACCAGAGCATCATCTGCCAGCCACTTTGGGGTGAATAAAGCCCTGGAGTCCAGACTCTCTGCATGGTATATGAACCCTTTACCTGTGCAGGGAAACAGGATGTGAGTCTGAGCATCACTTGCAAACCCAGACATTAGGACAGCAGTCTCCAGCCTCATGGCATTGGGGTTTGAGGATACTGCAACACCTTCCCTCCATCAGGCAGACAGGGACAGAGCAGGAAGATTCTCCTGCCTCCCCCCAGGCCATGCACGGACACACTGATCACCTCTGACGCTGAACTCTGCTACCCAGAAGCTTGGTCTGGAAATCTTCCCCCTGTGGCACCCAAAGGCATCCATTCATGGAGTTCAGGCTGTTTCTGAAGCCCTGCCAACCTCTCTTCTCCCTGCCAGCAGATTTTGGGGTGGAAGTTGATGGGTTGGTAGGTGCCACCACTGCTTTTCTTTCATATCTGTGCCAGCTGGCTCAGAGAGATGGTCCCTGGACTACCACCCTCCCCTTGGAGATAACACTTTGGGGGGGATCTTCTCACTGGCGTGCCACTGCAGTGGGACAGGACACTGTGCAGATACATCACTGCTGGGGAGCCTGGGAGAATCAGGCACCTGGATTGCTCCCAGCCAGCCTCTCCTGCATCCCCATTAACATCCCAGCAACACCCCTGAGAAATGGGAAAGGTTGGCCCAGTTGGGAACTGGCCCCAGTTGGGAATTGAGACCCAGCTCCTTCACCTCAGCTCACAGGCACACGGAGGACTTGGGTGGCCCCTTCATCGCTCACACTCCCTTTCCCTGAGCCCTTCCATGCCTCTGATCCAGGTGGGGCAGGCCAGAAGAGGTATGTGCTTGCAAATGCTGGTCCAAAAGCTCTCATCAGCCCATGTGCCCTGTTTGCAGATGCTCTGCATGGGAAACTCATAGCTGGCATCAAGCAGTCAGCCACCCCATGGCCAGGCAGAGCATAGCCCCGGCTTTACATTCTGGTTTAAATCATTTATTCTCTCTCCCTTTTGGGAACAGCATCAGCCACATCTGGTCTTCTACCTGGTACCCCACCTGAATTACCCTCAGGACTTCGGTGTGATATCCAGCATCTCCACAGGGCTCCTGATACACTTGCTTTCTGATTCACTTTGCATGCATCCCTTCTTAAGACAGATTGTTTACATCTTTCAAGAGGGTCCTGTGTATCCAAATCTATTCAAGATTTCTTTTTGAGACAGACTGGAAAACTATCCTGAGTTGCCACTGGGGCAGAGGTTTCCCTTGGATAATTTTACACATTCAGGAAGACAAACTGCAAGATTTAATCTTGCAAAGACCCCTGAAGCATTTGACTTGAGACACTTGCACTATTTCTTCCTGGCAATCAAAACAGCTTCAAGCTGAAAGTTAACCTAAACCTCCTGGGTTTCTTTCTAGTATGCATTTTCCCCTTGTAAACAAAGATCCAAGCAAAGCACCTTTGCTACCCAGTGGAAAATTCAATTTTGGGGAAGGAAAAAGGCTTTTAAAATAAATAGTTGGATTTGCAAAGGGTCGGGGCAGCATCCATCCCATTGGGTGGGCTCTGGGAACATGGGTGGAGAGTACTGCTGCATAAAAATAGGGGAAAAGGAGAAAGGAAATGGGAGGATGTGAAAACGAGGAGCAGAGAGCCTCTGCAGGACCGAAGGAAAATGCCAGGAGCATCCCCTGATTTAAGGTGACTGCTCCCAATGCTCAGTGCTGTTGCCACATGGTGATGGATCAGCTCTGACACTGTTTGAGGTCTGGATCCTTATCCCACAGACGGGAACACCCTGTCTCCAGCCATCTCAGCACAGCGATGACTTGGAAGGGAACCCACACTGATGCCATGGATATGAGTAATGTCGATGCTGACTTCCAGCGAAGCACCCCTCCCCATGACCTCGTCAGAGATCCCCAGCTCCTCTGCAAGTTCTGTCTCTCCCATCACATCTGTGTGCAGTTGTCCTTGTCCTCCGCCAACCCCTTCCCACCTTCCTCTAATTACAAGTATCATGGAAGCCCTGGCAAAAGCCCAAATAGCAGCCAGGCCCCTGTCAGCACCTATTATCTCCCTGCGTTAACCGTGTCCTTAGTGAGCTGCTTAAAAATAAAGGCAGAAGGATGTTGCCCATGGGCAGGAATTTTCCAGTGGGAAGGTACAGCCAACCTGGGTCACGGGATGTGGTACCCTGGCTTGTGTCACCCACTGGCACCATAAGAGCACCATGAGATGCCTCCCCTTCCTATACTGCTCAAATCCCTCTCCCAGGGCATTTCCCCAGAAAGTCACTTTTCATGGGCCAGTTGAACCTGAAACACCTCAACCTCATTCCAGGGGCACAGGCTCTAATCTCCACATTCATCCCACAGGGACACCAGAGCACTTGAGAGTCACTTGGCATGAAGCTTCACAAATGAAGTTCTCTGTTGAGCCCTGTCTGTGGGACATGAGGACTGAGCAGAGGGAGGGGTCTCTCGGTCATGGGTCTCTGTCCCATCAGGTTCCCTGCAGGAATTTTAACAGAGTCCAGCCCCACTGGTGTGGCTCAGGAGGAGATGACGAGGATCAAGAGCTGTTTGAGGATGAGAAGGTGGGAACAGAGGGCTCCTTGAGGATGCAGACACACCTGGGAGGGAAGGCATCCTCACCTTTGCTGGAGGGGCACTTCCTCACTGCAGCACAGAGCACGTTCAAGCTATTGCAAACCAGCTGAATAGCTGGCAGGGCATCCCAAACCACTTCCCTTGGCCACAAGCAGTGAGATCCACAGGGCTTTCAAGGGAAAACTCCACTATCCTCTCTCCAGCCCACTTCCTGGCTGGCAACGGACTGTCTCCAGCTCCCTGCCACTCCACATCTGGAAGGGAAGCATCAGGAGGGGACACGCTGGGCACTTCCCTCCTGCACATCTGGGATTTGAGAGCACTGCTTCATTGTGCTGGGGCAGGGAGAGTTTTGCTGGGGTTATTATTCCAAGCTGGCCTGGAGTCCAAGGGAAACAAAAGCTTCTTCCTTGCCAAAGGGAGGGCTGGCTAGAGGAAGCCACTGGAGACGAGGGCTGGGCTATTCTCTGGGCTTCTGAATGCTACATTTTGGTGTTTAAATTTAGCCCTAGATTGAAGTTTTGCAGACATGAGCCCTTCTGCTGAGCCAGCAGCCTGGTCAGCATCAACATTAACTTCTGCTGTGCAGTTTGCCCTTCCGTCCCTGCAAGCTCACCCTCCAAGCCTCCAGCCCCAGCAGCAACATGCTTCAGCAGGACAGATCCCTGGCAAAGAAACCATCCAGACATGCTCCAGAGAGCAGCCATGGCTGGGCAAGGCAGTCTGGTTGGAGTAACAGGCTTTTTTGGCCACCCAGACTGCATCAAGAGAAAGGGAGATGCTTGCAGCTTTTCCTCTCCTCATTGTGCAGATGACCAGCTTGACCAAAGAGAATTTTCCAGAAGTGATGGAGAGGTCAGGTGTTGAGAGCTCTGGCAGTGTCCTGTGTCACCTGCTTTTTTTCCGGGGGCACAGAAAGTCCTTGCAGCTTTTGGCCTCTCATACTCCAGCCCTTGAACTTCAGGATGCCAGTCCTTGCCTGGGAAGGGAGCCAAGTCCCCCACTTGTATTTCATCACCATTACTGCAATCCATTTCCCCTACCTTGCTCCAGAGCATGGCAAATGGCTTCAAGGAAAAAAGCCTTGCTCACAGCAGGTTTCCCCTCTACACTTAGACCCCCAGATGGGATACACACTGCTTTTTTTCCCTCCCAAATCCATAATTTAAAGTCTCCAGCCAGAAGTTGTTTCCATAGTGCTTGATCATACCACCTGGGAAGCTGGGCACAGTCCAGGACTTGCCAAAGGCTGTCACTCCCCCACTGTCAGGCTCTGTGGCCTCTGCTTGAGTTGGCCATTGGAATTAAAGCAGGCAAATAAGGAATCAGGAAGAATGCTGTTTATTTGCTGGAGTTCTGCAAACAATTAATATGGCCTTGTCCTTTGGATGAACCTGGTTTGATAAGGATCCTATTCATATACCGATGATTCCTTAAGAACAGAAGGTTGAATGCAAGTGAGCAATCCAGCTGTTGTCTGCTCTGTGTCTGCAAGGGAAGTGTGCCTGCCGGCTCCTACCCCTGGGAAAAGTGATGCTCCAAGCTTTCAAGGCTTTTCTGCACAAATCCCATGTTGTGTAAGAAGTACCCTGTATATATGGTGGAAGGCATAATGGATGGTGGGGAATCACTGGCTGAAAAGCACTGGATGTGGCTGAAGAGACAACCTGACTTTCAAAGGGCACCAAGGGATAGAAATATCACAATAGATCTCTAAGATGAATGGACTAAATATTGCAAATTTTTAATACACGGAGTACTTGAATAATGCAAACACTGAATACCCAATTTCATGGCTTATTAAAATCCTGGGGAAGATGATCCTCTCCACACACAGCTCCCTAGGGATGAACTGTGTTTCACTGCTCTTGGTAGGGTTCAAATGTTACAGGGATGCACACAAAGCTTTGAGCACAGCAAGCCTCCAGAAAACACAGAGGTAGCTCTGACTGAAGTGTATCGCCCTTCTTTCTTACTATATACTAATTATGATTGGAAGATAAATATATAATACACATGGAAATATGTGCTTCTCTCTAGGAAAGGAATTGTAAGCATACAGAGCCATATGCAAGCTGAGAAGAGCAGAAACACAGCAGCCAGATCCACGCTGAAAAGCTTTTCCCCATGACAAAAAAACCTGGTGTCAGTGTAAGGAGAATTAAATGGATTCAGTGAGTGGCTTAATATGTTTTGCTAAACTTATGACTCATTGAGGAAGAAGCATGGAGGGAAGATGCTCCCTGCTGCACAAGAGAGCCATAACACAGACATAATCCAGCTGAGCTTCTCTGCTGAAGTTTTGAGTAATCCTGAAGGTCTGGGAATACAGGTCAGCTGTTTTACACCAACTCAGTTGCTCCTACAATCTCCATCCTTTCCTTAGCAAGTGTTTTTTCTTTAACCCTCTTTAATTCCTTCCTTTTCCTGGTCAGTTGCTGCCATGACAGGCTCAGTTCTGTCAGAAAAGCTCACATCTGCAGATTAAAATATGATTCTGCCTGAAGAGCAGCTCTAGAAGAGTTGAGGTGATGTGGTCTCAATGACCTGCAGCAACCAAGCCCATGGCTGCATCAGTTCTGCAGTGCTGTTGAGGGATAACAGGGAATGGTGCCACCAAAGGAAGAGTCTGATGCTCAGAAAACCCATGGGAAGCACACCCAAGTCTCATTGGGCTTTTTCCCCTGTAGAGACTGCACCAAGCCTGCCAGAGATCAAGAAGCATTTGGACAACACTCTCAGGCACATGGTGGGATTCTTGGGGGTGTCCTGTGCAGGGCGACGAGTCGGACTCTTTGATCCTTGTGAGTCCCATCCAACTCAGGATATTCTATAATTCTGTATTTCTCCATGATGGAGATGATGGTTGAACCCCATTAATAAACCCAAAGGGAAAATTAGTAAGCTGTAAGCGTAACAAGAACAGTTTGCAGATTTATTGCCCAAAATCCTACTTTTGGTTTGCAGGAAGCCCTGATATTTTTGCAAAGGCTTATTTGACCTTGGTAAAAGGGAAGTGTTGTTGGATTTGAGCCTCTTTGGGCCAAATTCTGTCCTGTAGCTGTAAAGGGCCACCCCCTCTCACTTCTGTGTGGCTATCCAAAACACCATGCTGGGTTTGTACCACCCTGTATAATTTCTAGGCAGGTCTTCATGAGAACATTCCTGGATGCCATCTGATTTCACAAGTGCCAAGAACTTTTTAAACAACACGTAGAAACCAGGGAAAACATATTTAAAATGAGCAAAAATCAGCTGGGGAGAGAAAAAAAAAAAAAATCAACAAAACAAACCACACCCACACCTCCCCCACATGCCTTGAGCTCTTCTCTTGGGGAAGAGGAGGCAGAAAGCCAACCCTGTCCCATCAGTGGGGATGCAGCTTGGGAAGCTGGGGGGGCAGGCCAGCACAGCCCTGCCGCCTCCAATCATACCGCCGGCAACTCTCGTTGCTATGGCCCTCAGGTCTGAAACTTTGGAAATTAGGTAAAAGGTCTAAACATGAAGCTTTTTCTTTTTTTTTTTTCCCCCCTCCTCCCCCTACACAGCGGTGCCCCTTGCCTAGCACAATCCCTCTTCCTGCTGAGCTCTAGGAGGAAAGCAGCTGGGATGAAGAATTAACTCTCGCAGTCCCAGGGGTTTTCCAAATCAGGAGCAGTGATGTATGACAGGGATGATATTGCAGGGAAGGGGGAAGGTACCAGCAGGTCTGTTTCACACCTGCTTTGTGGCAGTGAACCCGAGAACAAACATGGGCTTGAGGAGGGATGAATCCTCTCCTGCCCCCAAAAAGGGGTGGATTTTACGTGGGTTTCATGCTGGTGGAACAAGCTGCTGGGAGATCCCAAGGGACAGGATTTTTCCACCCCCTGGGTAGAATTTGGTATTTTTAAGGGTGCCTCCTAGACCTGGAGGGATCCAACTTCTCCCCTTTTGGAGCTAAGGATACAGTCCAGACAACCCACATGTGTGGATCCCCAAGTTTCCCCTACATCCCGGCGAGGGGGTGGCTCTGCATGGCAGAGATTAGTTTGGCACAGGCTGTACCAGGGGCATCTCTGGCCAAGGTCAGAGCACTGGCAATTGGAGGCAGCACCGAGCTGGCACTGTGCGCACCCGGTGATGCTCACCCTGTTCCCAGAGGAATCCTGCCTCTGCCCACTCACTCTGTGCTACATGGCCATGCCTGCACCCCCTTGCCCACCCGGGTCACCCCAGATGTACCTCAAAGGGTCGCCCATCCTGCCATAAACATCTCCACCTCATCAGGGAGGGAGGGTGCCACCCTGTCAGCAGTTTCAATGTTATCCCCTCTGAACCCCATCACGCTGCTGGCAGGAGGAAGGCTGCGTTTCCAGGTGAGAGAGCAACTACCTGCAAGTTCCAGCTCTAGGAAGCTCTTGGCTGCTCAGCCAGCCTCCTGCAAACCTCAGTAGCGAGCCAGGCACCTCAATGGCACGGGGCCAGGCAGCTCTGCAGGGCTGGCGAAGTGTGAGAAACGTGACAAAGGTGTCTTTGTTCCTCCTGCTTGCTCCCAGTTTCACCCCAGCCTCACTGTGACACCTCTGAGGTGGAGTCATCTTTCCACAGAAAGTCTCCAGCAGCGTTTCCCAGATGCCGCGCCACCGCAGCCAGCTCGGGTTCACCCTCCCCCGCCTTTCCCTAAGGGAGACACCAAGCCAGGAGCAGAGCGAGGGAGCCAGGAGTGATCCAGGCAGGATATGGCTGCTATCTGCTTGACCAAGGGTTTGCATTAATCCTTCTTGGAGCAGACTGCTGTCCCTATCTCTGCCTGTCTCCCTTAGAGCCATACTCGCCTCCCACCCAGTGTGTCCCTTCCCAACACCATCGGGTGGAGAGATCTGAAAAGCACCTTACTCACCTCTCTTTCAGCCTTGTTTACATAGGAAAGTTAAGATGGATAAACTACAGGTGTCAAGTCCTTAAAGTCTGTAGGGAAAGGGAAAATTTTAGTGAGACAGCTGGAAAAACCCCAAAGAGATATTGGGACATATTCATCTGAGGTCTGAGATGGAGTAAGAAGCCTCCAAACCACAGGCAGACCAGAAGAATACTTGGTTTGTAGCTGGCCATGTCTCTGCTTACACGTTTCTTGTTTCCTTTCCCATGTGCCAGCGAGTCACCTGTTTTTCTCCCAGTGATCCAGTGTGTCTAACAAAAGCATTATCTCTCCTGACAAACACTGCCTTGCCCATTGCCCAAAACCAGCCCAGCAGCCACAACAACATTACCACAATCCATGTTCCTGCAGATTATCTCATTGAGAAATAAATCTCCATTTGGCACAGCAGCTACGTTTAGGGACAGCAAAATATGACCATTTTCAGAATGTTATCATGTACTTTGTTCACACTCTCAATTCCCTGTTTTAAAAAAAGCCCACTTGGAAAAAAAAAATTGCCCTTGGATACTAAATGTCTGCACCTCCTGTAAAACTTCAGCTGGGAACATTGAAAAGGAAAGGAGAGTCCATCCACGGAGGAATTTTCTGCCTGAGTCTTACTTGACTGCTCCAGGCCATCCCTATCCCTGTCCCAAAAGAGCAGCTGGAGTCAAGCCAGGACCCATCAGGGTCATGCACCATGATCCCAGGCTGCTCTGGTACTCTGGAAAGTCGCAATAATCATCATTTTCCTTGCAAAATTCAACAAGAGACTCTAAATTACTATACATCCCAATGTGTTTGGGATGCTAAAAACATGCATCCCATGCCTCACTTTTGCTTTTAAATACAGAGCTGCTTTGCAGAGCAGTGTTCTGCCTTCCCACTGCAAAATAGCATCAGACCTGGGGGGAAAAAAAAAAAAAAAGCTGAAAAACAACCCCAGTGGTGAGAAAGAGACTTCTCCCAGGTGTTGTGCTTCCTCAGACTTCCCACCAAGTTAATAATTGCATCCCTCCTGCTGAGAACAGACTGCAGAAGTGAGCTCACTCTCTGCCTAACCTCGTTACTCAGTGGTTCCGGGTCCTTTTCCTCCTCTGGAAAATTCCCCGTGCCATGCTACCCCTGGTGGGATCTGCAGCCTGTGTGAGCATCCCATATCCAAGCAGCAAGGAGGAACACACCGTGTCCAACTTTGAACCCCCCTCCACTCCAGGCAGAGCTGCAGCCTTGACGTGGGTCTGGTTGTAATTCAGGAAGCACCATCCTGCCTCAAGTGCCATGTGGTGGCAGCCAAATGCAGAATTCTTTTGCCCCTGACTCCAACATGGTGATAAACAATTAAATGGCATTTCCTTTACCCCTAGAGCAAAGCCAAATTATATTCCTCCCAATCTCTGCAAGGGGAAGAAGTTTGGAAGAATGCAGGGTGGAGTAAAAATTAATGAGGTATCTTTTCCTCCTTCAGTTCTCTCTTGCCACATAGAAATGGTTGGAAAGCAGTCTGAGACCAGCAGGAGACAACAGCACTGGAAGAGCAGACCCATGCAAGTGAGCCATGAGCCCAGCACACCCACCCAACCTAAAGATGGTGCAGAAATGGGCAAGACAACAAACCCTGGGCAGGTCCTGGGAGAAAGAAAACAGGTAAGGCAGCAAAAGCCAACCAGGGGCATGATTGATTCTGTGCCTTCCTCTCACCCCCAGTGCTCCCGTCACAGCTGTTTCCACTTGCTGCTGTGTTGAGGGCACATCCACGTTGCTCTGGAGGAGCCACCTCAATCCCTGCAGATTTGGCAAGCTGGAACCAGCTAGCACAGGTACTGGAAGCAACACAGCTAGGACGGAGGCATTTGTTTACTCAGTGAGGGGTGGAGGGAGGTGCAAAGCAGGCGAAAACCTCTGATAGTAGCAGGAGGATGGACATAGTGCTTAGTCGGCAAAGGTCCCCTCAGGACTAAGAATGAACTCTTGGGGTGGGACATAAAAACCCACAAAACATATTTAAGAAAAAATCAGGGTTTTCTTACAGAGATAAATCACATGTTTCCTCGTGACCAGAATATGACAAATGGCCCAAAGGAAAAAATCAGAACGAATAAAATCTCTCATCCGAGCCTGTTCCTTCCCCTTCAGCTCCCCTCAGACTTCTCCAGTCTCCCACATTCTTCTCATCTCACTCTCACTCTGAGCTACCCACCCTTGGGCAAACAGAGCAGAGGAACAGGAGAGTTGAGCTGAGGATCCAGAGGAGACACTATTTTAATTAATGCAGCTTTGCTGCCCAAGCCCTTCTGCGCAAAGGACAGGGTCTGGCTGAGAACATGGGGCACTGCTGGTGCATGGGGGTCCCACTCATCCCGAGGGTCCAGCAGCACAGGGACAAGTGCCTGCGGGCAGCAATGCCAGAGGAACAGCTCCTGCCCTGCCAGGGAGTTGGGCCAGCAGTGCCCACAGGCACATCTGCTCCTGCCTTCCTTACTTTCCGTGCCACCAGTGTTCAAAACAAGCTGTTCCCGAGCCCAGAGGAAGGGCTGGCGCCTGCCCCGTGGTACCTGGCAGAGGGAGGCACAGCAGGACAAGCACACAGTGCTGTGGACACTTCCCAGAAGTGCTGGATGTCTTGGCAGGGCTGGTGCTCTGCTCTTGCAGCATGCACAGGCAGAGTGTGGCAATTCGCACACACACACAGCTTCAGGTGCCCTGGTCACAGGAAAGGCTCCTATTTGTTTGGGTTTTTTCATGCTTTAGAAGAGGACTGTCTAACAGCAAGTGCTTGGAGACCTCCACACAACTAAAATCCTGTCCAGCAGCAGTCAAGCTCCTCACCCTCCTGGTCTCACAGACACCACTAAGAGCACACATGGCTATTTCACCTCTCCAAAGAGCACTTCTCCTCCACCCAAAAGCCCCCAAAGCCTCAGTCTGGGAGCCCAGTTCAAAGTTGGTGTAAAGCAGCTCAGTACTGAGGTCGACCAGAACTACACCAGTTTCCCCCAGCCATGGATCTGGCCCAGCTTTGCTGAGAACGCTTGATCTCCTCCCTGAGCGCTGCCAGCTGGGTGAAATACAGCTGCTGCTTCAATAGCCCTCACAGAGAAAAGGGCTGACATTATTCACAAGAAAAAGACAAGTATTGCAGTGCTTGCTTTAGATTTCATGGGAGCAGTTTCCACTGGCTTGATGGGAGGAGGAGACAGGCAGGGGAAGATGAACAGGGGGAGTGAGAAGGGGGAGCTGTGGGCTGTCAGAGAGCTCTTTGGGCAAAGCTGTCACTAGCTCTCACCCATGATGTCCCATTGAGCTGCAGAACCCATGTGGCATCGCTACCATCTCCTCACCCCCAGCTTGGCATGGAAATTTCTGGTTTGCCAACGCCAGATCTTCCAGCAGAAGCTCCCATCTTACAGGCTCCACAACCTTCTCCAGCCCAAGCTCAGCAGCAAGACACGTCATCCAGAAGAGCTGCTTTTTGTTTCAAGAGGAACTGTGTAGACTCCTGCCCACCCATTTGCAGGCTAGAATTGAATGGCAAATTCCTTCCTGGGTGCTTTGCAGTCACCACTCTGGCTCAGAGCTGACTCAGAGCTCTTCTGCTCCTGCCTGACCCCTATAAACACAGGGGGGTTGCAGTAGCACCATTCAGGCTGTGTTTAACGCCTGCTGCTCTCTGTTGCCTGTATAAGCTGGGCAGACACCTTCTCTGGGGTCCTGGATACTGCCCTGTGTCCCAGGATGTTTTTAAGCCATACCTTACCATGCACAGAGGGGTGTGAGTAGGGTTTGCCACACGTGACCTCTACAACTCATACTGTGGTTGCCAACTCTTCTCCCTCCCAATGAAAACAGAGACCAGATGACCCAGAGGAAACACCTCACTCTGACCAGGATGTTTCCATGGCACAGACTGTTAGCATGCACCAAATCTTTAGGATTTGGTCCCAGACCACCATTATGGAGTGTCCTGTCTCCTGGTACACAGCACGCAGCCCCAGCTCTGTGCACAGCCCCAAATAGTTGCAGGGGACAGCCCTGCCAAGACTCTAGAGACCACCTCCTTCCCCAGCCAACCTTCACAAGCAGTTTTCTTCATCCTAGAGAGATAGCAAATAAAAACCTTTCAGTCCAAAGCAATCTCTCCTTTTAATGAAATGCTTCCTCACAGGTCTACAGCCCACAGTGGCAACGCCACCCTCTGATGACTGGCATGGTTATTTGCCAGGAGGGAAGGCATCCATTTTACAGTGAAAGCATTTAGAGAAGCGGATGGAGAACTTGCCAGGAGAGCCAGCCACAAAGGAGAGGTGAAAAAAAGAGAGCCAGTTAATCACCCAGCATGTGTTACATGTCTGGGTAGGAAATAGTCTGAAAATATCTTGCATTTCAGAGCAAGCACATAGTTTTCGGTGATTCAGCCAGCTGAAGCCCTGGCCTCCAAGTTTCAGAGACCAACTAAGCCCATCTCTAAGCCCAGCTGTTGCCTGGCAGCTTCCTAAATGGAAATGGCATCTGGGCGACACAGCCTTGGGCACAGCTATTCCCACCTCAGATTTGGGGACTTCCTCAGGGTCTGCTAAACATGGAGAGGTGTTAGGCAGGTTGGGTTTTGTGATTGAAGCAAATGTTGGTCTCAGCATTTTACCAAATACCTGCTGGCCATCATGATTTCCAGAGTCCTACAGGTTCAGCTCAGCAGGGGAGGCGGCTCCTCTTCCCTTGGTTTCCCAATATTTTAGGCATTTTGGCCAAGCTCTGACTCAGGACAGGAGCAGCTGGGCAATCCAGCTAGCTGCTCAGCATCTTCACAAGCCATGCAGATGTGCTTGACCTGCCAGGCTCCGTGAGGAGAAATAACAGCCTAACCCTGGATCTGATTAATAATTCTCATTTTAACAACATGTTTGGCACTGGAGGAAGCTGCCAGCAAAAACTGTGGAGTCTAATGCCTTATCCACCCACAGGAAATGAAAACAAGGCACTGCTGCTGCCTGCTTCATCCAAGACCTCTGTGGAGGAAAAGGACCTTCCATTCTGGAGCTGCATGACCCAAGCCCAGCCAAATGCAGTCCTGAAGATCATCAGTCCCGAGCTCAGGGGATTAACATACTGGTCTTAGGCTGCTGAGGAGCCAACAGACATCCTGCTAAGTACCCACTGCTGCTCTGCACCCTCCACCCAACCAGGCTGGTGCCACAGGATTCCTAGGTGCAGGATCTCTAAGGCTCTCCCAGATCCTTGGTGGGACAAGAATCCCACAGATGGGACACCCTGGGAGGGTAGTCAGTGGTAGAACAGGTGGAGAAGATGTTGGCACCAGTGTGTTCTTCCCCGGGCTCTGCAGCCTGTGGTTTTCATGCCAGCTTGGCAAACAACCTTTGCCAGTGTTTTCTGGGGCTAGAACTGTAGAAGTTTCCACTTCCATTTTCCTTCCTCACTATCCTTTCTGAGAATATGCAAGCTAAGCCATGGAGCAAGGAGAGTTCAACAGACAAGGGGAGGAGAGGAAGGTCCCAAGGTGTGGTGTGCATGCCTGGGCCAACCCTCCTGACAGCCAAGGAAGGGGCTGTCGTAGGCACAACCTGTTGACAAAGGAGAGCAGGGCTCCCACAGAAACAAACTGGCTCCACCTGGAGCAAGGGATTAGAAACCTCAGCACAGCCCTCAGATTCCTCTTAGCAAACCAACTGTGGCTGCAGGCAGGGATTAAACCCAGGGCTGAGGAATGTGGCTCCTTCCCGCTGCGGAGTCCAAGTTGGCACCCTGTCCTCACTCAAGACACAGCTTACATAATGCAGCTTATGAAAGCAAAATAGCCCAGCCGTGCCAGTCTGTGGGCAGGCCAGGGTGGAGAGGAAATAAAGGAAGAGAAAGACATTTTTTGGCTGAGGTAAAACCCAGCTGCCCCCTGCACTGCTACCCCAACCTTGCACCATCTCACCAGGTAAGAAGGGGAGCAGTGAGGGAGAAAGCTTAGGAGGGGCAAAGCACCCAGTACTTCTACAAGATTGTGAAGAGCTACAGCCCTAGTGTTCATTCTGGAGTCACAGAATATAGGTTTTTCCCTCCAAATTGTCCCTCTGACCCTGGATTTCTCCTCAGCCAAGCAGATTTCCATCAAGATCAACCCATGCATGCTCTGTGTGCAAGGCCACTGCAGGTTTTGGGGATCTAACCCACAAGAAGAGCCCATCCTCAAATCTCATGCCTTCCAAACACAGGCCAGATACCTCCAGAGGCAGCTGGGAGATGCTCTGATCCACATCATCTCCCACTGGGAACAGAGAACCTGGAGATGCTTCAGTGTGAAGAGAAGTGTTGTGTCTAGCCAGAGTCCTTCTCTTCATGTTCCCATCAGAGGTCATTACACAAGAGACGAGGACAGTCCCCAGACACTCAGCAGTGGCTCAGAGCAGACTCACAAGGAGCAAACTAAGATCCCTATTCATGAATGAAGCAATTCACAAGTGACGTCTTTAGGCATCCAGATGAGTCACCACTCAGTGACCGATATCCTCCATAATTTACATGGCCTCAGGGAAAGCAGATCTTAAAGACAGGGCTGGCCCCCTTTATCAGCAAGCAAAGAGTCAGAGTTCAATTTAAAAGCCACAGTAGACAGCATGGTGAAAGCAGGCACTGCAAGTAGGTTGTCATTCCCTGATGAACAGCCTGGAGAACCACTTGTGGGTGGAGGACCCACTCATGGGCCAGGCCAGGTCCAACCCTGCATCCAGATGGCTGGGAAAACCAGGCAGACCTAAGGAGATCTTCCCTCTCAAGATCCCACTTGTTTCCTAAGCAGCTGTCCTCAGTTTAATCAGTAACTGAGCAACTGGGATGAAATCCTGGCTCAGCCAAAGCTGAATTAGTGATGTCTTTGATGGTAGGATTTTCCTCCCAACTCCACCACCTTTCTCATCTGGATCACGTAAGAAATTACCAGCTGACCATGCTTGACCTATTCACAGTGAACTGGGCTCCAGCACCCTTCCAGAGCACACCCTGGCCCCTCTCAAAGGGGGAAAAACACCTCCAGTCACTTCTCCTATGGCTTTTCTCAGCTGATGAACAGCAAGCACAGATCTCAGCCAGGACTTGCTGCTGCTGGATCTCCAGGAGGCATTTCAAGAGAGCAAAGCAGGGCAGCCCTGATAACATGAGGTTCTAGCCCTAACAGAGGCTCTTGCAGAGTTCTGCAAATCATTCTCTCAGCAGTTTGTGCCTGGCTCCCTTTCCTAGGACCATCCCTTCCCATCCTCCATGGGCAGAAGGAGGTGCTGGACAGCCGCATGGGCCAATATCAACATCTCAGGAAAAGGGGAAAACACAGACTTGGAGAAATAAAAACAGTTTCACTTAGCAGAAAGAAGTCCCTCTCTTCTCTGCCTTCCACTCCAGGTAAGAGCATCCAAAAAATAGCTCAGCAAATCCTTACCCACCTCAGATTGGCTGATTTCTCCTCCAAATGCCCTGTTCAGAGAGAGATGGGAGAGGTGTGCTCAGCCAGAGGCTTTGTAAGCATATGAAAGTTGATTTATCAAAAAACAGCAATTTAGGAAGATCAAATAGCACTAAAAAAACACCAAAAATAAGAAAGGAAGTGGTATGTGGATACTGGAGCAGCACCAGGGCACTCTGGAAGTGTGAAAGGGTAGGAGAAATCCAAGCAGCCACACCTGATGCAGCAGGCTTTGCAGAAAGAGGAAAGCCCTGACAGTAATTGGCCTGGCCGGGCACTAAAAGATGCTTCAAGTGTGATCTTGATTAGCTCATCTGCTCCAGGCTGTATTTGAAGGGAGCTGTGGCTAATCTTATTTTGATTGCCTTAAAACTTAGTTATGGGGAAAAGCCTGGCGTGTGAGCAGATATATTAATCGGTTTGGAGCAGCCTTGTCTCCTAAGCTGGTGTTTGATTAAAAGCGAGCACAACCAACAAGCACTTCAAAAAGCTGGTGCTATTTTTGTCTGCTTCATTTGGAGCAGTTCCTGATGCTTCAATGTGCCCAGCAAGCCCTTTGGGACTGATCCTTACTATATCATTATTCACATTTTAAGGATGTGTGAGTACAGAGAAAAGGGATTCACTTCCTCCTGAGAGGCTAAGATCAAAAGTCAAAATGTTTTCTATGAATACATAAGCCATAAATCCAGCTTCTGAGAGTTTCAGGCTCAATTTGTAAGAGCCCTGTGGCCTTAAGAGGAGGGTTCCCTACCCTATAGAGTTGGGAAATGGTGTTCAGGTAACTACAAAGCAGATTCAGAAAGAAGGCTACAGGCAAAAAGTCAGAAAACAATGTCTAGAGGGAATGAGGGAATCTTTTCCTTCTAATTCATTTTAATGTGTTTTTTTATTGTATTTTTTAAATAATGATCTGAAAAGCCACTTTGCAGCACAACGCTGCTTTGACCTTGTTTTCAGCTGGGTAATTGTGCAGTGAGTGGATAAATGCTTTCTCAGCTGAGAACAAGAGGAACCATTAAGCATCAAGCTCCTGACCTAAATTTATGTTCAGGGCAGCTGGAGAAGCAAAGGACTGATGCCTGCTCCCCTTACCACCCTGATGGACAGCCTGGAGATGGCTTCTTCTGCAGGGACACACGAATGGTGCTCTGCATCTATGAGGCTCTGTGAGGCACAGAGAATTGCTGGTGATCCCAAGGACTTTAACCCAAGGCACCTGGTCTAGTGGAAGGTGTCCCTGCCTGTGGCAGGAGGCTTGGAATGAGATGATCTTTAAGGTCTCTTCCAGCCCAAACCGTTCTATGATTCTATGACAAAACCTGGCTGCCCATCAGCTACTGCCTTGGTGGTGCTTAGTGGCCAAAACTGAACCACAGCCTCTTTTCCCAGTTTTTTCATTCCCCAGAAGAGGGGCTATGGAGGGAAAGGGATCAAGCCTCAAGGATTCACTGTTTGGAAGTACAGGAATTTTAAAAAATGCCTTAACAATAATTTCCTTAATTCAGGTTTTCCTCTGCAACAGTTTCTTGGAAGGCAGAAAGAAGAGTAGCTGCCCACCCCCTGCACCCAAATCAGCACAAAACCTCAGTATTTCTGGGCTCATGACTCATCCCTTGAGTCTCTTTTGGCTGCAGTACCCCAGCTCCAAAACCCTCGTGGACATGTCACACTGGGAGGAAAGGACCTGGTGTTCACTTTCCTTCTGTTCCAGTCACACACCACTCCACACAAGCACAAGGATAGGGTGATTTTGGGACTGTGGTGAGGAAGGTGCTGCCTTGAATGCTCCCCATGCAAAAGATCAGTTGGTCCACAAGAACACAATAGCAGGAATGGCCTCATCAGCCCAGCAGGATGCTCGAGTGTGGTTAATCCACATTTAAAGATGGGAATGGTTAAAGCAGCCACCCTTGAGGGAAGTACCTCCTAGGAAACCAAATAAAGGACCAAAGAAGCAAGATTACACATTTCTGCTACCTCAGTTAGTTTTCTAAATGATGGCTTTATGCCAAAGGTGGATGAGCAGCAGTTTTTCCATAGGGAAAGGGTCTTTTCCACAAATCCCCCTTTTAAATGAAGTTGGCTGCAATTTTATTTTCTGTAGGATTTCTATATCCTGAAGAACTTGGATGGGAGGAGGCTGAGGAGATGCACAGACACCTGTACTGACCCCATAACCCTCTCTATGGACACTCAGAAGTCCAGGCCCTTTCCCATCCCAAAAGAACCCCCACTCAAGTCACATTTGGACCATCACTCACCACAGAGCCAATCACCACTGACAAATCCCTACTTTCTGGAAAGGACACATGGATTGGAAGACACCTGCTTCCCAAAAAAACACCCCCCAAACGAAAAGCCCCATCTATCCACTATGAGAGTCAAACTCCCTTCAAATGGTGAAGGCAACAAACATACAAAAAGAATGCGCCAAAGTCAGATTTAAGGTTTTGTTCTTTTTTTCTTTTTTTATTATAAAAAAAAAAAAACCTATTCGGAAGAAGTCCAAATGCAACAGAATATAACTGGCACCATCTAAGATACCCAAGTGTAAAATCCTGGAACGTCTGAACCCACCAGCATGAGCTGGGGGTGCCAGGGCTGGCAGGGAGGGACAGGTGGCCTCTCCCTTCTCCCAGCCCCCATCATGCCTGGATGGCAGGCAGCCCAAGAGCCAGGACACAACAGTGGCATCAATGGTCTCTGTAAAACCAGTCAGTTTGAGAAGCTAAGATCATTATGAAAAAAAAAATATCTAAAACTTCTTTTTTTTTTTTTTTCCTTTATCAAAAGCCCTGCTTTAGTGACATACTAGCCCTGCTGGAAAGGTAACACACCCACAGCTCTGTCCGGAACACAGGGAAGTTGACCAGTCAACTCTTAGTTCAGGACACCTTCCTCCTATTGATCTACACACCTGTGAGTTCACTGTGGCCACTCGAGTTACAGCGATGCTTCTGCAGGCAACAGGCTCTGGGAGCCTCGTCCTGCAAACTCCACTCCATGCTGAAACAAGTCTCATCCAAGGCTCCTCCACTGAGCCCTCCAAGCTCACCCTCAGTCCCACCTGGAGGCCCTCCAACAGCATCCGCAAGAGCTCTGCCTGCTCCAGCTGGATGAGGCATTGGAACGTCATCTCTTAAGAAAAAACACTTTCATATATAATTTTTTTTGCTGTTTTTATATTTAAATAGAAAAATACTACTTCACTCTGTGTTATGAGCCAGAGATCGGTTGACTTCCAGTGACAGAACCAGTTCTCCTCAATGCGCCTATGCTAAGCTTAATGCCAGAAGATTCCCAGAAACCTCAGAGTAGCCAGAGGGTGATCATCTCCTCATCATCTCCCTACATGGGCAGGAGCACATGGGGCTCCAACACAGCTCCCATCTTCCCTTCTCCCCAGAAAGGCATCAGCCTTAGCGGACCATTAGTCTGCAGAGAGCCAGCAGCGGGGCTAACACTCCAAATCTGACTCTCAGGGTAGTCAGCTATAGTTTTAAGCTTTCCACTCTCCTACTGGCTTTCTTTGTGTGCAGTCTGTCCCTGGAAGCCACTGGATCCCATCAGATGTACACATGAATTAGACAAAAAAATAAAACAGTGGTTAAAAGTTCTCTAACACCCTCTCCTCCTCTCATCTTCTGAAGAGTCAACGACAAACAGACATCGATAAAACTAAATTTGCCCTCCTCCCCACCTCGAGACAACAAGAGTTACTGAGACACAAAACATGTTATCTTGTACCCTTGGGACTACATCTAGAGGGGAAGTTTAGGGGTGCGGGAAGCGCGGGGGGAAGGCGGTGTCTGTGGGCGCAGTCTGCTTAGTTCTTGTACTCAAAAGGCTCGTCGCCGGTTTCGTTGAGGAGACACGTGCGGACAAGGGCCTCTGTCACACCATACGGATCACAATTGGCAGAGGGCCGGCGGTCCTCGAAGTAGCCCTTCTTCTCATGGCCCACGTTCCGGGGGATGCGGATGCTGGCGCCGCGGTTGGCCACGCCAGCGGAGAACTCGTTGATGTTGGAGGTCTCGTGGAAACCCGTGAGGCGCCTGGCATTGTCCAGCCCCCCCTTGGGGTCGTAGGCACGGATGTGGTACTGGTGACGCTTGCTCAGCTTCTCAATGGCCTCTTCAATGTGCCTGCGGAGGGAGAGAGGGCGAGGGGAAGGCACGGTGAGTGTCTGAGGGACTGGGTAAGCTGAGCCAGTCTGGGCTGTTGTGTCAAAGCAACATGAGCTTCACTGCTGTCCCCAGGCCACTTCATGATGATGCCTTATGCCCTGCAACCCACTTTGCTTGTCATCCCAACAGTGGGCTTCTCTCCACTCCTACTACTGACCCAGGCAGCTTCTTGGAAAAGGATCGTCATGGCCAAACCCCACATGATCCCTTGGGAGTGCTGTCTGCGAGACACTTCAAGTTCAACCCGCAGCCAAACCTGCCAGGCATACTGCCACTGGGGAACCTGCTCTCAGAGAGGAGATTTCTCAGTACTTAAGTTTCTATTTGTGAAGCTCACACAGCCAAGAGTTTGCTCATTATCTCAGGGCATCAACAAGATTAAGGCAAGAAAACAGGGCTGCCAGGAGAAATCCCTCTACAGAGCATCACTGCAACCCAGTGCCATAGGGCCCCTGCCTACACTCAGCACACCAGTCCCACACAGGAACTCAGGGTTTGCATTGCCAGGATCTTCTTTAAGAAAACATGGCATCTGTTTCCACAGCCTTGCCTATGGTCTTTCATCATAGTTATAAAGAAATATTTACTAAAAAATAGTAATTATAAAAAGGCTTATGCTGAATTTACTCGTTTCCAACACTGGCAGACCAAGAGCTGGAGAAGCTCTTACAAACTGGTGCATCCTGGCCACTTGTGCTTCTGTCAGCACCGACAGAACTGTACTGCTGGCTCAGTTGCCCATCCAGCATCAAGATGAGAGTGTATCATTATACAAAATACACATTAAAAAAAAAAAATTAAAAAATCAAACAACACAAAACCAATCCAACCAAAAACAGTCATCTGAAAGAAAGGCTTAAATGTAACCCCAAACACCAGAGCAAAATCCTCTGTATCATCAGAAGCTCTGCAAAATCTGTCTGCCTCATACATATATGCCACAGGCCCATCTCAGGACACTTACTTGAGACCTCCTTCTTCCCTCATGCTCTTGGTGCTGAAGTTGGTGTGACAGCCAGCACCGTTCCAGTTCCCAGGGATGGGTTTGGGATCAAAGGACACAATGACACCAAAGTCTTCACACACTCGGTGCAGGATGAAGCGTGCAATCCAGAGGTGATCCCCCATCTCAATCCCTTCGCATGGTCCCACCTGGAACTCCCACTGCAAGGAGGAGGAGTCACAGGCTCAGTGGTGCGGAGACACTTGCTGAGACACCTCCCACCTCCTCATTCTTGACACAGCTCCCTCTGCCTGGGTTTTGTCTGTACTATCTCATCCCGTGAGGCATCTAAAACGATTTACCTGGGCTGGCATCACTTCTGCATTGGTTCCTCCAATTTTCACACCAGCATAAAGGCACGCTCGGTAGTGGGCCTCCACAATGTCTCTGCCATAGGCTTTGTCCGCCCCTACACCACAGTAGTATGGACCTGCAACAGCACAGGTGAGCATCAGCTTCCACAGGGGAACCGCTTTAATTCAGTGAAGACCGAACACACACACAGGGAAGAACTCTCCAAAGGCTTGGGATGTGTGGAAAAGCCCAAAAATCTGTTTTTCATGGAAGAACTAGCAGAGTAGAACATTGATGGAGAGCAAGGGCCCCACAGGTTTAAGTCCCCTGCAGACTATCAAACTGAGCAGCAAATTTGGATGTGGCCAATCCCCACCTCAGCTTTTCTGTATGACCTTAATCTCATGGTTAATTTTTGCCATTGTCCACCACTGGCTCTAGAAACACTTTGCATCTTTCAGCTCTCCTGAAGCTGCGTCACACAGGTTACAGTTCAAACGTTCCTGAGTTGGTCCAGTGCAGACTCCTGGAAGATTACCTTGGGGTCCAGGGAAGCCATTGGAAGGCCAGCCAAATGGATGTCCGTCGGTCCCAAGGAGAGTGTACTCTTGCTCCATCCCAAACCAGGGGTGCTGGTTGGACACCATGTCCATAATCCTCTTGCAGGTGTGTCGGAGATTTGACTCTAGAATGGAAAAGTGATGTGAGGCTTATTAGCACCTCCACCTCCATTCCCTGTTTCCACCTTATTTACAGTTTGAGTCCCAGCAGCACTGGTGAAGAATCCCAGGCCCAGTCCTTTCTCCACTGCCAGCGCTTTGTTTGCCCTTTACTTTCAGAGCAGGGATTATTTCTGTGCCATGGGTGATGATAAGGGCACGGACAGCACTTGGATAGCTCTTCCTTTCCCCTCCCCAGAACCACCACCTCCACCAGGAAAAGGGAGAAGGTCCATTCACCTGCACACTGGCGGTTGTATTTGAAGACCTCACAGAGAACTAGTTTATTGGGATCCTTGCGGAAAGGGTCCCGAAACATGGCAGCAGGTCGCAGGTACATGTCACTGTTGGAGCCTTCAGACTGGAAGGTGCTGGAGCCATCGAAATTCCACTCAGGCAGATCTGGAGCAGAGAGAGGAACAAGCCACACTGATCCAGGGTCCCTTGTCACCAGAGAATGAGCTCCCTGCCGCCTTTCAGTAAGACAGAGGTGAAGATGCTTATAGAGAGCAGGCCTACAATGGGTTTAATCCCAGCTCAGCTGATTTTGTTCCAAATGGGGGAAGCAAAAAAGCCCCAAATAAGCAAAAACAGAGGAGTGTAACTCCCCAGCCACCCTGGGAAATAACAAGTTGCTGGGCTGCTGGCCAAGCCCAAGTGAACTGAGCAGCACTGAGGACATTTCCCATGTCACAACAACCACAGGGATGAGCAGAACACCCAGTCTCCTTGGCTGGGCAAGCTGGGAGAGGGCAGAGCACGGGATATCTTCAAGCTATGGGAATGAGAGGAGCCAGGGAATACCCTTATCCATGTCACTTGGCCTGAAGAAGGTGGGAAACCAAATCATATATAAGAGGAACCTCATGGAGGGGGAGTATGGCCAGCGTGGCCCCTTGCCCACTCCTCTGGGCTGTGCACTGCCCTCCAGGTCAAAGCACAGTGGGAGCAGCAGTGAACTCCACCCAGGCAATGTTATCTCCTCCACATCCCAGGGGGAAAGCAGGAGGATGGGAAGCACAATGATTTCAAAAGAGCTGTGCCAACCACTCCCTTGCAGGGAAAAGGGGAAAGGAGAGGGGGGGAAAAAAAAAAAAAAAAAAAAAAAAAAAAAAAAAAGATAATTCTGCTCAGTCACACACAGTATTTTCATTTCATAACTGTCTCCAGCCAGCACCATGGCAACCTGGGGAAAATCCTAATGCTATTATTGTGTAAGCTGGGACTGTTTGTTCTGAGGGACACAAGCTCTTAATTACACCGGATAGCTCCATTCTTTCCCCTCCACTTTCTTCTGCCAAACTACTTCCGGCCAAAACGAGTACTCAGGAGTCAATGCGCCATGCAGCCCTTGCCAACTGCCCCCAGCCCTTGCCAACAGCCCCCTCCACAACAGGGCCAGCACCAGGGACAAGCTCCCAGCTCCCAGGCATCCAGCTGAAACTCCACATCTGGAAAGCTGGGAACATTCCCCTGAGGTATCTGGGGAAAGAGGTAACCAGAAGAGGGTGAGTGTCTTCCCTAAATACTATCCTTCCGCCACAGAAAGAGAGAAATAGCATCCTTTCTCCACCCAGTGAGGGGCTGTGAGTCCTGCACCTGCCCTCTCACCTTCAAGGCTCTTGGGCTCATGGTCCAGTGTGCGGGTTTTGCAGCGGAGGTGCTCCCCTGTCCCATCGATCCAGATGTACATGGCTTGGACCTTCTCCCCCTGCGGCAGCTTCATGTACATGTGCTTGATGGCTTTGCTCAGGTGGGAGCTCGCCGAGGTGGCCATGGCTGCAGTCCTGACAAGGGGGTTCCTGCAGGGAAAAATCAAAAACAACCCTGACTCTGAGCCCTTCCTGTGATCTCCAATTTTTCATACCCACCCCCAGCCAGGGAGGAGCATGAGACAGCTCGGCCACAGGGCTGGCTGCCATCTCCAGCGGTTCCATGTCATTCCTCAGGGAGAACACACAGCAGCTCACACAGATGCTGGCAGCCAGGAAAACCCTGCTCCAGGAGTGATCCCTTCAAAGAGTCCCATTAATACCCAAACTCCTGCCAATAAACTAGGTCTCATCCTCTGTGCAACAGACTTCCAAAGTGCTCCTCAGCCCTGAGTGAACTTTTCACCTCTACACTCACCACTGCTCCGGAGCAAGACTAATGCAAGGAAAGCTTAGCTGGGGCTTTCTTAATAAATCTGCTTCATCGAAGAGGGCTTAGACACCCCAGCTGCCTCCTCAGCGCAGCTGAGCTTGTCCAAACCTGGTCCCAGGGCAGGAGGAGAAGCAACAGGCAGCACAAGCAAGCCCTGAACACCTCAGGCAGTGATGGGGAGGCCGTAGGCGCTCTGGTCCCAGTTGTTGGGGGCTGCAGCATCCCCACAGCCCAGCACATCCTGGAGCCAGGCTCGCAGTGCCTGCCAGCCCACTCGGGTCAGACCCTCAGCAGTCGGGTTCCACGCATGTTTTCAGGAGCCTGGAAATGCCAACAGCTGGGAAACGTGGACTGACTTGGGAAGTCGCTCCAACATTCTGTTCCCCTGCAGGGGGGCTCGGGCTGAGCCCTCCCCAGCCTTCCTCTCCGAAGTGCGGGGGTACCCGGAGCCCTCCCACCGCCCCGCTGCCCTGCCAGAAGCATCACCCACGCGTGCATCTCCTGGCAGGCACGGGATGTCCCCACGTTTTAGCAAGCAGCTGGAGATCCTCGTGGAGGGGGGAGGAAAAAAAAAAACCAAAACTGCAAAGCGAATGTTTTCAACAGAAAACTCGATCTGCCACTTCCTCCTCCTCCTCCTTCCCCCAGAAGGAGGCATTTTCCCCGTAGAAGATCCGGCCGCCGGGAGCGCCGCGGCTGCCCCCGCTTGCCCTCCCCGTCCCCGGGGGACTGCGGCCGGTGGTGGCCGGTGGAACCCCCATTCTTTTCTTTTCCCTTCCTCCCTCCTTCCTCCCCCTCGGTGCCCCGGGCCGTACCTGGGCTCGGCGGTGGCTCCGGGCGGGCGCGGGGCTCCCACGCTCGGCTCCTGGGGCCGCGCCCGCCGCCCCTTTATGGCGGAGCAGCGCCGGCCCCGCCGCACGGATTGGGCAGCGGGGCGGGACGGGGGGGACACGGGAGGGATGCAAAGGGGGGAGGACAGGGCCACCACCCCGCCTCCTTGCCTCCCTCCTCCTCCTCCTCCTCCGGCGGCACCGCGGGGAGCGGGGGGAAGCACCCCCGCTCCGGGTGGAGGCGGTGGGTGGGTGCGCAGAGCAGGGGGAAGAGGGGGCAGAAAGCAGAAGGAGGGGTGGAGGGGTGGGTGGGAGAGTGTGTGTGTATGTGGTGGGGGTTAAGTCCTTTTAACAAGCCTCCCACCCGGAAAAACAGCCCCCTCGTCCCTGGGCAGGCGGGAGCGGATCCAGGACTTTCCGCGGCGTTTACATTAGCGGCTGCCTTGGCATAACTCGCGGGGATGGAAACCGGCCGCCCTGGGTAAACGAGGGGAGAAGAGGGAGGGACCGGAGCCCCACGAAGCCCTGGGCACAGGCTCTGGCTCGGTGGCCACGTTTGGAGCGGGGGAACAGCCTCAGCGCCCCGCCTTTTCTCCTCGGAGCAGGTAACAGCCTCCAGCACCTGGATTTGCAGACCCTCAATCCAGAACATAAAGGGATCGGTCACTGTCACTCGAGGGAGGAGAAACCACCCCCCAACCCCACCATCGGAGTACCCACTTAGCACCCAGCAAGCTGCGGGCACGGCCCAGTATTTTTCCACCCCGAACAGCTCGCTTGTTGTCCCATCTCCTGTCCAGCCCTCTGCACCTCCCAACCCGGATCCAAGGGGCAGGAGAGCAGCGCTAGCACGAGCAGACGGAGCTGCCACCCGTGTGGCACATGCTGCACACACACGCAGGTCCCAGGCCAAGCGCACGCCACCCACACGCCTGCCCCGGGGCGATGAGCTCCTGGGCTGCCCCATGCCAGCCTCGGGGAGATGGCACCACATTTGTTACTCCTCCTCCTGACCGTCAACAGCCACCCTGCCGCAGACACTGCCACTGTACAGCCAGAATCCAGAGGGGGAAACGGGCAGGGAGAGCCAGATCCTCAGGGAGGAGGAGGCACAAGCGCTGGCTAAAACCCAGCCTTGATTTATTGCCCATCTCAAGAGCCAGATCCCCACCCTGCCTCCGGGGACAACCCGGCTCATTCCTCACCACCACCTTGCAGCAGCCATCAGTGTGGTAATCCCCTGAGGCTGTCCAGAAGGGAGGTGAAATTAGGGTGCTTTTCTCCTCCTGGAATAGCTTGGGCAAGGCAGAGCCACCAACCATTGCAAAAGCCCCTGCCTCCCCCTCAGAACCCCATAAATTGCCTCCTCCCCAGCACCTCAGTTCCTGCACCCTGTGCACAGAGAAATGGTTTCAACACATAAACAGTGTTTTACCCACAGAAATGAGCTCAAGATCTTACGTTCAGCCCAAGTTCAGCTGTGGTCACCCAAATGTAACAGCTCAGCTGAAGCAAAAGGAAGTAGGTAGGAGCTGCTGCCGCGGCCCAAAATAGCTCCCATAAAGGGGAGCTGTCAAGTCATGGAAAACGTAAAGCACTGTCCAGCCCTCTTCCCGAGGTTTACAGTGTTTCTTTAATCGGGTCACCGAGAGCCCTGACAGCTCCAAATTCTTGGAAATTCTTTTGCTACCTGCTAATTTCGCCGTAACTTTGTCCCCCTGAGCTGGCTGCAAACAAGCCCAGGTGTTCACAGCTGGAAGTCCCTGCGGAGTGGGTGACCCCCGTGCCGTCCAAGCCTCTGGGCTGGGCAGCTCCGAACAACCCTGAAGGGAAGCGGGGAGGGGGGGCAAAGGCAGCTTGCACTATAAACATCTCCTCTCCATCCCATAAATCCCTGCCGAGCACCAACCCCCAGCCTGGCACAGACCCGTGGGGTAGGCGAGGGTGTGATGGCTGGGGTGGGAGGATGTATCTGCGGGCCCCGGCGGGGTTCGGTGGCTGGCTCATGCCCGAGCCCCTGCCCGAGCCCTGCACAACATGTTTACGAGCCAGCGGAGAAGCCCAGCGCCCTCTCCCGGGAAGCCGACGGGCGGCGGGGGATGGGAGCGTTCCCGGACCGCCTCGCAGGGCTCACCCGGCTTGTTTACCGCCAGCCTTCCTTCCCCTCCTCCCCTTCCAGCCTGTGTTTTTTTGGGAAAGCCGGCTCAGGCTGTGCCTTCGCCCAGCTGCGTGCTCCGATGACCCTCATTGTCGCCGACAAAAACCCCCTCGGGCCGCTGGGGAGGGCACAGTGCCAACAGGTGACACGTCCCACGAGTGGATTTAAATCCAACTTCAAAGGGCACCGCTCCACATGCATAGCCAGAGACAATGTCCCGCTCCAGGGGCAAGTCCCAACTGGCACATGTTTTTCTTTCTTCCTCCTATTAATTCACGGGAACACCTTTATTCGCCTGCCCCAGTACTTCCCGCTGGTGCAGTTGATATCCTGAGAGAAGTGCCAAGGCTGGAAAGCGGCTGGTGAGCTGGGAGGGCTGGGCAGGCTGGACTTTGCAGCCTCCTGCCTCCAAGGCAGCTGTGCAAAGCTGCAGGGCCAGGACACAGCCAGGTCTCTTCAGAAGAGGTTTGGGCACCAGGAGGAGTCTCTCACAGGTAGCTTGAGACATGCCTGCTCTTTCCCAATTCCAGCCAGCAGCCAAGCAGTAAAGGATCATGGCATCCCTCTCCAAGATGCCTTGCTAGGGCTGCTGTGATCCATCCCTTGTCCACGTGTCCCACTCCATCCCTATCCTCATGTCCCCACACAGCTGCCCTGAGTAATTTGCTCTTAGCAAAAAGGCCTGGTTGCAGGGATCACCTGAAAATGCAGCCTCATAAATTTGGAAGTGCCTTAAAATGCAGAAGTGTAACACCATAGAGGGGAGAAAAAAGGGGGGGTAGGGTGACAATTCAAGGGTTAAAAAGGTAGGACATGAAAGGTCCCCTGGCTTAGGCCCTGGAGCAGGTGGCTGATGATTTTGCTCCTGCAGCGCTGAGACTCTTTCCCAGCACCACTGGGGCCATCTTCAAGGGTGGGCTCCCACCACAGATGTGGGATCTCAACCTCAGCAGATTGCAGACCCAGACTCCTAAGACCAGGTACCCACCAGCACTATAAAAGAATTTCTTAAATAGAAAGGAATGATTTATTTCTTTTCAATGAAAGATGTCACACCGGGACTGGAATTGTGATGTGACATCCTATTTTGTTGTGATGGTTAGATCTCAAGAGGAGGCCTGATGCACCCAAAATGCCCCAGCCTCCAGCAATGGCACAGCTGGAAGGGAGGAGGGATGAGCATAGCATCACAGAATGGTTTAGATGGAATCACAGAATGGTTTGGATTGGAAGGGACCTAAAGGCAATCTGGTCTAACTGCCCTTGCAAATGAGCAGGAACATCTTCAGTCTATCTCCTCTCCCTCAGCCCAACAGCTGAGACATTCCCAAATTCAGCTATATCACTTTCAGATGCCTCCAGGGAAGTGCTTTGGCCTGTGACGTCCTACATACAGAACTGATATGCACCCAAGTGAGACCAGGCACAGTCTGGGTGTCCTGATCCTTCATTGCCTCCATCTCTGCCCATCGCTGGGCACAGCTGCCTCTGCTTGGACCCACAACAGTGTGCCCACCACTGCCCCTGGGCTCTGCAGGGGCTCACAGGCTGGGGGAACTGGAGATGCATCCCCTTTTACCCATAACTAGCAACACAAGGGCTGGAAAAACAAACCTAACGCCTGAGCAAGCGCTCAGTACAGAAGTTGCCCAGCTCAGAGTGGCACAGCAGTCACTGACTGAGGACAGGGAGCTCACCTGGGGGAGAACGAGTGCACTGGGGGGAACTGACCTTGTGCAAGCAGCAGTGGCTGACCAGTGTCCCCCGGAGTGCTGCAGGAGGCTGATGAAACCCCCCAAGGCAGGGGGGGCGTAGCTGCTGGCCCTGTACGTGAGCAAACATTGCACACTCCGCAGCAGGCCCATGCTCCCTTTGAAGATGCTGCCAGGGTCAAGGGTAGACACGGGCTGGTGACGAGGGGGATTTCAGCAGCAGAGCAGATCACCTGGGCTGCGCAAAAGGGCAGTTTAGGAAAGTGGATTAATAAATGAAAACGTGCAGAGGCACATGCCAAGTCAAAAAAAAAGAGCTCCCTCCCCATGTAGCTCGCGTGCACCATGTGCCCATGACGCATGTACAGGAGAGCAACCCAAGGACACAGTACCTGGGAAAGCCTTGTGCAACCCTCCCAGGTGCTCACATCTCCCTCTCCACCTCTATCTTAGCCGCCTGGATGCCAGTCCCTGTGACCACTGCCCACCTTGCCACAGGAAACCATGGCATTGCTTCATCCCCAAGCAGCCCCCTTGCCCAACTCCCCCCGTGGAGGGGGCGTCGCTGCTGCCCGCTGCGGGACAATCCAGCAGCAATCCCAGCTGGCAGCACCTACCTGCCACCGGCTCTGCTCCTCAGACCTTGTGCAGGGGCTGAGCGTCTTCTGCGAGCACGTGCTCGCCCTCAACAGCGACCAAGGGAAGCTGGAAGATGAGAACGTCAGGGGCAGGCGGGATTTGAGACCTAGAAATTGCTTGGCTCAGTTTGTTCTGTACAAGGGTGGAGAATATCCCAGGGAGCGCTCAGCACATGCCTTTCCCTGCAGTTGGAAATTGGTCTCAGTGTGCATCGGCAGGGTTGTTTGTGTTGTTCCTTTTCTTTCTCCTTTCTATTTCTCTTTTATTAGCACTGTTCACGCTGTTAAATGCACTCTCAGCTAGGCTGGGGCTGTGTTAACTGTGGCTGGCAGATTAATTTCAGCCTAATACACCTTACAGCTCTGTAAGTGAGAGTACAGAAATCCTCAAAGCACTACCTAAGTGGATTAAATGGTGAATCTGGGCCTGACATGGTGAATTACAAAAGGTAATAGCAAAGTGCCGCTGTCCGTGTCCCTCCCTTGTGGCTGAATTAGGTCTCTGTCCTGCCACAACACATGCTTAGCCCAGGCTGGTGAAGTCAGCAGCCCCAGACACTCGTGTAGGGTTACACCAGTGCTTTTGCTTCAGCTGGAAAAGAGGCAAGTGAAGGCAGAGCCTGCTGCAGAGGCTGACAGGTGTAAGGGACAGAGCCCAGCCTTCATGGTCAGTCCCAAGCAAGGAAACCACAGACAGATGCCAGCAGGCTCAAAAATACTTGTAATTAATGTAAGGAAATACAGGTGATGTCCTCGCTGAACAAACAAGTCTGGTGCACCCGGGAGACCAAATATGAACATCACATATAAAAAAGTAATCATAATATGTCCAAGAAAGCAATTAATATTTAAAGCAGAACTGGCAGACCTCAGACCTCAGGAAACTCCAGTTTCAGAGTGTTATGGGCCCAAAAGGATCACAGCCATTGCTGACAGTCTTTGAGATGTCCTAAACTACTTATATGAGAACAGGATGGGGCTGTACAGGGGGAAAAATTCCCAAATCTTCCCCCAAAAGCTCACTCTGGGGATATAACACTTATGTTAGAAGGAGAGCAGGTTTGGGCACTCAGACTGGAGTTTCCTAGATTACTGGGGTTCTAGACCATCACCTGAGACCAGAACCAATGTCAAGGTGTTCAGGGTTGGCTACTGACCACAGCTGGCAGGGAAACAACCCCCACCCTCCATATGGCACCACAAGGGACAGGCTGGGCTGCTGGGGGAGGCTGTGAGCGGCCAGTAACCGCCGGTGGTGATGCTGACCCTGCGGTCAGGCAGCCTTGGACTTTGCCACCACAGGAAACTGTGCCAGCTGATCTTAGGCAAGGATAACAAACCCAGCCCTATCCCCTTGGCCACCCCAGGAACGTGAGGTTCTGCCACTGGCAACCCCAGGTCTGCCAAGAGTGGGCTTCTTGCCACACACCAGGACAGAGGACGTGGATAATTCGGGTTTGGGCAGAGCTCCTGACGTGTTTGGTTTTGCAACCCTGCCCTTATCTTTGTAAGGAGTCCAGCCACTTTGTGCTCCTCTCCAAGCCCCTTTCTAAATCTGGGCTGTGCTCATGTGTCCACCTAATTTTGTGAGGAGATAAACAGGGCAGATGTGCCCATGCATACACTGAGCAAATCCCAGGAAGCTGCAGTCAGGCTGAGCAGAGCTCCATCCTGCCAGACCTCTTGGAGTCTCCTCTTGGGGAAAAACTCCATGGAAATGGCCTTTCAGCCTCCCACAGTAACTGTGTTGGCCTGTTCCTGCTCACAGCCTGGGTCTTTTCCTGGCAGAAGTCGTCACTGGCTGAGGTCAGTTCAGAGCCAGAGGAGCACCCAAGGAGCTACCCCAGCCTCTGAGGATCTCACTGGGCATCTGCTCAGTTGCCAACTGGAAAATATTTGATTTTTTTTTTTTACAATTTCAGCCTTTCCCTGAGGACTTATGAGTCTTTCATGTGTGAGGCAGCCACCACTCCAGCTCCTCCCTAACCCCTCCTTTCATCTCTTTGGCTTAACAGCACAAATCTTTATGAATTTGTGATTGTAGCTACTCCTCCCCAGGGTCTCCCATAACTCCTTCCCACAGCTCTGCCTGCCACCACTGGGGCAAGTTTTGTGTCTCCTGGATGCTCCTTCCCCATATCAATTTGGTTTTTGGCATAGTGAGCAGCCAGTGTGCCCAGGCTGTGACCGAAGGCAGGTGAGGGTGCATCCCAAGAGGCTGTGCTTGGCCCCATCCCCAGAGCCACTCCTGCAGCAGCTGACACAGGACAGGCATTGCCAGGCCATCCTGCAGCAGGGCACAAGTCCAGACACCCCAAAAGCAAAGCATCACCCAAAGGACAACCTTTCTGTCACCAGAAGGATGTGCATCCCACATGCACCATGAGGACAAGCACATCACCCAGTGCTGTTCAACCCAACAGCTTCAGCCATGGAGGGACAGGACAAGGGGGAATGGCTTCAAACTGAAAGATGGCAGGGTTAGATTAGATATTAGGAAGAAATTCTTCACTCTCAGGGTGATGAGGCACTGGAAAAGTTTGCTCAGAGATGCTGTGGATGTCCCATCCCTGGTAGTGTCCAAGGCCAGGTTGAGCAATGCCCTGATATACCTATTCTAGTGGAAAATGCCCCTGCCTACAGCTGGGGTGGGTGGAATGAGCTGAGTTTTAAGGTCCCTTCCAACCCAAACTATTCTAGGATTCTGTAAACGAATGCAGCATGGCAGGACATGACCCTCCCGGGGCACGTGTGTGTGCACGGGTAGTTCAGGTGTGATCTCTAACACACTTTCACGACGCTCTGTCCTGTCCCTCCTGGCTTGGTACAGCATCAGTTATCCTCCTCACACAGGGCAGCCCAGCCATGGACAAAGAAACGAGCTCCCTTGCTCGGTGTGCCAGAGTGTGCCGGTGCCAGTACCCCACCATTAATTTGGAGCTGTCCCTGTACTAATTGCCGCTGTGGAGTCACAAGCCCTATGCCGAGATGCAGAGCCCTGTTGCTGCTGGGAACAGCTTCACATTCCTGATTTGACAGCGCCACCTCGTGAGGTGGCCCGGCTCCTGGGGACACTGTGGGACAGCCCCAGCGCTGCCTGTGCCCACCGCAGGTACCCTCCTCTGCACAGAGGTGACTCCAGGGAGGCTGCACACCCTTATGTGTGCTTTAACCTGCCCATGGAGGTGACGGTAACAGGAACTGCGGCCACACCGAAAGAAGGGGACATGATGCTCGACGTAACACAACTGTGTTTTTGTTAATTGGCCAGAACAAGAAAGCTCAGGGTTTCTTGGAAACACAAGGTTGGCAGAGTCTATCACACAGTGCAGGAAAGGCCACAAAACCTCTGCTCCACACACTCCACAGGTACAGAGCCCTTCCCACTCCTACTGACAGTGCAGAGCCACAGTCCAGCAGACTCACATCTGTGCCACAGCATACAACAAAGACCCCAGGCACAACAGTGCCCAAAACCTGGAGGGTAGTAGCAGCCCTGCCAAGTCTGACACCACGGCATTATGGACAGTGGGATCAAATACCCACCTGGGGAGAAGATTCCTCCTCCTGCCAGCAAAACTGGTCACTGCTGCTGCAAGAGGGGTTCCTTCTTTCTTTCCTTCTCCTCTTCCCACTGGAGGGTCTCCAAGGTGGGGTCTCAGTCTTAAACCTGATGAAACAAGGTAACTGCTAAGAAATCTGGGGTTGGTTTGTCCCAGGCAGACATAGTAGAGTCTCCTGCGAAACTTCCATCACAACCTAAGCGGATGCACTGACAGCAACCACACAGCACCAAGGTGCTGCCAAGAACCTGGTTTGAAGGCAAGAAGTTTGCCCAAGCAGAGAGAGGGGATGCGTTCCATTTCAGGACTGTCCAGGTGTATTTTCAGGGCTGGGAATTAAAAAACCTGACTTTTCACAGAATCACAGAATGAGTAAACACAAAAATCACAGAAGGGACCAGCAGAGGTCTTCTCATCCAACCTCTCTGCTCAAGCAGGGTCCCCTAGAGCACAGTACTCAGGATTGTGTCCAGATGGTTCTTGAATATCTCCAGCGAGGGAGACTCCACATCCTCCCTGGGCAAGCTGTTCCAACACTCAATCACCATCACAGTAAAGAAGTTTTTCCTTACATTCAAATAGGACTTCCTCTGTTCCAGTTTTTGCTTATCCTATTGCTCAGCACCACTGAGAAGAGCCTGGCTCCATCCTCTTATCCTCCCTTCAGGCACATACACACATTGATAAGACCACCTCTCAGTCTTTTCCCCTCCATGCTAAGCAGGCCTGGAGTGAGATGCTGAGAGCCTGCTGCCCCCTCAAGGAATCACCAGGACAAGGGTGTCACAATCAGCATGACGCTTTGGAACACACCCCTGGAACACACCAGGATGGTGACCACTGGTGAGTACCCTTTGCTGGAGGCTTCATCCCCTCTAATCACACCTCAAAGGGGACAGTGAGCAAAAAAAAGGAGTATTAGGCTTCAGAAATAAGAGCCCTCCCTGTAACACAGCTGCACCTTCACAGAAGTGGGACATTTCCAAGGGTATCCAGGTATCAGCTGGCTAATACCATCCCACTCCCTTGCATCCAGATCTTTCAGACATGAATAAAACTTCACAGGATAGTGAGAGGTGTTTGGCACTTTGATGCCTTGGGTGGATGGGGTGGGGGGCTGCAGTGATTGACAGTCTATCCAGAGCCACAATCTGCCCCCAGGCTGCTGCCGCCTGCTAA
This sequence comes from Formicarius rufipectus, assembly GCA_013399695.1. NCBI lineage: Eukaryota > Metazoa > Chordata > Aves > Passeriformes > Formicariidae > Formicarius > Formicarius rufipectus. The sequence continues at coordinate 635,767 of VXAU01006167.1, forward strand.
TTTTTAAGAATTTACTCCAAGAACCAGAGCAAGAAGGCTCAGAGAGCACCAAGGGAGTGGATCTGGAGCACTAGAGCACAGCACACAGTTCCTCTCCATGATAGCAGGGTTATGCCCAGTGTCTGGGTAAGGCAGAGGAGCACAGCTTGTCCCCTCCAGCCACAGTACCTCCCTACTCCTGCCCTACAGATGCCACCACATTTGTGCCCAGCTTCTATGAACCATGTACCTTTGCTGTTTAGGAAGCTGCCATTCAAACTGCCCAGCTTCTGCATGCTGCTGAACCTGGTGCTTTCCAAACAGCCTGTACCACCCATCCCAGAGCACATGGGTGCACTGGGACCCAAATTTCACCGACTGTCCCAGGTCCAAATCCTCCCGCATGTGCCCAGTACAAGTTGTACCACATACCCCTGAAGCTGACCCATTCAAAACTCATCCTGTGTTAATCACACTGATAACACACCTGGCAACACAAAGCCCAGGTAACCTTCTCTTCTCCCCCTGCAGCAACCATAGCATCCACGGAGATTGGGCTTCTGCTGAGAGATGATGTTTTTGTTGACTTTTTCAACACATTTCTGAGTCTTCCTGTAAGTCCACTCTGCACCATAAATCCTGGGACCTTTCTAAGCTCTCTTTAGGTGAACTTTCAGCCTCTGTGGTGTTCAAGACCCCAGGAGAACTGGGAATGGACCACATACAGGCTGGAAAAATAAGGGAAATCTGAAGTTCTCAACATGGAGATACAGGTCTAAAAGGGTATTTGGTGTCCTTCTCTGTAGTGGGAACTAATAGAACAGCTGGGCTGCCTTGCCATCCTCTTATCTCTTTCAGCTCTCCATCCTTCTGTTTTGATACAGGTTTTTGGCCAGACACCCATTTACATCAGTGGCACAGGCCAGTGGGACCTCTGGCCAGAGCTGCCAAGCCACTGGGTGAGAACATGCCCCTTGTGAGGAGGGTGAGGAGGAGATAGAAAGGGCACAGGACAGGAAAGGGAAGAACCAAACGTGCAGCTGGGGGATTGTTTCAAACTCGGGTGTCATTTTGCTTTTAAGCCCTGGGAGGAGCACAAGCCATTTAAAGTCCTGCTGCAGCTTCTGGGGTCTGTCCAGCCCTCGGTAAACAGTGATAGCTGGAGTTAAGGAGAGCATGTGTGGTGGCAGAGAAGGAGGACATAAATATCAGCCCCGTGTCCTCCTGAGTTCAACAGGAGCAAAGCCCTGTTGATCACCAAACTGGCTTAGCCCTCCCCACGGACGTCCCCAGTGCCCACAGCCACGAGAGCCTTTTGCAGCGCTCGGATCCCGTCAGCAAAAGGGAACCTGCTCCTCTCACAGCTGCCGGAAAGCTGCCATGCCTCCCTGCCCGGGCTCTGGGAAGGCAGGCAGGCAGGCAGGCAAGCAGGCTGCGAGGAGAGGCAGCCTTAGAGGCAGCCACGCAGCCCCGGGGCTCCCAGTTGCCTGTGGGGACACGAGCAGGAGCTTTAACTCCAGTATCCCCCTTCTTCTTCAGCACCAGGGTGGCTTTCCTCGCCGTATAGCAACAGGGTGCCTTCCCCACCTCCTCCCCCCGTGGCAGGGACCCGTTACTCACCCTAAATCCCCAGGGAGGAGAAGGCTCCTTGCTCACAGCTAATCCTCTCCCTGGGCACGGGGCTTGCCACGCAGGATCCCAGCCCCACAGCTTTACTGGCTTGGTTGGAAAAGCACCGGCTGCCTCACTTCTGCAAATCCAGCCTGTGCCTCCACCTCGTCCTCTGCCAGAAGCTCCTGGCGTTCATTCGCTCGGGGGAAGCAGGTGAGTCATCGCGGCACGGGCGAAATCGGATCGGCTTCGCTTGGCGCAGCTGGGCTTCCTCCCTCCAGGGCTGTCACTGCCTGGTGCCTGCCCAGTGGGTCGTGCCTCTGCTCCGGGTTAGAAAGGCGTTGCACATCCCATTTTTAGGGATGCAGCAGATCCCGGGGTTTCCATGGGATGCGCGGGGCTTTACTCCACCACCCGGCTGATACAGGCTCGCTGCGGAGTTGAGCTGAAGTAGCTGCTTAGCGGGGTTCACCGTGGAGTCCATGGGTGGAGCAGGGATGGGGAGCATCCTGGGGCATGTGAAACTGAGGTGCTGATGTTTCAGGTTTGCTGCTGTGCAGGGTGCTCTGGGAAAACAGGCTGTGGTGTATCTTACCAGCAACAAGTCTGAATTGTCCTCACTTTACCCCTAAAATGAGTCATCTCAGTCTACCCGAGTGTTCTGTCAGGCTGTGTGTCAACTGGCACTGGAAAGAGAGCTATGGCAGCAGGAATGCAGATTCTCATTTTAAAAATATAAGCAATTTATCAAGGCTTTTCTTGAATATATTGCTGCTGTTTCTCCAGTCAGATTGAAACTCAAAGCTGGAGGAAGTTGAGGGCAACCCCAAAATTCAAGCAAAAAAGATGGATATTTGCAAGGAGAAGAGGCACCATAGCTGGGCAGACCATCCCAAACAGGAGCACATTGTCCTTGCAAAGATGACCTGTGCATCCCACAGCCTGTCTGAAACTCCCAGTTGAGGGCAGTTTGCTGGTCTCCTGGCTCTCAGCACTCCTGCCCTCCTGCAGCCTCTGTCAGGGAGGCTGTGGGTGCTGGTGGGGGCTGGAGGGCTTTCTTGGGATTGCTCCTGCATTCAACACATGATGCCATGCTCTGCAATCTCTCCAACAGCAAAGCTCCTGAACTGGCAAAGTGCTGACCAGTGGCTGCTGGAGAGGTGCATCAGTGGGAGCCAGGGCATGCGGCACTTCAGGGCCTTTGTCCAAGGAACAGCAGGTGGGCATGGGATGCTCCACAGCCCCTCCTCAGCCAGCCAGGGGTCACCTGCCCATCAGGACACTGGCACAGAGCTGGGGGTAGGGGTAAGCACCCACAGGACAGGAGACCCTGCAATCCCAGAGTTTTAGAAGGCGAGCCAGCAGCAAAGCTGGGAGGGGGATGCATAAACCTGTCTCCTCTCTACCCTGTTCCCTCAGTTCATCCGGGAGATCTTTCATTCTCTTTTTTAAAAACCATACGCTGCTCCACCTCTCCTTGAGGCTTTCAGGGACTTCCTCCAACTCCCAACTCTTGTTTGATCCATAGGGGGAGAACTAACCGATTTCTGGCTCACCACTGAAAGGCTCCTGGGTCTGGATGAGTCAGATGTAAGTCAGAGGGACCTCTACCTGTCCTTGATCCACAGGCTGAAAGCCACTCACCTGCGTGAAGGTTCCAGTGTCATCACTCTCTGCACGACCATCGCTGGTAAGGAACATTGGAGCTGGGAATGAGCAGTGCCTATCCAGAGAGGTGATCTTTCCTGGATGCTTCCAGGGAGATGGGATACCATCCCTAGCCTAATTTGGCTGGGGAATGGTCTGCATGGAGCCATCTCCCCATCCTGATTCTCCACATCCGTTTCAGGATCACTGCCAAAAGCCAAGCACATCCAGTCCATCAGCAATAGGAGAGACATCCTAAGAAATATGCAGGAGCAGGTTCTGTTTATGATTCGGAGTTACTGGCTCCCTAAATTCTTCACCCACTGCAAGATGGGAATAGAGGAAGAAGAATCATGCCAGCCTTTGCTGCAGGAATATCAGGAGCGTTTATTACAGACCGGCCAGCAGGAGCCCTCGGGCTCTTCGGACACCCGCCCCCCAATGCATATCAAAAGGGGTCGGGGCTTGTCAGGGCCCTACTGCAGCTGGAAGGCCAAAGCAAAGATGTGGGCTCTGGTCAAGGCAGGAAGAGGCACCCAAGGATTGAAGATGCCCAGTTTTCACGTGAAACTAGAAAGGCAGCCAGGGTCAGCTGAGAGCACCAGGGAATCACGTCGGGATAAGGATGCTCTGGGACCAATTTCTCAGCAGACAGAGTATCCTGCAAATACTGCCTTTGGTGGCAAAGGAGGAGTAATTCCTCCCAGAAGACCTAGACCCAGTGCAGAGCAGGTCATTCATCTGGAAAACCCCTGTAAGGAAAAAGTCCTCTCTAACCTACCTTCCTCTGGACCTCTTGTCCAGCTGCCGTCCCTGAAAGAACCTGTCAAGACCTTGAGTTTCCTTCACTGGGCCCTTAGTGCAGAGACCTGTGCAGGACGGCCCTTCAGAGCCTTTTTGAAGCACCAGGAACGGTCTGTGGAGACTCATCTCTTGGATCTGTGGCACGACCTGGAGGAATTTCTGCCTGTGGTGCTGGATTCCAGAAGAGAAAACAGCTTCTTCCTCCGTCATTTGAATGGGGATAAGATCTGCAAGACCTACCTGGAGGAGGACAGCACTGAGAAGCTTCCCTTGAAGACCAGGACTCTCACGGGTTTGTGGAACCGTCTGATATTTGGAGAATTCTCCCCCTGGATATTCAGAGCCCAGAAGGAGATTTGCAAGGTACAGAGGGGTGCTGGCAGTGGTCAGGCTGGGAGGTACAGCTGGCACTGGTACCCCTGCAGTGGTACGAGGGCTGTGGGAATGCTTAAGCAAAAAGGTGTTTGGAAAAGTAAGAGGAAAAGAGATTAGAAAGGAAAAACTTAGAGTCACAAGTCACCTTGCACTGGAACCAGTGACCAAGATGCACCAGGCCAGTGCAGAGGAGCATCCTCACTGGTTTGCCAGGCAGCAGAGCAAAGGTGAGCAGTCCCTGAATATCTCTGGTGACTGGCTGTTAGATGCACATGCCAAGGGCCAGGGAGTGACAGGGCAGTGGCCATCCTTTCAAATCTGAGTTATTGATTCCAGCACTACACAAGTAAAACACATTTAGAACCCAAGCCCCTCTGGGCAGCCCCTGAGCAACCCAGTGGGCCAACCTGGGTGTACAGTTCCTGGCAGACCTGTCCTGGGCATCTCAGCAAGGTGCAACCCACCCATGGCACCACCATGGTGACCTTAGGGGGATGGTGGTTGCTACTGGGACACTGACTGAGGACAAGCCATCTTTGCTCCTCCTTAGGTGCTCTGCTGCTTCTATGAGGAGTTTCTGGCTGATGATGATCGGACGTTCCTCCAGTTTATGGTAAGGGGGATGCACAGGGCACATGGCAATCCTTGTGGGGTATGCAGGCACCAGTGGGCATGTAAAAAGTTGGAGAAAGAGAGAAAGGAGAAGCCTAGAATTAGCTGCAGTGGTCTGGTATCCCACAATGTCCCCCGCCAGTGCCACCTCAGGGTGATGCAGCAGATCCTGCCCTGTTCCAGCCACCTGGAGCAATGACCCTCAGCTCTTCCACCACAGCATCCCCTAAGTCAGTAGCACTGCAGGCACACCCTGCAAGAGCTCCCCTGAGACAGGCTTTGATCTGGCTTAACAGGAGGGAGAAACATAATCACAGTCTTTAGGTAGGCAGGGGTGACACTTCTGGGAATTAATTCCCCCTTCTTTTTTCCTTGCCCACAGCAATTGCTGCTGTTCATGTGACTCATGTCACATGAGTCACACACATGGTGACCCTGTCCCAGCACCAGTGCCTGGGCCAGCACAGAGGGGAAGAGGGCATGCAGCCTATAATTCAACCATCTTCCAGTTTTCCACATTTATTCTTCCACTGTGTAAAGGGATGATTTAAGAAGTCAGAGTCACACAAGCTTTTTTTCAAGATTAATACTCCTCCTGGCAGTGGAAATCCCGCTGGTGCCTACCCCAAATGCTAACATTACACCCAGAAACCTCCTTACAGACAGCACCACCCAGGAATCCCACCTTCTTGGGTACCTGCACAACCTGTGCAGGCAATTTTTCTTGCTGCAGATGGCATTCTTCAACCATTTTCCCCAAAATGAAATGTAAAATCAGGAGCTGACACTGGAAATGTTATGGAGAGGCTGTCAGGGTTAGTGTCCTCAAAGACCTGGCTCACAGAATCTCAGTGAGAGCTGTGCATTTTCAAAAAGTCAGCTGGCAGCTGCTGATTCATTAAGTACTCTTGGTTGGAAGTTAATTAGCTGCCCAGGTTTTTAAGCACCTCTTGTCAAGGAAATTACCCCTTGGAGGACAGACCTGGTCTAGGAGTGCAATTAGCACTTCAGCGGGCATCGAGGCTGTGCAGACACAGGCACCATCCCCTGAGCCAAACTCCTCCTGGGTCTCACTGCACTGGTGTCAGGGGAACTGCTGGGGGCTTAGCAGGGTTATTTTTGATGCTTGCTCTCAGCAGTGTGTATCTCAGCCAGAAACCAGCCACTCCAAGCCTGCTGCTTGGCGACTTGTGCAAGCTGCTTGCCTGTGGGCAGAGACAAAACCTGCAGGAGGGTCTCTGTGGGGATGAGGGAGGCACTCCCAGGGCACCAGCCAGAGCCAGCCCGGGGACAGCTGCCAACAAAATGGCACATGAGGCTACCAGTCTGCTGGGGTCACCTTCAGGGCTGTTTTCAGCCCTTCTGGGTGCATGCTGGACTATTCAGGAAAGTTGCAAACCCTTGTCTGGACTACCTGTGGGTCCTGCTGCATGTGCCCAGTCCATCCCAGCGGCAGGCAAATGTGAACCAGCTTTAGGCAGCTGCATGGGTAATTTTAGGTCTATGCTGAGCTTCTTGCTCACATAGATTTCTTCTAGACTGTTTAAAGCTAAAGCAGAGATCTAAGATGGGTAGGTCTGTAGTCGAAGACACAGTAAACCTGGCAGGCACAGTGTGGGAGATTTGGGATGTGCTCTGTGCAATCACTCTGCCCTCTTCTTGCCATAGTCTCCAGGGAATGATGCCTCAGTGCCTGAGAAACAAGGCCACACTGCTGACAGAGGTGAATGTTTCCTCCTGTCCCAGAGGATAAACCAGACCTTGAGGCTGAGCCAGGCCTTGCATGGCACAAGGAACTTGGAAGGTGTCTCCTCTGAGTACTGGCAATTACTCGCTGCTCGGGACCTGCAGCAGGGGGGCTCCACCCAGGCAGAGGTGGGACTTCTCCTGGGCAGCCCCGGTAAGAGGAGATTCTGAATTTCTGCTCATGTTGGCTCAGTCTGGTAAAGGATATTTTATGCACCAGCAGTGACCAATGACCCTAGACATCTTGCTGTCGTTTGGAACAAGGTGTCTGGGAGCCTTCAGCTGAAATCCAAGCTTTGGCTGTGACCTATGGGCCAAATTCCAAAATGCCACATCCCTGCACTGGGTCTGGATCACCAGATCTAATGGAAGCTGAAGCAAAGTGACTGAAATCCAAAACCAGTGATGGCTACTGCCACCCCACTTCCACATCTTAACCTTCTCCTGAGGATGCTGGGACTGGCCATGCTGGTGATGCTGGTGTCATACCTCAGCTTTGTCTTCTCACATAATCTTTGGAGAATGACATCAAGTTTCTGTGCATCTGCAGTGCACTGAGGATGACAGCAGTCACCTGCAGCAACCCTTAGGTAGTTTGTGGGGCCTCAGTCGTACACAAGAAATGCAGTGTCATGGGTAGATCAGGGAACACAACACACAAGGGGGCAGGGAAGGTGACAGCCAAAATACAGCACTCAGAGCCAGTGCTGAAGGGCTGTCGTAGTCACAAGTAATTGAGATAAGATCTGTCCCCACTTCTCTCTCTGATGCAGACTTCCAGAAGATGATGGCAGATATGCTGGCTAGGGACAGCCCAAGCCAAGATGATGAGCTCATGCATCTCCTAAATGCATTACTTGGCGAGTCCAGTCTGAGCAGACAAGAAGAGTGTTCTCCCAACCATCACATCCTTGCAGGTGCTCCAAAATACTGTGAGCAGACTGGACAAGCAGGGGTCTTCCCTGCTTGCATCAGCATCTCCAGAAGAAGAGAAAGGCCTATCCACTCTTGACAGCCATGTGTTTTGGGGCATTAATCCAGCCAGGGAGGGTGGGAGTGGGGGCACTTCTCTGAAGCAGATGCTTCAAGGGAGGTCAAACCATGAGAGATGAGGAGTCCCCACAGTACCCAGTGTCTCCTGAGCCAGACTCACCACTCAAACACCGGCATGGAAGCTCCAGGTTCTTGACCCTGAGGACATCTGTCACCTGAGGAGGAGACCAACCTTGTTCTGTTCCCACAGCTGCTCGACGCAAGGGGAGTGTTAGAGTGAGGAAGTCCTCCACTGCTGCAGTAAAGAAGCGATCTAAAAAACACAGGTCAGGCACTTTGCAGCGCAGGGCTTTGCTGGTTTTTGCTACGTCCACTCTTGCAGGAAGCAGTGCTTTCCTGCAGTGCCGTTGCTCCCAATTTTGTCATTCTGCCCTCCCAGATATAGGTATGCCTGGCCTGTGTGTCTGAACCTCAGAGTTACCAGGGAAAGGAAAAAAAATTAACATCCCCATAGTTCAAATTTACTCCTTGCATCTTGTGCATGCCCCATGTGCTTCACCATCAATCAGTCCCTGGAATGCCACCCAGGCAGAGATCAGTTTCCTAGAAAAACATCACTTAAAATCACTCTATAGCCACACTTAAATCTCTGTACTCAGTCTCACCTCCTGGAAATACTCCAACCATGAGTCCTCACAGCTCCACTCTGGGGTTTAAAGCAAATGGAAAAATTATGGTGAGCACCCAAGTTGAGCTGATTCCTTAAGCCCAGTGGTTCTACAAATGCACCCTCTCCAAATCCATCCCACCTCAAGGGGCCAGACAGCAACTGCTAAAAATGAATTTTCCTATGAACTATGAGCCAGTATGTTGAAACTCCATCCAGACCCTCACCCCAGCACAACTACCAAATCACCTCTGGGCTTGCAGGGTGCTGGACTGGAGGAGGAAACACTGTAGACACTCTAAAGGCTGCTGCATACAAGAACAGAGCTGAGGGGAGGTGATCTAGTGCCCTACACCATTGTCCAACCTCCTCCAGGGACAGAAATGCAGTGGGGCCCCAACCCCAGGGCTGTCCCTATTGACTGGTTCCTGCCTTAGCCATCATTCCATGAAGCCTGTGCCTTCTTTATGCATCCAGCTGCTTTTGATGCTCTCTCTCTCTGCTCTCCCATCTGGCAGGGTTAAGCAGCAGCAGGACCAGCAGGAGGAGGATGAGCAGCAGCAGCAGCTGCTCCTCTGGAGCAAAAAGCCTAAGTCTCGGCGTCGAGTGCAGAGGAGTGCCTCTGTCCAGCATGGGACAGAGAACCTCGACACAGAGAAGATGGTAAGGAAAGACTCTGTCTTCTGGCAAGCTTGAGATGTTTTCCAGGCAGGAAAGAGAGGAGATGCTGTGGGTTGAGTGGTGTCACATAAATGGGGTGAGGGAATCAGTCTTGAGGTGATTCAAAAAGGTGACAGGTAAAGTTTCCCTCCTGCAGGCTCTGGGGTCCTGCTCCAGGCAGGCTTTCACCAGGTTTGGCCAGCAGTGGCCAAGCAACTCACACTGTCACCTGTGGCCACCAGTTGAACTGAGAAATATTGGAAAGCAAAGATGATGGATGGGTCACAAATCCCACTGCCAGGGCTGGGCTCTGCTGCTCCAGCTCAGGTCCAAAGAGGAGGGCTCTGTGCAGGAGCAAGCCTAATGCTGCAGCTCCCTGGCTGAAGCCAGCTGTGCCATGTCTCTGCAGCAGTGGGCATGGGATGCCGTTCGTGAATTCGTCAGGAGCTTCTGCAGGTTCCGGAGGGAGATGCAAAATGACCAACGCCGTGCAGAGTTTGAAGGTTTCCTCCGTTGGGAACGAAGAAACCGGAAGGAAAGTATGTCTAGACTCCTGCCACCCTTTCTCCCAGTCCAAGACAGTGCTGAGTTTAGGTAGAGAAGTAGATGGAAGAAGCCTGTGGCTTATCCCCCACCCCCATGGGTTAGTTTTCTCTGCCTGGGTTATATAAAGAGCCAGAAAATTGGGTATCTCAGGATGGCAGACATTGCTGTGCACATTTAGGTGTGCAGAATTTTGCACAGACAGCATGCACACACACACACACCCTTGGAGGTTTTCTGGGTTTCTGATGTAGGTGCCCCATCATGCTGCTGCATTTGTCTCAAACAATATTGTATATGCAGGCTTGCATCCTTTCCACCAAAAAAACAGGAAACACTAAATGGAACTAAGGTGAGACAGGAAGAAATTGCTTTCTAGGCAGCGGACAGTGTTTTGCCAAAGGGTGTAGATCTTTAAAGTTTACACAGAGGTTTGAGAGAAGTCTGGAAAAGCAGTTAGAAAACCATAGAAATTGCTCCAAACATAGAAGCCCCATCTAGATCAAGTGAATTTTGTCTATGGGGGAAAAAGAAAGGTAAAAAAATCTGTGTTAGTTCCATTATTATCTGCTTTAGGCCTCTTTCAGACCAGGGTAACAGCTACACGGAACAGCAGGCTTTAGATCTGATGGACTGCAGCCATTCCATGGGAAAACAATATAAACACTCTCTGGGTGCAAGTAGGAGGGTGGATGGAGGAGGTTATTAAGCTAGAAGGAGGGCTGCACACTGGACAGTCTGAATTCCCTGGAAAGCCTGGCTGCAGGAAGGCTGTAGTCCACATAGGTAGAAAGACCCTCAGCAAATTAATTGCAGGAAGGCAAAGAAAGCACAGGTGAGGTGAAGGAGCAGGGTATGGCTCAGCACCAGATGGCCACTTGCCTCACAGCCAGGAGCAGGACACAAACAGCTCTTCCCCTCTCTCAGACATGCCCATCAGCTCGAAGCAGAGCAGGAGCTCCACGAGAACCTCCCGCAAGGGCAAAGCCCCCTCGGAGAAGGTGGTGCTGGTGAAACGCCGCATATTGGACAAACAGGTCATTGTCACGAACTTCCTCATCGACGACCTCCACTTTTACCTGGAGGTGGACAAGTAAGTTCCCTTTCCACCTGGTGGTTGGGTACCACCACAGAATCCTAGAATCGTTTGGGTTGGAAGGGGCATTAAAGATCATCTTGTTCAACCCCCTGCCATGGGCAAGGACAGCTTCCACTAGACCAGGTTGCTCAGAGCTCCATCCAGCTTGGCCTTGGCATCAGTCTCCCTTGGCTCTAGTCCAGACTCATCCTGCAGGTAGCGCCCATCTCCAAATGGAGACCTCCAAAGCCTCCATTTCAACCTGAAATTGTCCCCTGGATCAGGGTTCCTGTCTGGATATCCTAGAAGTATCTGTGGTTCGATAGTCCCAAGCAATCTAACGTTTTGCCTACACCTTTTTTGACAGTTGCGGTGGCATTTCTCCCTTGACTTTGTCCAGTTTCCCAACAAACCTGTAAAAGCAATCCATGGCCAGCACAACCCTACAGTCACACTACCAGCTTTCAATTCCCCTGTTTTCCCAACAATGGGAAACATCACCTCCCCCTGGTGAATTCTGGGACCACAAGGGTGATAGAAGAGGGAAGTAGCTTTTCATACCTCCTGTTTCGCTGTTCCACACCTTGTGGATTGCTTTTTCTGGCCTGGCAAATAGTAAAATAAGGAAGAACATGACTGTCTAACCTAGCAGTCAACAGCACTTGTCTCAGGGCAAGACTCCACATGCCTTTGCAGGTTTTCCAATATGGCTGATGGAGTGGAAGCTCTGGCAGCCCGCAAAATACAGTCAGACACCCAAGTTTCTTTTCTTAAGAAGAAACTTGATGTCATCAGTGATCTCTTCCTGGACTCCAATATGTCCCCAAAGCTGCGGGTAAGACCCTGGGCTCCACCCAGGAAGGCTGGAGGCTGCTTATTGCTTAAGACCATTGCATTGCAGCTGGGAAGGGTTGTGGGGAAAGAGGAACCAGGCAGAGGTCCGGGTCTGCTCCATCAAGGCATGCTGTGAGGCTTCTGGTTTTGCTCTGGAGCTTGGGATTTCCACACAGGCTGCAAGGGGTGGGAAGTGATCCACCACCAGACCCACGTTAGCACTTGACCCAGATAGAGAACAAGCATGTGGACAAGGAGATGGAGACATCCCTTACCTGCTGGAGAAATGCCAGGGCTGAAGCACCACCAGTCCAGTCCTTTCATTCTTCAGAGGTCATCACCATCATCCCCTCCCCACTGCACCCACCTCTTCCCCTTGCGGTAGTCACAGCTCTGCCTGTCTCCCTTTTGGACAGCACAGGACAATGGTTTCCACAGAAATCCAGGTGGGATCCTGCCCTTGTGGCTGGAGCAGTCAGTCAGGATGTAACTAGAGTCTATTCTGAGAGACTGCTGAAATGCAAGGTGGAGAAACCTGCCCCTGGGGCACATCAGGAGTGCTGCAAACTGCTTTGGTCTATTCTGTGCTCAGGTGAACATCCCTGAAAAAGAGAAGGATTTAATCTGCCATTTATCTTCCCGTGGGCCACTGACCCGTGCCATCTTCCACAAGGCCAAGGCCACCATCGTTCCCATCCTGATGTACTTCTGGAAAAGGTACCTATGTATCCCCTCTCTCCCAAGGTGGAGAAGGCTCTGTGGATTCCAGCCTTTCTCCTCCAGCCACCTGTCCCTCTGACATGCTGAAAATACAGATGAGACACTCCCCAGGAGCTCTGATGCCTACTTGGAGGTTTGCTGTCTCTGGTATTTTTCACACAGGTTCTGCACCTGGAAGGTGATGAGGAGCTTTCAGGTCTCTGAGGAGAACAGGGTCCTTCAGGTCTCTGAGGAGAACAGGGTCCTTCAGGCCTCTGAGGACAGGGCACCAGTCTCATCTCTTCCTACAAAAGCCTCCTCCAAACTATCTAAGATCCGTGCTCCCCGTCTGCTAAAGCCCATTCCCTCTGCTTCACATTTTTCTCCAGGTTCGTTCTTCCAATGCACAGACACCCAGACCAGGGGTCCCATGGAGTTCCCCTTAACAGAGCCAGACCCCCTTCTTCACACAGCTTTGAGGATGTATGTGGGGCAGGCTTGCTGGAAAATGGAATGGAATATTTTTTTCCTGTCAAAAATCAGTCAGAATTGCCCAGTGGGATTTTAGAAATTTCTTTGGTGAATAGGGAAGTGAGTGCAGAGACTTCACAAGAAAAGAGCTGTTGCATAATTCCTATTTACTGCAATAACCAAGTTAAAGATACTCAGGCAAACACTCAAAAACAGAAATAAAACAACTAATCTTTTAGATTGCAAGTCAGATGGAATACAGAGAAATAGAACCACCATGCAGCCAAACACTTGCATTCCATGGAGGATGCTTTGAATATCTGGAACAGAGAATTAGTTTCATCAGGATTTGAGGTGACATCTCCATGGAAAAAGAAAGATTTTTTTCTTTCCTCATCCACTTGTTTAGTTTCAATACACTGGATAACTCTAAACTGAAAAACATGAAGAAAGTGGTTCTGAGCACTGACAGTCTGCCTGACAACACACTCCTTGGCTGAATATTCATTTGGAAATTGTCTAATTGATTTTTGATTAAAGGGGAAACCAAAATAGGCACATACTAATCTTGCTTTGATGGTTGAGTGGGCGTAAAGCAAGCTGGTGCTCTGCTCCCTGTCATTTATCACTGTCAAGTTCTGGTTAAAAAGCAGCAGAGTTAGAGGATTTTGGTACCTATAGGCAGGTGCTTGAGCTGCAGCTCCACAACCAAGTTGGGGCAGCAGAGCCCTGTGCTCCAGGGCTGCCAGGCCATGTCTGTTAGCTCAAACCACCTCACACCTTGGGTACTCTCATGGATAACATGCAGGGTTCATCCTGGGCCTCCACCTTGCTACAGAGCATCAAAGTAGCTTGACTTCAGGACCTCCTCAGATAGAGTTGTATTAATGCAAAAGCTTACTGCCACAAAAAAAAAAAACCAAACCAAACCAAACAAAAAAACCCAATCAAACAACACGAACCAAGAGGGTTTTTTCCCAAGTGAGAGATAAGACAAAAGCTTTGTGTTACACAGGAGCTGCCTGCTGTGTTATCCAGGACAAGGACACGTTTGCCAGGGACTTCAGGGAACTGGAGGGGAGAGAGACATTTAAACTAACAGAGGGTTAATTTAGATTAGATGTAAAGAAGTATTTTTTTACACTAGAGGGTGCTAAAACACTGGCACAGGTTGCCCAGAGAAGCTGTGGCTGCCCCATCACTAGAAACATTCAAGGTCAAGTTGGACAGATCTTTGAGCAACCTGATCTAGTGGAAGGTGTCCCTGCTTGTGGCAGGGGGTTGGACTAGATGGCCTTCAAAGGTCCCTTCCAACACAAATTATTGTTTGATTTAATCAATACAAACTGTTTGCAAGGGTTAGGGCTGTTCTACTGCTGCCCAAGTGTCACAGCCCATGTTTAACTACCCAGGGCCACAGCAAGTGAGTGCACTGAGATGCTGCTCTGGACACATGGAAAAGATTGTGATCTGTCTCACATTGACATTAATCCTGCAGGGGTTGTTCCTGTCCCCAAACCACAGCTCCTTGTAGCATCTCACAGGGATGAATGACAGGAACCAGGCAGTAAAAGATGCCTCAGATTGAGTGGCGTGTCCCGGGAATAGATGTGTGACCCAAAAGTAGCTGCTGTTTCTGACTGTGCTAATGTCCAGGCCATCTTTTGCTTGACACACTTTTCTGTGCTTTATCACGCTTTCACCAATTACTTTTATCTAAGGGTCTTGCTATCCTGACTTTTAGGTAAAAAGCTTGCTTTTCATCTGGAGAAAGAAAAAATTATTTTGTTGCCTTTAAAAAGTACTGAAATTGCTGGGAAAATACTTACAATTCCAGAGAAAACATCCTCTCACCCATGCCTTGCTTTCCCCCCGTGCACGCAGCACTGGGAGGTGGCAGGCAGGGATCCACCTCCCATCACCAGGCGTCACTGTGGCACTGTCTGTGCCTGTGCTCAGCGCAGGGACGGTCCTGTGGGACTGGACACCCTGCCTGACCCCACTGCACGGCCACCAGCACGGAGGTGCTGCCCAGGCAGGCACAAAGCCGGGAGCACATCTCCCCATATTCCATTTCCCCCCCCTCGTCTGACACACAGGACATCCCTCCCGCCCCACCCCAGCCTTGTCACAGAGCCAGGGTGAGACACACCCCCATCCTGCAGCCACCAAATTGTTTTGCAGTTTTGGGTAACTCAGGTCCTCACTCAACCACCCACCCTTGTGTTCTGGACAAGCCCCATGTGCTTCTAGGGGGACAACACTGCTGACCTCCCTCCTCTGCCATCGGAGCCCTTGCTGCACAGTACTACTCCATCTCTTATTCCCCCACCAGGGAAAAGCTCTGTCCTTGTCTTCTCGCGTGCAGAAGGCTTCCAAATCCTGCTGCCACAGTCACAGAAGGAAACCGAGCCTTTGGAGGAGCAGGAAGGTGAGCCAGCGCTGAAAGGAGCACTCCTGCACCTGAGAAGAGCTCTGACTGCTGGGATGGGAGCTGGGATTTAGGGCTCCCTGCATCAGTCCATGGCAGGAAGTTTGTGTGTGTTGTTTTTTCTCAGATTCAGATAAAAGCCTTGAGAAGAGACCCTCCCTCAGCAACTCTGCCCCATAGAAGAGGTGAGTGGTCACAGAGGTGTTCTACCTCCCCCAAACCGCAGCAGCACAAGGTACAACTCCCCTTAAAAACCAAAGGTTCATGCAGGATGCTGCTCACCCCCTCCATCTCCAGTAATATGCACAGAAAACTCCCAGCTGCTGCACCTCTCCATGCCTTAAACTCCTCCCCAGGAGCACACAGCTGTGTGCTCATCCCTGACCAGCCTCACCCCACCTCCAGCAGCAGCCACTGATGCCACATCTCTCCCTTCCCTGCAGGCACCAGGGAAAGGACAGCCCTCCCTACAACAAGCCTCCCCACAGGGAGCAGGACAGGAGTGTGATCCAAAGAAGCTCAGCAGCCTGGACACTCTGAATAGTTTGCACTTAATCAGCAATAAGACATAAAAATAAAGCAGCTCACAGCTTACTCCAGCTTACCTGGTAACAAGGCACTTGCACCTCTGCAACCGTGGCACAACACATTTCCAGCCAAGGAGACACCCTTATCCACACAAACGCCTTTCCTCATGTGAATCTGTAAAACGTATCTCAGCTCCTCACTTCTCCACACCTTCCACACAAATTAATTACTTCCTGTGGTGGCAAGGCTGAGAGAGCCCACCTGGTTCACTTGAGCATGCTGGGAGGTTTCTGGGTTTTTTTAAAGCCATTAAGTTTACCAAGCACTAACCAAATCATATCAAAGGCCTTCATTTTCCCCAGGTGCAACTGAGTCAGAGTGGTTTTGCCAAGTCAGCAGGAAGCCACATGGAGAAAAGACCACAGCCTTCATCAGTGTGTCTCTGTCAGAGGCAAGCTCTCAGCTTTGTCAGTTTAAGCTATTTTTAACCACTTTTTTAATCCCTCAGATACTAGAAGACTGCATCCTGGGCATAACACAGGTACACTTAAGGCAGATGACAATGTTTCATTTTTATCAGTTATGATTATCAACACTTGGCTTCCAGAACATCAAAAATACCCAAACAAACATAAAGGCTAAGAACGTTTATTTAAAGAAAATGTGACCAGCTCCTCAAAATTGCCCTTGTGCTGTAAGTTGGTTTTGCCCCGGAAGCTTTCAGCCCCAAAAGCTGCTTGCATTTTTGTGAGCTTTGCATTAACACTCCCGAGCCCAGCTGAGCACAGTGCCTTGAAGGCTTCACAGACGTGCCTGCAGCTCAACACAGCAAAACCACAGCTAAGAGCAAACTCCACTGCTCCTGTGGACTGTTTGGGGGTTTGTTTTCCAGCACAGCAGATGAGCCACGGTGACCTGGAAGCATCCCAGTGCACACAAGCATGTCCTCAGCATGCGAGTGCCAGGATAGGGAGCACCTGATCCCATCACATTGGGCTGAGCCCACTGCCCCGGAGGTCTCTCGGCAGGAGCAGAGGAAAAAGGCAGAGGCACAGCAAATAGGGTACAAGCAGGACAGCAGGGGGATGAAGTGTGTGGGGACAAATCAGAATGTCCTTGGGCACTGTTCGTGGCCTGCAAGACAGGCAGCACATCATGGGCACTGATGCTGGGAGCCATTTGGAACATCCCACAGTTTTGGCAGCTGGCTGTGCCCCCAGCTCCTCAGGACACCCCAGGCTGTACCATCAGACACTGCCACACCACCCAGCTGCAATATTATCCAGCTGCCCTTGCTGCCAGTTTTCTGTCCTGCCCAACCTGCTCTCAC
Source organism: Formicarius rufipectus (assembly GCA_013399695.1). Lineage (NCBI taxonomy): Eukaryota > Metazoa > Chordata > Aves > Passeriformes > Formicariidae > Formicarius > Formicarius rufipectus. Next base: position 652,775 of record VXAU01006167.1, read on the forward strand.
TGAGCACTTGTCCATCCTCCTAGGAGAGGCAGCCTGGTGTTTTCCCAGCCTTGCTCCCCATCCTGCATTCCTTCCTCCTCCCATGGCCTGATGCTCTGTGGGCAATCTGCTTTGCAGAGGCTGTGCATGGATCACGTTTTTCTCTGACACCAGCCTGCTGGTACCTCTGGCTTCTTGGTGTGCAGGACATGAGGCTTCTCTGAAAGTTCTTCCCAGCAGCCAGGCTGCCCCAGAGAGATAAGTCTCAGCCTCCCTGGATTCAATCATTGCCTTCTTTCAGGCATGCCTTTTAAGGTTGCTGTGTCACAGCCCTTTAGTGAAACAGCAGAATGATGGAAGAAGATGCAAAGGTCCAAGCAAGCTGGAAATGTGACATTTTGCAAGAGGTTGAAGGGACCAAGCCCATGGTCTCACAATTCCTTGTGCAAGAGCAGAAATGCTGCTGTGGAACAAGGCCACCCTACTCCCCACAGCACTCCTGTTCCCCACACTGCTGAGACCTGGACACACATCTCTGGGTGTCCTCCTTCCTTCTGGGCATGAGGGAGAAATAATAAGCAAGAAAAAAAAGGACAGGAAGGAAAGGGGGAAAATTTAAAGTATTGACACAAGAGGAGTCAGCATTTTCCTGCCTGCATTTCCCCTTATGGCACCTCATTGACAGTCACATAGTAAAATATGTATTTTAAAGGTTTGCAGGACCATCAGGAGGACGTTTGCTCTGACCAAGAGCCTGGATTCAGGTAGTGGTATGATCATGCTGCAGAATATCTCTTTCTGTGCACAGGGGATGGGGAAACCTCATTCAGTTTTCCAGCCAAGTTTGTTTCCCCATAGGTTATTTGAAGGAATAGCAATATTAGTGTGAAAAAAAAAAGGAAATAAAACTTTTCAACATTGAAAAATATTTCTATGAGCAACATATAATCATTGTGCAGACTGGAGCACTAGCAGAGAAACAAGCAAGCCCTTGGGCAACCAGGCCCATGTCACATGTTGTGGGATCTCAGAAAGGGGTTTGTGCCACCCAGCTTCCAATATCAAAGCTTCAAGCTGGCTGCACATACAGGGGAGATGAGTCTGGCAGGAGGACAGTGACACACCAGCTGCTTTGAAGACAGGGAATGGTTGTGCACAGCCCTGCCGCAGCAGAGCTTGTCCTTTCCAGGAGGAAAAGGTCCCTCTAGTCCCTTTGATGTCAGTGACCATTTCCAGGTGGGTGAAGATTACTCACAGTGGCAGAGTTTTGTGGGATCACGCTCACTGCATCTGTTCCCTGTGAAAGTATCTCCTACATCCTCCAAATAAGTCCTTCAGGTCCCAGCAGGCTGGATAGAGAGCTCCTCTACCAGATCAGAGAGATAATAGCCAAGGGCAACTCTGCAGCCAGATATGGCATTTTTCTGACTGCTATGTTTCCAAAAGACTGAGAAGGGGGAATCCATGTCTTTCTAGCGGTAGATGAAGTTTATCAGTGCAAGCTTTAAGGAATATTGATCCTTGCAAGGATATCAAACTCCCTTTTATCAGAGGGTCCCACGTTGTCTGGCAATGCCTGCGTTCCTACCTCCCAAATGTGCTGGGTAAATGGGGGCTGCCCCACATCTCTCTGCTCTCCCTACTGATCAGGGCCTGGATCTCCACATCTCAGAGGCAGATGGGCCCAGAGGAACAGAGGCAGGTCATCAAGGGGAACCTGGGCTGGCACTCAACTTGGTTCTTCTCCAAAGCTTGTGGCTGTTCCACCAAACACTTCTGAAGCATCTTTCATTTCTTACTTTAAGTCCTCCATAATCTGTCCCTGCATGTGGTCTCTCCCACCTCCTTACCCACTTCTTCAACCCTTTTGCAGATGAATAAATAAGGAATAAAAGGAGGCAGTGATGATGGGATCAGACATTTGACAGGAAGCAATGCCATCCTACAGAGAAGGGTCCTGGATGTCTGCAAAGTGACTGTATCTGGGGTTCTGGCGTAAACTGTTGTAGACATAAATGGTAAGTGCTGGGAAAGCCTTCAGGAAATACTCAGCATAATCTCCTATTTTGTCGCTGATCCTGAAAGAGAACAAAAACAGTAAGAAATTTTAAAGCTTGTCCAAGGAGTCAATAGTCCAGGATGACCTGCTTCCTCCCTTGAAGGGAAAAAGCCTTTCTAGAGGTTTTCTGATAAACAGGAACATTTCCTTGAAATCCCAGAGCTGTGACTATTCTATACCTTCCCTAAACTTCTGACTTTTTTTTTCCTTTTGTTATTCCTCCAGCACCTCCATCTGCCTAACCCCACCTACATCTTCACTGAAGGGCATTGGTGGCCTCAATGAAACCATCTCTAGGAGCTAACAACCCCTCTGACCTCACATGTGAGTGCTCATGACTAGAGAGGGTTGAGGAGTCAGTGTTTGTTCAGCCTGGAGAAGAGGAGACTTGAGGGGAAACCTCACCAGGGTCTGCAGCTTCCTCATGAAGGGAAGCAGAGGGGCAGGTACTGATCTCTGCTCTCTGTGACGAGCGACAGGACCTGAGGGAACAGCATAGAGATGTGCCAGGGGAGGTTTATGTTGGATATTTAGGAGAAGGTTCTTCATTTAGAGGGTGGTGGAGCACTGGAACAGCTCCCCAGGGCAGTGGTTACAGCATCAAACCTGGCAGAGCTTAAAAAGTGTTCAGACAACACTATCAGGCACATGGTGGGATTGTTGGGGTGTCCTGTGCAGGGTCAGCAGTTGGACTCAATGATTCTTGTGAGTCCCTTTCCACTCAGGACCTTCTGCAATTCTGCGCAGCTGTGGCAGGGGCAAGGATGAGAACACGTACCCTTTATCTTTGTGTTCATCCAGGTTTCTCATGAGCCTCAGCAGGTCAGTGACATCATTGCTGTATGGGAAGCATTTGGTGGCAGGATTGTTATGTATTCTAGGTTTGAATGGTTTTACAGTCCTGGGATTTTCCATGACATCTAGAATATCTTTGTCAATCTGAAAAAAAGGACACAGATTACTCTCTGCCTTTCACACACCACAGCAGCACACCTACCACCACTGCCTTTCCTCAGGGACATCATCTTGCATGGGAAAATCTCCTGACCCTTAAAAGCCTATTTCCCAACAGGAGCAGAGGAGTCCAGTCTGCCAGGAATGCACCACACAGCCCCCCTAATTCCACTAAGGGTTTCCTCTCCTGCTTTGCCAAGGTGTGGCATTTATATTAGGGCTGCGAGCATGGCACAGGAGATTTTCATGCATGCCTGGAGGGCAGCAGGGCCTCGAGAGTCTTGATCCATCTGTGCCACTGAGGACCATGTGGGCTGCCACACTGAACTGAGACTGTCTGATCCCAAATGATGCAGCATGATGTTACCTGAAAAAGCAGGCCTGGTCTCACTGCTTTTGAGACAATCCACAGAACACTTTTGCCAGAAATTTGCTGGCAACAAGGACCAGAGACCCTAACCTAACCCTAACCAGAGGTCCTTGTCTTAAGTCATCACCCAAAAAAACCCCAAAACACCTTTGAAGGTTTGCCATCTAATCTATAAAGACCACCACCTTCTACCACTCCAGTCAACAGAGCTCCCTTTAGCATCAATATCTTTTGACTATGTGTCTTAGATATGTTTCTCCCCGTTGTCTGTATTTGTGTAGGGCTAATTTCCCCAGTTACTTTTTTAAACAGAGCCTATGAAACACTCAGGAGAAGCTTCTGCCTGAATGTCTAGCTCAAACCTCCTATCAGTCCAAAGAGAAGAAGATTACCTCAGTGGTCCACTGTGGATAAGGAAAAGTTTCAGTAACATGAGGATTTTGGAAAACAGTTTTTCGGTTGCGGATATCTTTGATTTGATTCCATATACTCTTCAGGAAGTTGAACCTGCTGTGGAATAACCTGTTGTTAGCTGCAACAGGACATGGCTTTTCCCAGCACTACAGTCAATTCCAGTACCGAGAGCTCTCCCTCTGTACACTGCCAGGACTTACATCTGTTTGCTCCAGAAATAGGGATGTTTGCTCAAACCTTCCAAGCCTCGTTCATCATGAGACAACAGGCTTCTTACGAGGTCCTGAGCCTCTGTGTAATCTGGGGAATCAGCAGCCAAGTCCTCCATCCCGACTTGCTGAAGGGGTTTCTTACCCCCTATTAAAACGTACAGCACGAGCCTGCCAAGGGCCTGCAAAGAGACACATCACTGCTCATGTGGCAGGTGCATGAAACTTCCTGGGAGAGGACTTTTATTCCTAAACCCTCTAGGTGCCCAGAAGTATGCAAATACACACCAACACAAACTTAGAAGCTACGTGCACAAGGACAGAGGAGACAGGCATGGTAACCTTCCTCTCAGGCGGTCTGTGGATACACTAGGACCAGCCATAGTCTCGTATCCTGATCATGATCATTCCCAGGCAGCATCAATCATTACATGGGCTTTCCCACAAATCACGGTGTTTTATAGCTGAGCATGCAGAAAGGCTTTCCCTAGGACTCACAGCAACAGAGAATGTCAGAGAGAACCTGGAATTTTAAACCATAGGTTGATTTGCAGAAAACTTACCTCTAAATCTGAGTTCACGAGTTCTTCTTGGCCTTCAATCAACCTTCTTTTATTATCAAAGTCTGCCAAGTAAATCTTGCCACCTAAATCTGAGGAAATAACAGAAATTTTAAACAAATAATGGTAGGAAAACTTGATACAGTCCATCACTGACTTCTGGATGGCCCTTCCTTTAGAAAACAATTTCATGAAGAGATTTGTTGTGGGCTGATATGTCACAGGCTGATCAGTCTTCACAGCCCTGGAAAGGAGGGCAGAGCTAATGAGACATGTAAGGTTGTTCTCTTCACTCCTCAGTGGCTGTCTGTGAGCATATCTCTAGTTATTCAAAGAGGAGATCTAATGCCACAGACACTTCCCTTGGCATAAAGCCATCTGTATTTTTACAGACAGCTGTGAAACATCTTCTCTTAACTACAGGCAGCGGGAAAGCAAAATGAAAGCACAAAGAAAGCAAAAGATAACCTATTACAAAGTTCCTGGGCTGCAGATCCTGGTGAGCAAATCCAAGAGAGTGCAGCTCTCTCAGTGCCTGGAAGATCATCTTCAGGACAGCTTTGTAATCCTTTCGGTCTTCTGTGTCCTGCAGATGTTCTTGGAGGTTTCTCTCCCAGAGTGGGAAGCACAAGTACATGCAGCCTTTTTCCTTCTCAGACTGGAAGAGCTTCAGTAGACAGTCACAGTGACAACACTGTTCAAGGAACCTTTTCTCTTCATCACCCTGTCTACTGGGGGTTACTTTTACTGCTACCTCTGTCCCTCCATGGAACCCAAGGTAGATGCCTTCCTGAATTCTCTGCTCAATGTAATGAAATGTCTTCAGTTTGCCAATCATAGGGCGATATGTTTGGTCAAGCTTTTTCAGCTGGTCCCTCCAGCGTTTGCTGTTTGGCTCCCAGTCTCTGAGGGCTTCTGGAACAAACGTGGCGTGGTACTCACGAAGAAGGTTTTCCATGCTAAGAGAACGATTTCTGTTCGCAACCGCAATAAGGTTCCCAACATCAGTCCTTGCTCCTTTTTCGCACAACAACTTTGCTGTATCATGATCACCTTTCTCTACAGCCACCATCAGTGCTGTGTTGCCCTCCTCATCTGCATCATCAATATCTATTTCATCCTTCTCCAATAAAGCTTCCACCAGCTCTGGGCTCTCCATTTCAGCAGCCAGGATGAGGGCACTTTTCCCACATTCATCTTTGCTCTTCACATCAACACCATAGTCCAGCAGGATACGAACTGTGGAGACAACTGACTTGAGTCTTTTTTTTTTTGAACCCTTCTTTAGAGCATGGATCAAGGCATTCCTATCTTTGTTGTCACGAATGTTCACATCAGCCCCCATCTCTCGGACAAGAAGTTCTACAGCTGAGAAGTGGCACTCCCTACAAGCATCCATCAGTGCTGTCGCACCTCCTTTATGCAGTTTGGCTTTCTCCTCACTAGTTACCCTCCTCAAATTCACATCTGCTCCTTTGCTGTACAGGAATTTCAAGGCTTCCTCCCTCCCATACCATGCAGCCTCCATGAAAGCCGTGAAGCCGTTGCTGTCAGGGTCATTAACCTCTGCCCCATGGTCCAGAAGGAGCTGTAGTATATTCACATTTCCCATGATCCCTGCCTCAGTAAATGCAGTGCCACCATTGTCCTTCCTGGCATGCACACGAGCACCCTTGTCCAGCAGGAGCCGGACCAAGCCCTCATCACCAGATTGCACGGCAGTCTGCAGTGGTGTCCAGCCACCTACAACTTTGGAGTTCACATCTGCCCCTTTCTCCAGCAGCTCCAGCACAAGTTCTCTATTTCTGTTCTTCACAGCTACATTTAACTCAGAGGCAAGGACTTCTGCTGTCTTCACACTAGAAGGCGTTGAGACCTCCTGCTGTCTGTCAGCTGTATGCTCCATGATGGTCAGAAGGGCTCCAAACCAGGAATCCTGCTGAAGGATGGGAGAGGTGCAATGGTCAGTGCTTCCATTGTGGGGGATGCTCTAAGTTTGGCTGATGACAGCTTTTTCACTTAATTAATAAACAGAAAATCCTGGGGTTTTGGCCTGCAAAACCTCTCCATTTACACCTGATGCCCTGCAGGTGTGTGTGAGGGGCAACTAAGGACAGCAAAGCCATTGCCAGTCAGGAGAGCCAAGGCCTGGTGAGAAGCACAACTTCAGCACATAAGGACTCACTGTGTTTGCTTGCCTGGCCTTAGCACCTTTCACAGCCCAGGCAGGTGTCCCCTGGGTGAGAGAACAGGGGAGAACCCAGTCTGTTCTTGCTATAAATGTTATCTCAGACTTGTTATAAGTTACCTAATAAGCCATCCTCCAGCAAGTTTCAGGTGGAGAGCACAGCAGGCAGGCAGGCAGAGATGAGCTTTCCCCTTCAGTTTTGTATGGCAGCCACACACAGTCCCGAATGTCCCTGATCCTGGAGTGAGATAGAAAGCCAAACTTAATCCCTTCTGCTTTCACATGCAATTAGGAGACCCTACCTGGCAGAAAGCTTTTCCTAAGCTTTTTACAACATTAAGAGGTCAATCATGTAGGACCTGATCTACCTATATCTATCTAGTATCTAGGAAAGCTCAAACTCCAATACCCATTTTCCTGACTGCAAAGGCTGGTTAAGTGACCAGCCCTCTCGGGAATCACTATCTGACAAGCTGAACTGGAAATAAATTCCTCAAGCAAATCACAAAAGAGACAGAGAAGTCTTAAGGTATAAAGGCAAAGTATCAACTCACAGGACTTTACTCTCAGGAAATCCAAAGATCATGTTTTTGAATGGTTTACTCCCCACCTCCAGCAGGAAATGAACACCCTATCTCACTTACATGCATTTCATTTCCTTGTAGTAATTTCTATACCTTTTGCCGCATAGAGGGAAAAAAAATATTTTAAAAATATGTTACTTTCCTGGCTAGAAAAGCAGCACAGCATCCCCTGGGCACGGTGGGTCTCAAGTTCCTGCTGGGCAGGGGGAAGGCAGCAGCGGAACATCTCCCAGCTCCTTCTCTTCCCGGTAGCAGAGTCACAAACTCGTTACTGCAGGAAATGTTTGAGCCTTTCTATCCCGCCCCTCTAACTTTGACCACGAGATGTTTGAGTCTGCGTATTGCGATGTGTTGATGTGCAGTGTCACACAGCCCTGCCTGCTGTCACAGCCCCGCCTGCTGTCACCCTCCACCACCCACCACGGGAAGGGCTCCTTCTGCCCATCCCGAAACCCAAACACTGCTTGAAATGCCTTCAAAGCCACAGAGCTGCTTTTCTCAGCAGCTGCTCTTCACTGCTGCTTCCCAGCAAGTGTTCCCAAGTGGTGTTTGTTTCCCGGCAACTCTACAGGCTGTCCCATTCCAGGAAGGACAAGCCATGGGAATATTTTATCCCTTTGAGGGAGCATGGTGGAGTTTTGGGGAGACTGTTTGGCAATCTTTTTTGGTTTTTTTTCTGCACATAGCAGAGAGGTCATGAGCAAAGTGCTCTCCCCATACACACAGACCCTGTTTACAGACATCCACTCAGCAGTGGTTCAGGAGCTGAAGGCACAGAGACATTAAATGCATCGGTGCTGGGGCTTGGGGGAGTTTGGGGTGGTTTTGGGTTTTATTCTAAGATTTTCCTCACCTTTTGGTAAGTCCATCCATGTGAGGAAACCAGCCGTGCTGCTGAATTACACCCAGGGAACCGCTGAGCACCAGATCTGTAGTTTCCTCACAGCACTGACAGGCAGCTCCCACCACCCAGGCACCCTCCTCCTTGGAGGCAGCCCTGTGTAAACAGAGCTGCCGGAGGAGCCTGGTCCTCCAGCTCATCCCATCTGCCTGCAAAGTGTGTGCAGGAAACACACGAGGGAGCCCAGCCTGCGATGTCCCACCCAGTTTCCCCCACTGCCCTGTGATGAAGGTGAGCTCAGCAGGGCCCATGCAACCTCCCCAGCCACCTCCACTGAACTGCACCAGCTGCAATGTTCAGTTCCTACATGAAAGAGGGCTGAAATTGTATCAATAAAATCGTGCCTGGCTTTCCATGGTGCCTTGGTACGTGCACAAACTGGGAGTCTGCGTATGTACAGGGAGACATGGCCAGATACAAATGCAGGGCATGGATGCAGAAAACCCCCCAGAAAGGCTGCCTGGATGCAGTCCTGCATATGTTTTATGTGTATATCCCAATCCTTTTGGATGCCTGCAGTACTGGCTCACAGCTGCACACCAGCTTTCACAAAACTCTGCCTGTGCAGGAGTCACATCTTTGTACCTTACTGTCACACTTGGCATCCTGCTTCCCACAGTGTGCAGTGCATCCACAAGGTCTGGGAACATCCCGTGGTCTCTGGATGGAATTTCACAGAATTTGTGTTGCCACCGGAGACCTTGACATAGCCCCACAGGGACAAAGACTGTGAAAACTCAGTGAGCAATCTCAAATCACTCTCAAGGCTGTCAAGATCTCATTTTAATTCACAGAATCACTCCCAGTTTAACCAGAGCTGGGACTGTAGCTGCCAGTGTTTAACTACCCATTTGCAGACTGGAAAACAATCAGAGTAAGGGCACATCCCAGGCTCACATCCAAAAGACATCCAAAAAAAGTCAGCACTACAGTATGGAACAATATCACGCCACCCATCCAAGTACAAAAGCCTTCTTCAGCTTGCTGGTTTGATTAAAGTCATTCATTATCTTATGGTGAGAAGATAAACCCTAGGATGGTGGGAACCCAAACCCTAGGGCAGTGGGAATAAAGTGTTTGCCACGCCAGGGCTGTGGCAGAAATATCCTGTGCCTGTACCTTGGCAAAGAGGATTTGCTGGTAACTCTTTCCTTGTCTCTCATCCCTGATCCAAATTTCTTTCCATAGTCATAAGTTCACACTGAGTCAGTTTATGGGGACTAGAAGGATCTCAAAGCTTTTCTAAAGCATAGGAGTCAGTGAGCTTCTCTCCACAACCATTTCTGTAGCCCTGGGCTGTGTAGTTCCTGCTGTATTTGCACATCAGCAGAGTCATTATTTGGCCCCAGGAACACAGGGCCTCAGGAGATGAGCTGCAGAGACACAGTCAGCAGGGAAATCAAGGGCACAGTCAAGCAAATCTTCCTTTTCCTCCATCCTGATGGACTTGCACCCATTTTTGCAACCCTTCCCCTGAGAGAACATCTCCGAGAATCCATGTACTGGCCACCAGCCACAAACAAATATGAAGCAAAATGTGGCAACAAAAACTGCCTGCCAAAGGCGAAATCATTTTTAAAGGAGCTATGAATAGTAGAATGAGTATTTTTCTGAATGTTCCCTGCATGTGCTTTCTTATTATATTTCCAAATGGGAATATCCCGGGGTTTATATGCTTGGCCACGCTGATGTGACTCTCAGTGCTGGAACACAGTCCTGGAAAATAGTCCACAGAAGGATGTGATTTAAACACTGGCAGTATCCATGTAAGAGCATCAAGCACATTTCATAGAACCATTTAGATCTGAAAAGTCCTTCAAGATCATTGAGTCCACCCATTGAATCACATCCCCCAGTGCCACATCTACACATTTTGCCATGGAATATTTTTACAATTTTAACTGCATTTGCTAATTTTACAGACTGCTGCTCAAACCTCATCTCAAAAAAAAAAAAACAAAAAAAAAACAAAAAAACCCCACAAACAAACAAAACAAAACAAAACCAACAAACAAAAAACTAACAACAAAAACAAAATCAAAAACACCCAACCAACCAAACAGATAAAACCCTCAGCACATTTGGCAGCAGAGCAGAGGTTAAGGCAACAGTGAGGGAGGCAGGACCTCACCAAGCTGGACAGTGCATCCCAGGCACTGGGCAAGGAGAAGGGAGCTGGTCCATTGAAAACATCCCACATCAGCCACAGCAGGTCAAAAAAGGAGCCAGACTGAGCAACTGAGCTTACATCCGGTGTTGGTGGTTCCCCAGCAATGTTCGTCCCTGCTGTTTCTCTTCCTCCCAGGCTGAGCCCAGGTTGTGGCTGCACCATGTCCGAGCTGTCCTCCAGCACTGGCAGCCCAGCCCTGGGGAGACAGGAGGGCTGCAGACCTCAACACTGCCCTCTGTGCCCCAGCAGCATCAGAAAGCATGAAAATTCAATTTAATTCTTTCTCAAATCCTGAGGTACCCCAGGGATAAGAATCTTTGTACGCAGCTGGAGCGAATTGGCAACCTTGGCATTCAGCTGCCTGCGAGGGAGGGTGAGCCATATGGAAGCACATCAGCTGTGATTTCTGGCACTTCTTTCAGGCAAAGGCCTCGAGGTGGAAGCTGCCGAGTGGGAAGCAGTGCCATACAGCTGCTCCCTCGCTGTCAGCTGTCCCGAGGGCTGTCAGAGCACTGCAGAACCCTGGGTAAGGCGTTTGCTGCGTTTGAAATGGCTCAGTGCATCCCCTTTGCTGCTGAATTTCCTTCAAAGGCATATTGAAATAACATAGCATTTCTTTGCAGCCTTTCTTTGCCCTCCCCCCCCCAAAAAAAAAAAAAAAGAAAAATCATGGATGTACGCACATGCAAATAGGAATTTTCTTCTGTGTGTTGTCACACGTGTATCCATGGAAGATGAAAGCTAAGCATCCATACACTGGTATAGGCAGATCCACCTGCCTAAATATGTGTCCTTGTGGGGCCACTTGCACACCTCTGTCCATGCCCTAAGGTCACTCTGAAGCTGCTTGGTCCCTCCACAGCGGGGTACCCTCTGAGTGACGATGCCACCCCACTGAGCCGCTGCTGGGAACACATCAGGTCCCAGGGCAGAGGGAAACGGGTGTGATTTTCCACCAAATATATCCACCCCCCCATCCTGGCTCATGGAAACCTGGCCCTGGAGCAAGTATGTGTTCACACCCCAGGGGGGGCCAGCACCAGCCCCCACATTTGCTGCCTGGAGCTCAGATCTTCTCTGCTGCTTCCAAATTCGCAGCCTCCACCCTGGGAAACTTGGGCTGTGGTTTATTGGAAGCAACTGCTGCTGGCTGTGCCCAAAGGCAGTCCTGGGAAGCTTTGGCTCCTCTTTCTCAACGTGGTTTTGTGGATTTTTTTATCTCCCCCTCCCCAAGGCTTTAGGGTTTTCTTAAACTACCACTGGGTTTTGCAAGCAATTGTGAAGGATGCACTGGAGGCAAACTTGCTTTTAGTGACTGAATTGTCTCTCTGGGAAGCACCTCAGGCTTGTAAAGATGAAATGATGCTGCAAGGGGGATTCTCCAGCATCAGCAGTGGGGTCTGAGTGTTACCACCAGCACTAAGTCTAAGCTTGGGCCATGCATGTTGCATTAAAAATGGACATAAATTTTCTTCTAAAGAAAGTTCAAAAAGATTTTAATTCCCTATTTTTCTTACTTTTTTTTTTTGTTTGCCCATTTTAATATTTTTTTTCATGGAGAATCAGTTTTAAATAAACTTCAAGGTCTGCAAGAAAAAATATTCATATTTTTGATTTATAAGCTGCAGTTAAATAATATCAACAACTTTTTTTTTTCCAGCTGCTTCTAGACTGCTTTACTGCTCTCTTTCTTGACAAGTAATTTAAACACTTTCTGGATGCCTTTCAGCTCATTTCTTCCCTCTGACATGCATGAAGATCAGGTATACACACAGACTGCTGTGATTCCAAATCACCAGGCTTGTAAGACAAGGCCATGCTTAATTAAGAAGGGAATAAAAGACAAGGGGAAGTTCAACCCCGGGATAGGTAGGGAATAGGGATGGAGCAGTCTATGTGTTTTACAATCAGTGGTGATCCTTGGACCCTGAAAGGCTCTATTAGAAGGGACATAAGGTTCTGTAATAGCTGCAGGTGCTTACAAAGGGCATTTTAATGGCAGAGGGTGGGTTTTGCTTCTAGTTACACCTTGGAACACACACACTCCTGAGTTATTCCCCTGTGATTCCGGCTCCTCCTCAGCAGTCCCCACGCACTCTCCCCACTGACACAGGCCAGTTAATTTTGGCTTCCCAAACACACAGTAAATAGAAAGAAGGCAGCTTAAAAGCCTTGTTTTGGTTGAGTTTTTATCCAGAGCACTAATATCTTCAAGCTACACTCAGATGCTTCCCTTCAGGCAATTTATATATTCAAAACTTACCTCCTGCTTTCATTATTGCTGCGAGCTGTTCAGTTTTCTTCAATAACCCAAATATCAGAAAGCTTTCCTCTTTACAAATCTCCCCCCTTCCTTTTCTGCTCCTGCCTTTGCCACTTTTAAAGTGACTGGAAATACCCCTTGAGTCATTTGATGCAAGCGGTTTTGCAAAGTATCCAAAATTAGAATGTAAAATTTAATTGAAAGTCCACAACCAAAAAAAACCAACCCATGCCATCATGCTATTTTCCTCTTTACTTTTTATTTTATAATGACAACATCACATCACTTATGAAAACAGACCGTCGTATGTCATTCACTTCAGTAACACAGCAAAGCTGGTTCCAGTTGTAAAAATAAATAATAAAGCAGCTAATATCTCCCTGTAAATGGAGTTGGGACCCACTGAGGCTCAGAGATAGGACCAGGATGAGGACAGTGGAAGAGAACTTAGAATAACATGCCCAAATTGGTCCTCAGTCCCTCGCTCTGCTCACACAGCTGTGAAAAGCCCAAGTGATCCTGTGCTCCAGCTGTTGCTGGGGCAGGGATGCAAAAGATAGTTCCCTTGGCAAGGCGTGAGAACCAGTGGGTCAGGACATCCAGGTTTGGGGTTTAGGGATAAATGGAGCCACATGAAGCAGCCCCAGGCTCTCCCCGTAGGAAACTATGCTGGTGGTACGTTCTGTATCAGCCAGCGCAGGACACTGGTGGGATCCCCATCACCCACCCACACAGCTTCTGGCACCATTGCTGCCAAATGTGATCCACACTTTTCCAGGTGGCTGCAGGAACCAGAAATTCCTGCTGAGAGGGACTTTCTGAAGAGCTCCTCTGAGTTCTGAGCTCATTATATGTCCTGCCACCCCCCTGAGACACTGAACTCACGGCACGTGTCACTGCTTCACTCACACCAGGGGTTTCTGGTAAAGTGCTGTGACTGCAGACTGGTTTCATCAGCCAAGGGAATATCAAGCCCAATTATAAACCAAGTCAAAGTTCACGTTTTCTCTCCCATGTCTGAAAATTATGTTTTCCATAGGGTAACTCACCAAAGTGCCTTTTTTACGTTACTGTTCTCTGTGTAGGACAAGCTGCCATCCACATCTTTAAAGGGAGAAAGGAAACAACACGGACTGCAAAACATCCTTGTACTGCCATCCATATTCCTCTGAGCTGATGGAAAATCTGCCTCCTGAGACCCCCCTAGCAGCTCTCCCTGCCGCTGTTGGCATACCTTGTTCCACATATGCATTGCAGATCTGGCTGGTCAACTCAAATTATTATACAGGAAAGGTGGGACACATGCCAAGTGCTACAAAAGCCAAAATAATTTAATTCACAAGCTCCTCGGAGCAAGGACTGCGTGTATGCTTTCAGCAGTGCTCTTCTAATAAATATATATATAATAACAATAACAATAAAATAAATAACAGTAATAGTAATATAAAGTTATGCACGTGACCTAAGATTCTGTGCAATCTAAAGGTCAGGGAGCTCAAGCGAGGGATAAAAACGTCTCTGCTCAGGATGCATTGCACTGGAAGGAGTGTAAAGCTTTGAGGCAGAGCATGCATAGGAAACAGCAGAAGGATCTCAGGATCAGGAGAAGGCAGATGCAGGATCCCTCCAGCTGAAAATGCCATGTAGTCTTTTGGGCCTTTATTCTGGCCATTCCCTCACAGGTAAAACTCTGCATGAGGGAATGGCAGGCTCCTGTGCTGGCCCCACAGCCAGTGGCTGGTGCTGCGGGTCAGAGGCAGCAACCTGAGAGCAGGTGGGAGCTCTCTGGTTATGGATGCTAAGGGGAATCCAATTGCTTTTCCTGGGACTTGCAACTAAAATCCAATTTCTTTCAGTCTCTGCAGTGGTGCAGGTCTCTGGTTGAGCTGCAAGGGGAGGTACCAGGTTCCCACCCGCTCCATTCCTCCAGGGAGGGAGGACTGCTCTTCCCAGCAGCTCAATGAGCAGTGGGAAGCACTTGAGGTCCTGGGGATCCTGCTGAAATTCCAGAACTTCAGCTGAAACCCCACCACACAGACCTCAGACCCTGCAAACCACGTCCAGACCTCCGCATGGTCCCCTGGCTCGTCCCCCCACGCCGAATTCGGGCTCAGGTCAGGTATGCGACCTCTTGCTGATGCCACGGCTGGTGGCCTGCTTGGTCATGTCCTGGTAGGAGGCAGACTTCAGGAACCTGGGGTAGGAGTCCTTCTCCATCAAAGTGCGGGTCTTGGCCTGGGCTTCATTGAAGCAAGTGGAGGTGGCACCCGAGAGGTTCTTGCGGGTGATCTCCCTGGTTTCATGGTCGATATTCACCTGCAAGGAAGCAGCATCCACACAAATTAGCTCTGCATTAACTCCCCTCCTGGGGGTAAAACCTGATTTCTGCATTTTCAGTTGAAAGTGAAGGTTCTTACAAGCCTTTTTATCCCTTTGTGGTTGGAGTCCATGACCTTAGAGGTCTGATCCAACATTTTTGATTCAATGGTGATAGACTACACAGTGTTAGAAATGAAAGATCTCATGAACAAGAGCACATCTTCCCACTAATCTGAGAGCACTTTAATTAAAACCCACCAGGGTATCTTGTTTGTTTCCACAGGACAGAGGCAGAAAATGCTCTCACCTCCCTGGGCGCCTCACTTTGGACAAACTCCTCAAAGATCCTGTTGGCTTTGGAGGCCAGCTTGGTTTTCGACCGGGTCTTTTTGAAGTCCTCACATGCCAACCAGAAGTCAAGGTTCTCCTCGCTAAACTCTGTCTTCAGGAAGGTGTGGAAAGCAGTCACCCCACCTGGGGAAGGAGAGAACAGTTACTGGGGCAGAAGGCAGGGAGGAAAAGGAGGACCACCACCAGACATGGCACTGCACGTCAAGCATTGCCCTGGGAGCTCAGATCACGACATCTGCAGATTTCCTTTCCCTCCAGGCAAATTCCATCCTCTGAGACACTGCTAATTGGCCTCTAGACTCCAATAAAATCCTTTCCCACAGACAAGCAATCCTCTGGTTTTATTTATCTGACCTTTCTGTAATGAGGCTTCAGAGTATTTTCTTTAAAGCTTCGGAAAAGAGCTAATTCTACCTAAGGAGAAATCCACTGACGCACCGGTGCATCTGCAGGAACTAAACAGCAATGCCTTTATTTTTATTTCTCAGCTGAGATCTGAGGGGGATGAGATGCTGAGGATGGGAGAGTAATTGCAGCAAGGATTTCAGAGCCGTGCTGGGAGGATGTATTAAGTTACCAAGCTGGAGATGCTTGTTAGCCATCACAGCACATGATGAAGGCTGGAAAAAAAAATTATGCTTAGCCCTATACTTTCACTGTGTAAGGACTTTTTCTTGCTGTTAAATATCTTTTAAGATAGACAACTACTTTTGTAATAAAATTTGGCACTTCTGCCAATGTGTGCCTATTGAAAGGAAGGGATTACATGTGAGACTCAAAAAAAGGTCCCTCCTTTCTGGGTCTGGATGTGCTGTGTGCACGGGGGAGAGGGAGACAGCATCTCACAGGAGCCCTGTGCATCACATACACACAGCTAATATTGAAGGGGAAAACGGTTATGGTTACTCAGTAAAGCAGTTGAATTCCTCCTCCCTGTGGAACAGCCATCCCCGAGGCACAGGAAGGACAGACAGACAGACAGAGGGCAGCAATGCAGTTTTCTGAGCAAGCCTGTGGAGAGGTGGCTGCATCACTGTGCAAAGGAGGACATTGCAAACAGACGCTCTGCCTTCTCCTGAGTGTGGGGAAACAAATGGTCTGGGAGTGCCATGGCATGGGATGCCCATAATGATGCTCCTGTCCTGAGGCATTGCAAGGCAGCACTTGCACCCCTAAAAAGCATCCACCCAGCTTCACAAGTCAGGCAACAAGCTCCATGCATCAGCTCTGTCTGGGCAGGAAAGGGACCTCTCTCTAAACCCTAAACCATCTCATTTGAGGAGGCAGCAAGATTTCCTCGTACACTCACTTCAGGCATACAGCTCACTGGGAACTGCGTTTTGTCCTACATGCTCTCACCAAGAGAAGAAAACAAGATGCTACTCACTTTTGCTCTTCAGGAGCTGGTCAAAGGACTCCCTCCATTCCAGTACCTCTCGTGAGGAGTCTCTGGAAAAGACAAGAGGATGTAAGGCTCACTGTCCCACGGTGAAGGACAGGAGCACTTCAGTTGTGTGGCTCCATTAATGGGAGACAGTGCAAGAAGGGAGGCAGCAGCACTCGGCAGGAAACCAGAGTGAGAGGCCAATATCCATTACCTGTGGGCTCTCTTTCCTTTCTCTCTCCCTTTTACCTTCACTGATTGCTCACCAGACCTCAGTTCCATAGTGCTGGCCAGGAGGTTCTCTAGATAATGCTCAGAAGAGCCTTTTGGTGCCTTTAAAAGCTCAGCGGAACCTCCTCTGCAAAAAGACACCCAGCCCTCAGCAGCAATATTTAGTATTTTGCTTTTAACGCTGCTTGCATTCCCTGGGGATCCCAGCCACTGGTCTGAAGCTCTCTGGGTCTCTTGCCTATTGCTAAGGCCCTGCTGTCTGTGCCTAATGCCAGAGCATTAGTTGCCCTGCCTGATTTTATAACCGGTGGAGCTGGGAAGTGATCCGCCTTCCCGGCCCGCCTGGGTGGGACTATGGGGAGGGGGAGCTGCGTTCTGTGCGCTCTGCTGCGCAGATGGGCAGGAACATCCTGCGGGACAGCCTGGTCCACCGGGACCTGTCCCGGGCTGGACCTGGGGCATGGCACTGCTTGGCTTACCTCCGCCTGGAGCCCAGCTGCAGCTTGCTGGAGGTCCCGATCCCGTGTCCCAGCTCTGGTTTATGAAGCAGAATCCCTAAGCGGGTCTTGAGATCCTTGGCTCTGGAAGGGAGGAAGGGGAGAGGTGGGATTGCTGGACCATCGCATTGCTGTCGCCACCCCTTCACCTCACAGGGGCTGCACCCCACGGGCTCGGGGAGGGGACAGCCCTCGTTCCCTAGCTTCAGCCGCTTCTTTGCTTTCTGATATATGAAAAAATGCTCCCCACTTGCTTTGTCTTCTCCCTGGCAACCGCGTTCAGCAGCGCATTAAGCCTGCGGGATTGTTTTCTCCAGCTCGCTTCCCAGGTAGAGCCGCACGAAATATAAAGCACGACGAGCTGTTTTCCTTTGGGGCAGGTAGCAGAGCAGCTGCTGAGTGCCCAGCTGGAGCCCCCGCAGCTAACCTGGCTCCTTTTCTTATCCCGCTCTCCCGGCAGCACTACACTTCTCCCAAACCTCTGGAAAAACACAGCGGCTGCTTTCTGCTCGCCAGAGCGGAGCCATGTCCCTGCTGCCAGGCTGCCGCTCCCCTGCTTTCTTTTTGGGGTGCCCCTGAGCCTACAGCAGCCTGTCACCACGCCACGGAGAGGGCTGTGCTTCCCGGTGGCACCATCCACCTACCCCATGCCTTCAGAACCAGCGAGCCCGGCGGCAGCGCGATGCTCCTGTGCCTGAGGCTGGGATGCTACTGCCTGTCACGGCGGCGAGGGCACGGAGGCACCTCCCTACCGGGAAATCTCGGCGGCAGCACGGCAGGAGGATCGGTGGCTCCTCTCCCCAGGGTCCCCTCCTCGGGCCACCGTGCGGCCCCGCTGCTATTTGTGTGCTGCAGCTCCTTCAGGCGTCCCAGGGCGCCCATACAAAAATGAGTGTTTAAATGTCAAGCCGGCGGTGTGGGGCTCTGTAGCCGTATTTGGCAGGAGGAGCAACATGTCACTTAACAGTTCATGCGTGTTGACAAAAAATACTCCTGCTGCTGTCAACTTGAAACAAGTTCTGCAGAGATGGAGCCGGAGAAGCCCTGGTGTGTTTGTACACCCGGACACGCACCGGGCAGCCCCGTCCAGCCTCCTCTCCCTCCACACGTTTTACCTCTGTGTTCCCCTCCTGGGGAGCAGAATGGACTCAGCCAAAACCAAATCACTTCGCTCCGTGTTTCCTTGCAGTCTGCACCCCGGTTTCTAACGAAGCATCACGGCCACAGCAGCAGAGGCTGGTCCAGGTGCACCTTTTCCAGCTAACCCTCTGCACCCCAGAACTGCAGTGTGGCGGAGCCCCTTACCTTTCCAGACAAGTGATGGGGAGCGTGGCTAACCCCCGGCACATGCTGAGAGCTGGGCACCCAGGCATCCAGCAACTCATCCGGTCCTTACGGCGATAGCAGGGGCGTGCAACAAGTGGCTGCAGCACCACCTGCGCCTGCGGTCGTGTGCTGTCGGCTGGAAAAGCGGCGAGGAGCTGTGCTTTATATCGGGTGGGAGGCGGGAGAGCTGGGAGGGGGACCCAGCAGCGCTCCAGCCTTCAGCCAACCAAAAGCCCGTGAAGATAACAGCTTAGGTAAGTTAGTGTGTGCTGTTAAGGGAGAGAGAGGGGTGTGGGAGGCCCAGGCTTGTCCTTGAGCATCACAGTCATAGCGGCTTCCTCGATAACAGGAAAAAACAGGCTTGTTTCCACCGACGTGTGGAGCCTGCTGAGTAACGCCGGCGGGTGGGAACGCGGATGGGCAGAGCGAGAGGGACAGGACAGACGCTGTAGTGAAAGGCAAGTCGTCAGCTCCCTCCTGCTGCCCGAGGGCTTCCAGTCGTCCCAGCACTTCGTGGTGGCACCGCAGCAACAGGCTTTTCCCAAGAGATTTAAGCAGAGGATGACAGTCCCCGGCAGAGTCAGGCCGATTTGCAGCATCCCAGGGGCAGAAGGATTTGCACTTACTGCAGCATTGCAGTACACGGAGAGCTGAAGGGTGTACTGTTTCCACTTCCCCACAAATTAGCACTGCCAGTTCACAGCTGGAATACATAAGGATCGATGCGCTTGGCCTCATAAGCTGGCTGCAGTTACATTGTTTTCATCACAAATTCTCTGCTGGGTGTATGGTGGGAAAAGGGGAGGGGATGGACATCAAAGAAAGTCTGAGCAAAGCCTGGGAAAGCATCTGATAAAGGTGGACCCTGAAAAGACTTGAAGATGGAAAGGAGACTAAAAGCAGGGGAGAGGTTGGAAACTGGAAAGACTGAACGAACAAAACAGAAAGATTGAGAGGAAGGTTTAAACCAGTGTCACACACTGCACACCAGCAAACCCCAAGGTCTGGTGCCACAAGCAGAGAAGTCCACAACAACCAACAAGTCCTCCATGCTGAAGTCGGGCTCACACAGAGTCCCAGAGAGCTGATATTTTCTAACTCGGTGGCTCTTAGAAGGGAGCTCACCACAGTGCAGGAAGTGACTTTAAACCCCTCTGCTCACAGCCATCCCAGGGCAAGGGCAAGAGCTGCCTCTTCCATTCCTCCCCCTCTCCCTTCTTCCCCCCTTGGTCCCTGCTGTTCCAAGCTTCACAGCTAGCACAGATAATTTTCCAGAGCTCAGGCTGTCTTCTACCCTTGCTGCCTGCATTCATCACACACAGCGCATTGCCAGAGCATCTTTCCCATTGCCAGAGCATCTTTCCCATGGGAGATGAGCTGTGCTGGGAGAGTGGCAGCACATCTTGGCCGTGGGTCTGGGAGAAAGGCTTCTCTCAAGCTGCCTTCAGGGAACTAGAGCATAAAGATATCAGTATGGAATACTTTCAAGGGAGCACTAGGCACCTCAGCTCCCTTTAGCTGTAAAGGGGAGTTCTATCTTTCTCCCACCACTTAGAAAAGAACACAAAATTATTTTGCCCACGGCCAACCATGAAAAATGCATCAGGACTAATGACTGAACACACATTTTTAGCTCCAGTCTTTCTTTAAAGGAAGAGCAGCCTCTTTCCCAATAGCTCTATTTAGGGGTTTTTTTCCCCTCGAATAATCAAGTTTAAGCCTTCTTGATTAGCAGATATTCAGCCACAGATAAATGATTGGAGCTACACAAAGCTCTTATTCATGTCTTCTCTGTGCCTTAAAACCATGATGAGAGCTGTGAACCTTGCTGTGGATTTAAGGAAGGAAGAGGAAAGGCAAGAGGGGTGTAAGATTATCTTTGCTTGTATAGACCCTAAGAAAAGTCTGTGCATACCCACAGTGTAACTGTCTTGATCTGCCATGGGTTTTGGAAGTGCTTGGCCACATCAGCCTGGTGCTCCACCCCAGTTCACCACCATGCTGGGAGCACTGGTGTGGCAGTGGCAGTGCCACGCTCACATAGGTACAAGGCTCCTGGTACCCACAGGAGAAGGTCACACCCGGGTATTTCACAGAACCACATAATGGTCCAGTTGGAAGGGACCTCTGGAGATTATCCAGTCCAATCCCCTGCTAAAGCATGTTGGCATTCACCTCCCAGCTGCAGCAGAGATCCAGTAGCTCTGGGTTTGGGGTGGCAACATCCCTTCTCCTTCATCACCTGAATCTCCATCTTCTCCCTGTTCTTCCACTCAGATGCAGTGCTCAGCAATGCCCTGGTGTTGTTCTGTCCCACCATTTTGGGGCATGCCTAGTGTTAAGCAGGATCTTATCTCTGTCCTTTTCCCCTTTTAAACTGCAGCCTATTCTCCCACCTGCAGATCTGCACAGCCACAGGATGTTCTGGTAACTATCCCTGGTGTTTGAGGCATCCTCCAAGCAGGTTATGCCAGAGGAAAACCTTCAGGAGGCTGCACGTGTGTTACAGGCACACAGGACAGATGATTTCTGGCAGCAACTCCATGGTGCCCAGCACAGCCACTGTGCTGGGAGCCACGTATTGCTTGAAGCAGCCAGGGAAATGTAACTGCATGGCAAAACCACAGCCAGGATGGCAACAACAACAACAACAGTGGGAAAGCAGCATGGGGGATATGAGCCAGAGAGGAGAAACTGCACATCTCTTCCTTGAGACTACAGCCTGCCAAAACTCCATTTTGCTACAGTCCACACGTTCCCACTGCCTTTTCCCATAAAGTGCACCGGACAACTGCATGTGTGGTTTTACCTTGTCCCTTGTAGCAGCTTTTGAAGTCTTGTCTCAGGTGAGGCAAAGCCTATGGCAAGGCAGAGGTGAGGAACTGCCTGTGGTGGGAGCTTGATCCCTGCAAGTCCCCACAGGAGAGAGAGAGCCCTGTAAAACCTCAGTGGGAGGGAAAGAATCAGGCAAAGGCCGTGTCTTTTTGGGCCCCACAGTGGCTGAGCCAGAAGATGCACAAAGCCATAGGAAAGGCCACTTTCACAATGGAGGTCCCACGATGGGATGTTTGAACCAAAGCACAGCTCTGGGACACAGCACAGTGCCAGAACCATGTGTACAGGTCTGAGCCCAGGCACAGGAGAGGAATTGGGCTGTTCCAACAATGTCCTCCCCAGCAGGGCCGGGACAGACCCTCCAGCTGCTCTGCCACAGCCACCAGCCCCCTGCACAAGCCAGCATCTGGCACCTCTGCTCCCTCAGGGCAGCTTTTTAGCCTCTCGCCTTCGATGGGGTGGGAGATGCTGCTCAAGGACAGGCAGCTCACCACCGTGGGATGTGTTAGGTGAGATACTTTATATTGCAGAGCTCTTCAGCAGGGTTACGCAATAGCCTCTCAGCCCAGCTATGTATGCGTGCTCAGATGTCTTTATGCTGCTCTCTATCTAATTTAATTACGTTCTTCCTGTCTCATTTAGCTTAGTAGCCTCCTGCAGCTCTGACTCGGTTGCATGTATTATCAGTCCTTGTTTTGGAACACAAAAAACACATCTGTGTCGCAATGCCTGGGGCCAGGCTCCCTTCCCACAACTGTGCTACAGCCTTGCCAGCACAAAATCCACCTCCTAATCCATGGGGACCAGTCCTCTCGGGGTTTGTTTCCACTAGGGAGGTCCTGGAAAGCCAGGCAGGGTGCTCTAGGGGGACCCTGCATGCTGGGGTTGGGAGCTGGCTGGACTGTGAGGGCACCTGTGGTGGGAAAGCTGCATCCACAGCTGCCCTTTGCCAGCACTAGTGTTTGGGTGAGGGATGCAGTTACTGGCTTCACCCTCAGAAACAAACCACACAACCTCTCAGCTCCAGGTATTGTATTTGGAAAGTGCCAGCAAAGTCAAAAAAAAATAGGAAAATAAATGTTACAGCTCCAAAACTACACAACTGAGGTGGGTAATAGGAAAGCAAGGCAGGATTGGTGACAGAGTGTAGAGCCCCCTTGCACATGTCAAGCTCTGAGGAGAGTTTCTAGTACAAGGTATTTTTGTATTTTTTTATATTGCTTGAGTGTAATAACAAGGGGAAGATACAGAAATGGATGGGAAGAGAAGGCAGGAAGGAGGGGAAAAGGAGAGCCAGGGTAAGCCACAATGCTGTGGTCTCACTGCATCACAGAAAGTGTGAGCCAACCAGGCTCACAAAGGAGCCCAACATCCAATTTCTCCTAAACCAGTGGGGAATCACAGAGGTGGCAATGAGGAATGAATCAGGAAAACCTGAAGACAGCACTGCACAATCACTACATGCCTTCAGCAGATCCTGCATGAAATCAGGGAGATGCTGAATGCAAAAAGAAATTGAAGGCTTAAAGGCCCTGCTCATGTTGAACAGCCCCTTTTCCACCTGCAGGCTGTTGTTAAGCTCTGGGTGTGTTTAAGGAGAGATGTAGGCAAAGGAGATAGGGAATGAGGGGATTGTCTGTTGTGGAAATTGCTGCTGTGCAAGCAGGAATGCAGCATCACTCAGAAGCTGGTGTTGGGGACATGGTTTAGTGGTGGGCTTAGCAGTTAGACTCAATCTTAGAAGTCTTTTCCAACCTAAACAATCCTGTGATGGTGCTAGGGAGGAGCGGGAGGTTGCTGTGGCTGAGACAGCAGCAGAGTGACAAGGAATCACATTGCATGTGGGCCTTGGCCATGGGCACAGCTTATGAGACAGGGACGGGCAGGGGCTGCTGTGGGACATTACATGTGTGTGGTTGAAGGTGAGCCTGGCTCCATCCATGCCTTCCCCATCACAGGACAGGCAGCAGCCCTGGCCCATCAGCACCCCTCACCCTGAATCCACAGGGTGTTTAATTGACTCCCAACAAATGCACACGTTGTGTTCACATGCATTACATGAGAGGAAATAGCTGCTCTGGAAACTTGTAGCACTGCGGAAAGAGATTATTGAAATGAAAAAAATAAATAAATTAGAATTACAAATGAGGTCTTCGAGGGGCAGCTGTTACCCACTCTGCTCATGTGCTCACTTTGCACAGCTGCACAGGGAGAGGTAGTTGACAGCAGGTACTTTTAATCTTCTCTTTCCGTTCCTGGCACCTGCTTTTTAAAGCCACTGAACAGCCAAGGAAAAAAAAAAGAAAGCTAAATATGATGGCTAAATATATCCTAACTAAGAGGAGAGACAGAGCAGCACTAATAGCAGATCCTTTCTTGGATGCATTCAAATTGGTTTGGCTCGGAGACAGGCTTAGAGGGAAGAAGCAGTAGATGAAAAGGAAACAATAAAGGAAGGGATTTAGGGGAAAAGAAATGGGGATAGAAAGAAGCCAGAGGGACTGATAAATTCCACTACACTGATATCCAGATAACAAGAAGCTCATTTAATTTTTTCTTTTAAATGCAACCCTGTACAGAACATGGAGCAAATACTCACCTTTTGCAGGCAGAGTGGGTTATGGGCCAGTCAAGGAGTGCCTTCAGTGGGCCCAGGTCACTGCTTTTCCTTGCTGGCCAGACCTGTTCAGGAGTTGCTCTGTGTGGCCTCAGCCCTTCCCCACTGAAGCCTCACAGGGTTTCTACAGCAGATCTCTCACCAGGCAATTTTCTGCTGACACCCAAACTTCCCCCAGATGCTCTACTGATGCCTCCCCTTCCCCCTTTATTACCTGGGATTGCCCCCAGCTGCTACCTGAGCCTTTCACAGCAAGACCGGGCTCCTCCAAGCTCCCTAAACTGGCCTGTGACTGGCCAGCACCTCCCAGCCTGTTCCTGCTCTTCTCTCCCTAGTTTATCCCATGAGGATGGATCAAGCTGAGGCCCGGCTATGAGCTGCCTGCTGGAGCCCAGGACTGCTTTTAATGGACTGGAGAAAGCTCTTCATTTGCTGTTTGTTCTTCATGACCTGATCATGCTTGATCCATCTGCACTGCTCCCTTTTCTGGGAGACCTCACTTGTGCAACTCCCACTGCTGGTCCTGGTGCAGGGATCAGACTTGGCACTTGTTTTTATGTCTAGGAAAGAGGGAGTGTGATGGAAAGGCTGACAGAGGGGCAGGTGGGAGCTGTGCCACCACCGAGCAGCTGTTGCCCCAACTCTGACACTTTAACCATGGCCACTTCTGGCTGCTTGTCTGTGGGTTGAATGGGCTGATAAAGTGTTTGCTTTGGAGCCATCACCTCTTTTCCCTGACTAAAGGCAGGGTGTGTATTGGACATTGTCAGGGCTCTCCAGAGCAGCTGCCTCTGCAGTCATGCTCCCAGCTGGGAAAGAGCCCACCCTCCTTCTAGAGGGTCCTGCAGATTGGTTTTGGGGTTTGGGGTGGGCAATCTATCACAGGCTGCAACAGGGCGTACCCAGAAAAGGACAGCAATGGCGGGAGGCTCTTCAGATTTTCCTTCCTGGTAGCCTCCCGGGTCCTACTGACACATTTATGACTCATCTGCCCAAACTGTACCTCCAGGGAGCCTCGTTCTAAATTGCTTCAGCAGAGCCGACTGATTGCTTAGTGTCAACACATCTCCTCTTTACTGCCCCATCCAGAATGTCTGTGCTCGTGAAACCAGAGTGTGGGGAGGCACCTGCTTCTCCTGTCCTTTACCTCCTCAGCAATTCTGCTAGGAGACACCTCTCCATCCCCGAGTTGACAGTTCCCACTTTCCACACAGGAAAACATGCTTGACTCTCACCTTTTCAGACACTCAGGCAGAGAACAAATAATCTCAGGCTGTTTATTACGTCCTCACAGTCTCTATACAGTACAGGTGAGTAACACTTCACAATGTGGTGACACGAGGAGCTTCTCCAGCCTCACAGGGAAGGTGAGCCTAGCAAACAAGCAGCTAATGCAGAGGGAAGGTTGGACGGAACCCGAGCCCATGCCTTTCCCTGAGAGGGAAGGGATCAGACTGAACAGCCTGCATGGCCTGCCCAAACAGCTCCTGCTGTTATCTACCCACACCAGCAGCTCCCAGACACTGCGGAGGCAGCTACAGCAGCAGGATCTCATTAAAATAAAAAAGTGGCATAGGGAAGCTCTTTTGAGCTGGTCTTTCTACATGGTGGCTCACTTCTGAGTTCACTCTGTACAGTACTGCCATCCTCAGTCTCTTCTGAGCCACCAGTAAGTATGTTTCCACAGGAATAAGACAACTGTATTACCTAAAACAATCTTATTTGACACTTGGGTTTGGAGTTGGGTCATCAAGACCCCTC
This sequence comes from Formicarius rufipectus, assembly GCA_013399695.1. Taxonomy (NCBI): domain Eukaryota; kingdom Metazoa; phylum Chordata; class Aves; order Passeriformes; family Formicariidae; genus Formicarius; species Formicarius rufipectus. The sequence continues at coordinate 678,747 of VXAU01006167.1, forward strand.
CCTGGTGGTGGGACACTGCCACCCCACCGAAGATGGAGCTGCCAGGGATCTTAAAGTCATATCTGACCTCTGTGTGTCCAATTTGGGTTGCTTGTGCAGGAGTGGGAGGAGAGGTTATGAGAGGAGGAGATTTTCATTGGTGGTTTTTAAGGAAGGGGGATCTACCCCAGGGTGTACTTGTACCCTGCTTCCTTCATTGCCAGTAATCCCACAGAGGTCTGCACGAGTAAACACAACAGAAGGTGCCTCCTTTCCCTCATTTCTTTTTAGCTGGTGGCTGCAGGCACTGATAGAGCAACATGAAGACATTTCTCTTAGGATAATGCTGTTATCTATGCTGTAAATGCAAAGCCGAGCAGCTCCTCATCCGTCATGTTTTAGATCCAGCCTGGGGCACTCAGCACGTGATGCAAACTGGGAGTTGAGGGACTGCTTGAGACAATTCACACCACAGCTGGTCCCCATAGCTCCCTGGTACACCAGGTCCCTCCAGAAGAAGGCATCACCTTTTCTTCTGTGCTTTTGTGCCAGAAATGTTGGGGATTTTTGGTAACAAGCTCATTCCCTTCTGCCACTTCCCTCTGACCCCCTCAGTTCCCTGAACTCCTGCTGAGTTTAGGGAGTAGTCTCAAACAGGAGATGCATCCCTCCAGTAAAACCAAGAGGAGGCACAGAGCAGAACTACTGACTTTACCAAGGAAATACAACACACCACCTTTATTGACACCATTTTTGTGTACCAGAAAGCCAAGGGGAAGCCCAGCTGTGACCCTGCAGATGCAGCCACTGCCTCTGCACAGCATGGCTGCCCTCTCCACTAGCCAGCCCCTGCCACAAGCACAGCACGTGGAGCGTGGATGGAACAAGAAGGAAGACAAAATAGTGGGGACAAGATGAGTCTCTGAAAAGCCCAAGGGGTGTGTGGTAAAGTGTTCTGTTTTAGCAGCAAAATACACTTTGATTCCAGTTCAGGGATATAATGCTACGATGCTGGAGAGAACACAGCACCAAGGAAAAAGACAACTGCAGCAAGTCAAGAATGAAAGGTAATGCAGAAATTAGGTGAAATGTTTTGTTCTTATATAATGGGCAAGGAATAGCTACTAGGAGCTTTATAGTGACAGTCTGAGGTGTGTAGGAGGGAGATGGCACAACTAGAGACAAGTGTCTGGGGAAGGAAAAGGCAAAGAAGAGATAAAGGATAGATGAGGATGGAGAGAAGGCAAACAGGAGGGCATGGGAGGAGTTATGGGACACCCAGGCTCAGATAAACAGGGACAAAGAGTGCTGGTGAAGAGGAAGGTGCTTGGAGAGCTTCAGGGAGGGAAGCATAAGGAGGAGAGAAGACCACCAGGACAGGACAGAGAAGGAGAGAGTGGTTTGGAGGGAGAAGCAAGAGGCCCCAAGGAAGGGGAGAGCTTGCACTGACAGGTGAGAGGCACTCCAGGACTGGCATGAGGTATGCTTTGCTATTGCTCTGAATGCTGTAAACATTTTGGTTTTGTGTCTATCAGTGAACATTCAGTTCAGTTTGATACATGTGCTCTTAGGGGTAACTGGAAGCCTAGCAGAGTTTTACATCTCTTACTACTAGTCAAACTTACACACAAGGCAAACACAACACTGGCTAAAAATCTCATGTCATTTGTGCCTAATTCTCCTATTTTAACATGCACATCTATGTCTCAGAAAAGCTTCTGTAGTAGAGGACAGTAAATAAGATACACATGAAATCACATGCACTCTCACCCACCCACACCTGCAGACACACACACCAGTTTTCCTCCCCTACTTAGACCAGCAAGCCCTTCACAGCCCCCAGCATGAGGATAGGGACCCTTTAGGACATTAATGAGTCCACGGAAAGTAATGGAAGTCATCCCAAGCCTGGCTGATGGACCAAAGCAGGAGAAACCTAAAGCAGACTGGGGTTCTGCATCTGCATTCTGGAGTTAACACTACCTGAAACTTTCAGAAGAGCGAAAGGAAATTTGTAAACTCTTCTTCCCTTTTGCTGTCAAAGGGCTTGGGAGCTGACTGAAAATGTGCCAGCAAACAGAATAAAAGGAGCTGAGTGAACCAATCTTTCCCCCATCTTCATGTGATGGCACACTGACATCACTAGAAACAGGAGGAAAATTTTGAAGCTGTGTGCTTGTGGAGAAGAGAAATGGGATTTGTAAGTTATGAATATCCCTTTTACATCAGGAAGAGATGAATAAAAGATAAGATATTTGTCCTTGATAGGGATTAGTCATCACCTAGTTCTTTCCAAAGCTTTGGCTCAGTCATTATTTCCTTTATCAGCCCATGGTTTAAGGGGAAGAGCTATAAGCTGTCTATTTTAATTCACTTCAGACTGACATTTGGCATAAAAGTGGCTAGTGCCAATTTTTTGTTTTAAGAAAAACATAATTTTACTTTAAATAACTAGTCTGCTTTCCTGCAAGAAAGGTGAACTGTAAGAGCAGCAACAAAAATAACTGTGGTAGACTCATATGCTGCAGACAATACTTTTACTCCACTCTGTGCACTAGGATGATGTTTCCTGTGGAGGATGTTATCTGGCACAACTCTAATGGGCAAAACACTTCTCCTACATCAGCCAGAGTGATTACAGCTCCTGTCACCACTGCAGCAATGGCATCTCCGGATGTGCCCACTCAAAGGAATTTCCCAGGATGATGGAGGAGTGTGGGGAGCTTGGATTTACAGGGTGTTGGCTATGTTGAAGTTTCTTCATGAGTTCTGACATAAACTGAAAGGACAACAGCACCAGCACTGGAGGAGCTTTTTGGGGAGATGTTACATCCTGGAGTCACATTCTGAACAGGACCAGCCTTCGTAGCCATCAGGGAAGCCTGGGAATTGTCCTCACTCCCATTCCTTGACACAAACATCTTGTTTCTGCTGTGTCCTCCTTGCTTGGCTGTGTCTGTGACCCTCCCTGCCGTGGGGGGCTTTGCTGCAGAGCCTTGTCTGGGGTGCATCAGCTGGCACTAGAGGTCAGCACCATCTACGCCCACTCAGGAGGTCTGCTGGGGGCTTGTGGAGAAGTACTACAAGGCAGTTAACATGGCCTTCTGCCTTCTCTTTAAAAGCTACGACTGCATAAGCCTCCTGCTGCTGGCTCTTGCATCCTGGGCAGCACTGGGATGCTTTTTGCATGTGCAGGCAAGAGGAGGCTGGAAGTGAGGAAGGCAGGGCCATACAAGGTGGCCTCCCTTCACTCCTTGTAATTCTTGTCTGATGCCACAGTGTTAGGAAGCTGAGCTGCCATTTGGCAGCAGTGGGATCACCAGTTGCAGTGACACTGGGAACAACTGCAACCAGAGGCCATCTCAAGGGGAACTACTTCAGCCACAGCAGCCTGTGCCCTTGAGAGATCCCAGTCCATCCTGTGTTACACAGGTGTATTAGATAGTGTTGCTTGGAAAGGAGAGTTCTTGCAGCCTGTCCTCACTGTCAGTGAGGGAAGCCTTGCATCCTCCCCTGCAGGTCAAGCACTGAAAGTGTTTCACCACAACGTGGGGAGTTTTGCCCTCATCCTTCCCTATCCCCTATAGCAGGAGGGGGCTGTATAGGTGATGTGACTCTGCTCCACTTCCTATAGCCCAGATACCACTAGGGACAGCCACTGGATGCTCTATATCCTTTGCTTCTGTCTTTGATTCCTTCCATGGACAGCATTGCACAGGTTTTCCCAGACACCTGTGCCACTACACCTTTGCCAGGTACCTTGTTTGCCCATAAAGCTTTGGGCTGTTGAACTACCGCATGACATGGACCCCTTGAACGACTCATGGCAAATCCAGAGCATTTTTCAGACATCTCTCATTGCACCCACTTTCAAACAAGCAGCACAGAAGTTTGAGTGATGCCACCACAGTGAAATCTGCAAAGCAACCTCCAGACTTTGAGCATTGTCTCTCTGGACACATGACATTAGGGACATCACATACCTCCACAATTCCAAAAATTGTGCCAACTGTGTCTGAGTGTGGCTGCAGCATGCCACATCTCTCACCACGCTCCAGCTCCTGCTCCTCAGAGGAGTCCTTGCAGGAGCAGAGGACAGCCTAGAACACTGGGTCAGGATGCCTGAGCATGCTGCTCTTTCTGGCCAGTCCTCAGGGAAAGTTAACTGGAGATGATATTTGCCTACCAAAGATATGGAGAATCTTGTTGCTGACTAAATAGGTTTCCTTACTGAACATAAATTTTGCAATTGTACCATATCTGGACTTTAGTGTCTTAGAGACCACAGGAATACACCTCTAGAATAAATCAAACATGCTTACCATCTCTTTCTTGGTTCTAAAGCTATTTGTCCTAACATCCTTACAAAAAGCCTTAGAAACTGTTTCCTACCTAGTTCATGGACAGTAATTTTTAATATCCAAGCAGGCTTGAGATTTCACTCTACCTAGTTTACACCAGATTACAATAAGTCTTTATCAGCAGCTCTCTGATTTATCAAACCTACCCACCACCCTCAGACAGAGCAGAGGTTTACAGCCTTTGGTCTGTCAGTGATGGAGAGAAGGAAAAGATCCATAGGGTCAATTTCCAGACCTTCATAAAATTAAGAAAACAGACCTCTGGTCTGTAGGCTCAAATCCACAGACAGGCTGTCTGCTTCTCCACTAGAAAATATTGCAGGAATCTGACAAGCTGGAACAGCGATGCCATGGAAATGGGGCCACCGGATGGTAGGAATTATTGCACAACACAGAGGAGGTGCCACACCACTGACATCTGCACAAAGTCTTGTCCTACAGTGGCTATCCAGGCTATGGGAATAGGGCCAAAGAACACCTTACACCCCACTGCAACCCAGACACCCATCCTGCTCAATTCATGCTTCCCAGTACTCTGTTTGAAACAAGCACCATGCAGGAGGGTCTGTGTCTTTAGTAGTTCTTTACATGGCATTGAACCCACAGTGGACAATCGGTAGGTAGCAACAGTCAATAATCAGTGAGTAACAAAAATATAATGGTGAATTTACATGTTGTCATGCTCTGGTCAGGTACTACATGAAAAATGTTGTCCGCTGTAGCAGACAGGTCTTGTGCTTTTCTTACATCTCCTCCAGGGGTAGAGGGGACATTCCTTTTCTTGACTCTCTCCCAACAGCCAACAGGTAATTCCTGAGAAGCCACCAAGCCTGTTAATGCCTATGGCAGCCAGGAGTCTCTTTGTGTTAGGTTTTGGTACAGTGCCTAACACAACGAAGCCTGAACAGTGACTGGGGTCCTGAGACTGAACTACAGCACAAATAAATAATATTAATGAAAAACAATCACTCATTCTAGAAGATTTGCCTGACTGTGTCTAGCGAGAGCTTTTGGGATTACCTTCCTCATGAGGAAAACTCAGCTCCTTGACAATTCTATGGAAAACAACTCTTAGTCTCCATTCCTGAAAGGTAAGGGGCTGTGACAGGGCAGCAGCTGGTGTCATAAGGTGTGCAACCACAATGGAAAGGTGAGCTGAGTTTGCGGATGGTTTCTGCTCTGAGAAGCAGCATTAATCATGTGCCTCCTCCTTCTCTCTCCCTCCCTTGGTCTCTGGGTCCAGACCCCAGTAGCAAATGTGGGAGGCACCACTTTGGGCTGGACATGACTTCAGAAGAGTCAGAACTGCCTTTTAGACCCCTTCCAAGCACAGGGGAGAGGGGAGAGCCAGGGAGACGTCCGGAAGGATGAGAAGGTGCTGTGGGGTTATTTACACACAAACCAATGCAGTAATCTTAAAGGAAGCCTGCCCTCCCAACAGATGACCCCATGACTAAGAGAAGATTGTGGGTTTGTGCTAGAGAGAGGCAACAACTGCAAGATGCTACTGCTAACCAAAAAAAAAGCACAGAAAGTCAAAGAGTCTTAATACCACGCCTGAAGTATGATCTGGAATCTTCCTCTTCCCCTTCTCCCTCTTTTCTCATTTCCACTGATTTTAACATGAAGAAATGAAGAAATTTTCACATTTAGACATGGGTTTTGGCTGTTGTGGGAAGCACATGGTTTCTGAGGGCCCCATCATTGGTCTAGCTGAGCCTCCTCTGGGTCTGAGACAGCAGGTCTGTGTAAATTTTGGATCTCAGGAACCTGGGATATGAGTCTTTCTCCATCAGGCTGTGCACTTTCCCCTGGGCTTGGTCAAAGCAAGAGAGGGAGGGCTCCTGTACATTTCTTCTTGTCAGCTCCCGTGTCTGGAAGTCTATGTTCACCTGGGAAAAGGAGCAGAAGAGAGTTTGGTACTGAGTGACCTGTTTGCCTCCTTCACATGGCACATTCCCTCTCAGCCGTGGCTGTAAAACAGCAGCAGACCCAAGGTCCTACCCTCATCTGTGCATGAACAACTCTGCGCCTCCACAGCTCTGCAGAGTTTAGTGATCCAGTGGCATGAATTCTGCCCCAAGCCTGGAAAAGTTGAGCTGGATTTATAGTCATCTGAGTATTTCTGAAATCAAGTTACTTTTACTCAGACTCCTATGCAGCACATCATCTAAAACTTCTGACTCAGCCTAACCCCTCTCCTGCCATTCTCTATTCCCTTTATTCTTCACTTTATGCCCAATACATAGCTGAATGAACTTTTAACTGGGGTTAAACTATTAGTACATTTTTATTAAACGTTTTTAAACTCTATTCACCTAAAAAAAATAGTTTTATTTTTCCCATAACAGCTTAGTGTTACAATATCTCGAGCTGAGGCTTGAAAAAATAAACCACCCTAATGTTATGACTACCGTTTGTTTGCAAAGCCAGCTAACAGAGTTTTCCTGTTCTCTTTCCCTAGCAAAGCAGTCAGCATTTGTTAGGGATATTGTTTGGAATAAAAACGGCAGAAAAGTTGTTATTTGTTGTTATTAACCCAGTGTCCAAACTTGAAGGAGTCTAGAAAGTTAAACTGTCTGCCTTAACATGGATGACAGCAATACAGATTAACTCTCTGTGTCACTAATGGGTCATTTCACATTCTAGCCTGCCAAAATTATAACAGCGTTACAAAAACTTCACAATAGGACCAAGTCTCAGGAAAGACAGACCCCATCCTACCTGCACTCGTATTTCTAACCAAGATTCAGCCCTCCAGTCCTTAAAATCTCACCCAGTTTCATGAATAACAGCCCGAAGACACTCACAGAGAATGGTGTGCATCGAAGTGTTCCCTGAGACACCCACACATCTTGGTGTAAATCTGGGTTCTTCTCAGTGGCCTTGCAATAGCCTTCCTAGCCCAAAAGTAGGGTAAAATGAGCCCTTTTAGGGGACTCCCCTCACAGGCATCTGTCTCATGACAAGCACCCGTGCAACCGAGCCGAGGCACTGCTGTGGGAGGGCGGGTGCAGCAAGGCCCTGCAGGTTGTGTTACAAATACAATAACACAACCCAGCATCACAGCACAGGATCTGACAGCTGCATCAGGACAGCTGCATCAGCCTGTCAGTACTTGAAACAGGACTTAACAATTCCAGGCTCTGCGTTGTGACTGCACTTCTTGTTCAGCTCGAAGTTATTGTTCTCATCTTTTAGGAGGTCTAATTGAGTTGGGAGTTAGTCAGCAGGTAAACACTCCTCCCTGGAGAGTCAACACGTTAGTCATTCCTGGGATTATTCTATGCAAAATGCCCTGCGAGGAATGAGCCGGATAGCCTGCTTGAGAATTGATAGTAAATGAGAGGAGCAAGGCTGAATGCTTCTAGGAAGCTCATAGTGGTTAGGAGATGTAGGTTGAGGTTGCCAGTGAACTCACTGGCTGTGACTAATTTTGTATCGTCAAAGTAGTTGCCCTCGCTGGGGATGAGTCACCATGAGCAGAGGCAGCCAGAGCAGCCAGGATGGCATTGCCCCTCTCCTTATGCACTCCTCAGCATCACCTCTGGGGGGAGGAGGAGGGAGGGCTCCCCAGCACCCCCCAGGTCCCATCTGGAGGAGATGGACCTGCTCCCTGTGGTGCAGGAACGCTGTGTCAGCCCAGGCTGCTCAACACCCACCTCTCGAGGAGCCTGCACGTCGATGAACTCCTCGAAGATCCGCTGGGCCTTGGAAGCCAACTTGGCTGCTGAGCGAGTCTTCTTGAAGTCCTCGCAGGCGAGCCAGAACTCCAGGTTTTCCTCGCTGAACTCAGTCTTCAGGAAAGCACGGAAAGCAGCCAGTCCATCTGCAAGAGATGTGGGGAGTCACAGTGGGAGGAGAAAGAAGGCAGGAAGCTGCCTCTTTAACAGACATCCTCCCGTCCACCCCTGCCTGTCAAAGACCGTTTGATTTTCATCCCAAGATCTGCGATGTCATGATGTCCGTAACTTACACCATTGCATCAGGTGAGTTCTTATGAGCTGCCATGAAGTCAAACATCACTTGATGTAGCTCTGAAAAAGTGTTTTCCTGCTAAGATGACAAAAGGCTTTCCTTGAGACTGGGACACTGAACCTTTGAAAAGTTCCTTCTGGAATCATCAAGCTTCAAAGGTGCCATCTCTTTGCATCTTGTACATGTTAATGTAACACTTTGTAACATCCCGTCATTAAGAAAAACCTTTAATAAAACATGGCAGCTGTGGACTTGTCTCCTATGTTTTCTGTCACTTTGCTTTATTGCCTTGTGCCATTTTTAGTTCCTATTTAAACAGAGGAAGGATCTTGGAGAGTCTGTTAGAGCTACAATAAAGGGGAGAGGAAAAGGACACGGCATAATTACAACTTGTCTAGTCGGTGGTAAAAGTGTTCTTATCACTTGCTAATGCTCAGCAATTGTGACATTTCAGTAATGTAATCTGAGTCAGCCAGGGCAGATTAGAAATATGGAAAGATTTATTAGGCAACCTGTGTCCTCTTAAACCCCTGCCTGGGCCTATTTATGGACACAGCTATTGTTTTTTTATTTCCTTTCCCTGAACAGCACCAGCAGAGTTGAAGTAGCTGGAGGTTTCAAATTTATGACAGGGAGAAAGGAGATATATATCTCCTGTTCTGTTGTTTGTTTTTTTTCCTCACAGTAGCATGTTTCTAACTCTTCCCAGTCTTTTTCTATAGGGTCTGTGTTTTTGTAGTTCATGACTGGAAAGCTCTTGAGTCAGCATTGGCTACTTCCCAGCAAGCGTCTAAAAATATTGCTGGAATTGGGAATGCACTCAGCAAAGTCATCTCCTAGAAAGGATGAGGGGAGCAGGGTTGTACTGGTTCTGACAAAGACTGAGGGTTTGTAGGACCTGAACTCCTGCAGTGCTATGGGCTGGGGGCTCTACCTGCCCCTTTTATGCTGGGAGAGATCTTGGCAGTGCTGCCTTCCCTCCTTTCCCCCATGGCAGGGACATGGAAACTGCAGTGGAGCCCAAGGGGCGATGCCTAATGCTTGGTAAGGATCACTTTTACACACCCACAGCAAGCCCAGGCCCACCAGGGACAGGGGCTGGCCCTCTCACAGTACCCATCACAAACTCCCTTTGTCCTTTTTTTTTTTTTTGCTGTTACCAAGTATGTGAGGAGAAACAGCAATTCTAGAATCCTACAAGAGTTTGGGTTTGAAGGGACCTTAAATATCATCCAGTTCCAGCTCCCCCTGTCACGGGCAGGGAAATGTTCTTTACGTTAATAGTGCCAACCAAAAATTGTGCACCTGACTACAGACAGTACAAACATTTGGTAGCAAGCCAAAGAATTTATCACAGATCTATAAACAGCTACCAAAGAAAGCAGATGCTGAGCCCATATCTTGGGGGAATTGTTTTCTCTCCCACTCTCACTATATACAAGTCAAATCATAGAACCACAGAATCACAGAATGGTTTGGATGGAAGGGATCTTAAAGATCATCTTGTTCCAACTGCCCTGCCAAGAACAGGGACACCTTTCACTAAACCTGGTTGCTCACAGCTCCATCCAACCTGGCGTTGAACACTTCCAGGGCTGGGGCAGCCACAACTTCTCTGGTCAACCTGTGCCAGGTCCTCACCATCCTCACAGAGTAGAATTTCATACTAATATCCAATCTAAACCTACATTGCCAGTTTGAAACCATTCCATCTTATTCTGTCAATTCATGACCTTGTAAAAAGTCCCTCTCCATCCTTCTCGCAGCTCCCTTCAGGTACTGGAAAGCCACAATTAGGTCACCCCTCAATCTTCTCTTTTCCAGGCTGAACAATCCCAACTCCCTCAGCCTTTCTTCATAGCAGAGGTGCTCGATCCCTCTCATCAACTTGGTGGCCTCCTCTGTGCTCGCTCCAACAGATCCATGTCCTTCCTGTGCTGGATGCAGCACTGCAGGTGGGTCTCCCAAGAGCAGAGCAGAGGGGCAGAATCCCCCCTCACCTGCCCACACTGTGGGATCAGCCCAGGACACGACTGACCTCCTGGGCTGTGACTGAACTTTGCTGATTCATGTTCAGCCTTCCGTCCTCCATCACCCCCAAGTCCTTTTCAACAGGGCTGCTCTTGATCTTTACATTCTCAGCCTCTACTGATATCAGGGGTTGCCCTGACCCNACCTCCTGGGCTGTGACTGAACTTTGCTGATTCATGTTCAGCCTTCCGTCCTCCATCACCCCCAAGTCCTTTTCAACAGGGCTGCTCTTGATCTTTACATTCTCAGCCTCTACTGATATCAGGGGTTGCCCTGACCCAGGTGCAGCACGTTGCACTTGGTCTTATTAAACCTCATGAGATGTCCATGGGCCCATTTCTGAAGCTTGTCCAGATCCCTCTGGATAATCCTAAAATCTTTCAGCTATTCAAAGAGTTCTTTCTATATCCTGTATATGTTATCTATATGCTATATACAATATATATGCTATATATATATGTTATAGATCTATAGCAATGTAACACTGCCCAGTTTCTCCCTCATGTGTCCTAATCTTATGCTTCTCCTGTTTCCACTAATAGCTTAGGACATGGAGATATTTTTCAGCTCCTGCTGAAGCCTCAGGCCCTAAGAAATGTCCTCAAGAAATGGCCCTGGCTATTGGACAGCAAGAAACAATCCTATTTCTGGCTGCACGTCAGTCAGCGCAGATATCTGACTGCCCAGATTCTCAGAGGGAAAGGCAGAAAAGATATTACTCCAGATAAGACCAAATTAGAGGCTAAACCCCTCCGTTCTGAGTTCCTCAAAGCTCCTTCATTAATGGGCTCTGCATGGTAACTGCTCCATCAGCAGTCTGGGATTGGCAATGAAAATGGATACATCCCAACTGCGCTGTGCTTCCTCCTTCTGTCAGCCCCAATATAGCTGTATTATTCCAATTCATCCTGACACTTCTTAATTAGAGCACTTTCAGGAGGAGATCAGGGTTTCGCACTGCTGCAGTGGACAAAACCGGGGCTCTTGTCCAGGAGCACTGCAGAGCAATTAATAGTGCAAATTGTGGGTCCGAGCCTAGGGTGACAACATGACAGCAGCCCCAAGAGGCAGAGCAGAGTGCCAAAGGCATCTCCAAGAGCAAGGCACCTCTCAGGATCGTGTTGCCAGTGGCTGCTTTGAGCCTCGATGTGGGTAGATATATATGGTGACAGAGAGGGATGTTTTAGGGCTACTCCCCTTCCTGAAATCTGGGACACAGAAACATTTTTCAAAACCTGTGTCCCCTTAATGCCTATACAATTCACAAGGCCTGTGTGGGAGCAAGTGGGGGACTGGAGAATAGAGCAGGGAGTCTTTGCAGGAGGAAAAAGACAGGATATAATGGCAGGCCGACAGGTTTCAGAACGAAGAAAGTATAAAAGGGAGAAAGTTGCAGTTCCTCAAGATCTATGTCATGTTATGTATGTTAAATATCCCAGCACCCAAGCACACTGCTAAGACTAGACAGTCTCTGCTGTGTGTCCCTGCAGAGGTCTTGCTCCCCTGCCTCTGTCCTGGTCTTTTTTTCATTCACTCTTTCTTCTACAACAGCTCCAGAGTCCCAGCACTGACAGAGGATCATTGTCAGGAATAGGAGTACTGCGTGGAAGTATCATCTCTGCAAAATACCATCCAAAAAATACAATCTCTGCAAAATATAATATCAGAAAAGCATCTGAAAAATATAATAGCTGAAAAATGTTACTTCTGCTAAAAGGAGGGAATGCCATGATTGACAAGGAGAGAAAGGCACTTGCTTCAGCACTGCCCCAGAGAGCAGCCGCAGCAGGTCCCTCTTGGGACCAGGAGATTTCCATGTGCTCTGCCTCCTGCTCTCATGTCAATCAACTCCTTTTTATCTTGAAGTAAGTTTAGACAGCAAATGGATAAATAATAGTGTCTGGCTGTTCTCTGCTTTTTCATATATTCCTGTCATACACTCCTCACAGCCTTCGAGGAGCTGGAAATGATGAGGTTGGACCTGTGAGGACCTTGTAGAGGAGGCTTTGGACACTGAAGGGACACTTAAGTCATCCTTGACTGCAAGCTGCCTTGGTTTTCATCTTTAGTCCTTGATTGCCTGCCAGTATTTACAGCTGTGCCTGACAGTCAGGTTTGGGAATGGGAGCCCAGAGGACTGGGTGGTAAATCACTGCCCAGAAGTATATCATGGAACAATGACAAATCTGACTGAAAGGACAGAAGGACAATTAGGTGTGGGGACTGCTACCTTCAGAGCTGGAATTTGACCTGGATGTTTACTTTAATCTCTTTCTGCACATGAAGTCTGTCAAGGAAGGGTCACTCATGGATGATCAGCATTTCAAAGTGATACAAGCTGGAGAGCATCACCTCCTGCAATATCCTGGAGTGTGATTCCAAAAGGATGCTTTACAAAGAAAGCATAGAAATTAAAAGCAGGATTAGAAATTTTCAGATGCAGCAGCACAAGATATCTCTAACTCATAGCCTAAAGGCATAGCCATTCGACAGAACAGGATGTACCTGTAGAGGTGCATAGTCTTTCAAGACAATATTATCAATTATTCAGGAATTTGGCTCAAGAGATTTGCTTGAAGCCAAAAGAGGAAATCAGTACTGACGGAGCAGATAAGTTGAAGGCAAAGAAATGGAGTTCTTTACTGAGCGTCAAGAGTCTGAGATAGAAGCCAAAGGCATTTGAGTTTTTAGTTTTGCAGTATAACTATAAGCTTCAAAATGCCCTGCTCTCCATTCAAACAAACTGAGGAACATGCAAGAGGATTGCCAGGAAGGATTGTGCAAGTGCTGCTACGGTACCCCATCCCAAGACCTTGCAGGTCACCTGTGAATCAGACAATGACAGGAATTTGTATTTTATAAATGGGCAGTGCTAGGCAGTTCAATGGCCATGTGAGGAGAGGGACTCAGGTGCTCCTAAAATCCTATTCCAGTGTTGTTCTTCAGGACCTAGAGAGTGAATCCTTTCCAGCAAGAAAGGCTGTGGAGGAAGGGACTGGAGAGCAGGAAACACGAGATAGGTCTTAACTAAGGTGAGCTTAATGGCCTAAATCATTCAGGCAGGTGGCTAAATAATCATGCACCTGCCACTGTTAGAGTAAAAAAGCAATCAACAATTATTTATTTAATGTCAGCATTTCATTCCATCAGTGATCAGACCTCATGTAGGAAGTACAGGTAGAGTCCCTGTGGCCGGTGGATGAATGGATTAGCTCCATGGAACTTGCTGGGGCCAGGACTGGAAGGGCAAGGTCGCACATGTACGTGCTCTCACTGCTGCTGAGCAGTGCTTCATTTAATCTTAGCTGCCTGTCACCAGCACAATGCTGATGCTAATGCTATTCTGGCTTAGAAAGAACTAGGAGTAGGCTGGGATATTCCTGTGCTGTGTAGGAAGAGGAGGAATGTGTAGACAACAGAAGGAGGAGAACAACAATAAAGTTTGGGCAGAAGAGCACAAAGATCACAGAAAATCTGGAGTGGGGGTGGGGGGAAATCACCCTTGAGATGAAAGTGGAAATTCAGTGCAAAAGTTCTTGGTGTTGGATGCTGCGTTGAAAAGTGAATAAGGGTTGAGGACAGACTGTCCTGCTGGATTCTGGACGAATGACAAGCCATGTGTCCAGCCCCGCAAGGGATGCAGAACGAGACATGCTATTGCTTGTATTTCCCTCCAGCAGCCTGTCAAAAGAAATCCTCATCTGGCTGACCAGGCTGTACCTCCTGGGCACGGGCACAGACGGGGGATTACTCCTCAGTTACTCACATGCATGCATACACACTCTGGGGACCACACTCAGCTCCTCTTCCCTAGGAGCCATCACTCTGGCAAAAAAATGGGTAAAGATGCCAAAATCTAGCATGTTAAAGCCACTGCTTTTGCTCCCTGGGCACCGGAGGAAACACACTGCATACAATTTGTCTCTTACTCTCTCAATTCTCTGAGAAGAGTAGGATAAGACTCCTCTCTCCTGTTGCTTACTCAGAAGCCCTGACCCCAGGGAGCACTTCTATGCTGTGCTTGCGTGTGGCAGTGACCTCAGACAAGGCTCCTGATGTAAAATAGGGATTGTCTGGCTGACCTCAGGGTTTCAAGTTGATTTGCTTTATCCATTAGCGAAAGCAATTAGGATATCATTGCACTGACCTATCCATCTGGGGCTGTCAGTGAAATGGAAATGCTCAGCACTGCTTAACCCCAGGAGGGCTGAGGGATGCTGGAACCCAGTGCCAGTGCACAAGAACAGTGGGAGTACAACAGGGAGAGTCTTCCTGCCTTTCCTGCTCACAATCTCTTGCAAACGTCAACACAAATTATCCTTTAAATTACTGGGGAATTAATCCAAATCATACAACTCTATGCAGGGGGGCATTGCCCAGCCTGGGGAATCTCTGTAGGCAGGCAAGTGCTTCAAATCCCAGGGGATTCCAGTCCTCCACTCAAAGTGCTAACAGACAGTAGCAGGTTAGGGTCAAACACTGCCTACACAGGTAATTCATTAAAATAATGTGGAGAGAGAGAAGCAGGGAACACCATGGAGCCATCACACTTCAAGAGATATTTGGCAAAAGTGAGCACGGAGTCACAGAATGGCTTGGGTTGGAAGGGACCTTAAAGATTATCTAATTCCAACTCCCCTGCCATGGGCAGAGACATCTTCCACTAGACCAGATTGCTCAAATCCCCATCCAGCCTGGCATAATGACACTGTCTGTAAGGGTCTGTATAATGCAGGACACCTATTCAGATCACTTCCATTTAGAAACCTTTTGGATCCTCATGAAAGTAGGAAGGGGGAGAAGTGGTTTGCCTGTCTCGCAGAGTAGTGCAGTCTGGTGAGCCTCCTCTGAGTACAAGAGCAGCCAGCTCACCTTGGCACTTTGGAGAGTCTTTTAGGGAGCTCTGATCTGCTTTTTTGCTCCTTCAAGCAATTATTGCACCTGTCCAATATTTTGCAATATTGCCCACAAGGTCTGCCCCATTTTCAGCTGCTACATCCAACTCCTGAGCCCTGCTTGTGCCCAATGGGATTTATTTTCCCCAAAGAACAGGAGGGCTGGAAGGGACCCAAACCCACCATAACTGCAGCAGAAAGCAACACACAAGCCCCTGAAATCAGCATCACAATCTCCTTCCCAAAATAAATGAACTGTCCATCTAGTGAAAACACAGTTTATGACAGATGTGTCAAGCAGAAGTGATCTACCTGCAGATGCTGTGAGCCTCGGGGGAAATTCTCCCTGAGCCCAGCTGGTGCTTAGCCCATGCCCCCAAGCATGAATTCAAATTTTCCCTGGCTAATATTGTCCACCTGAGCAGTTATAGGGAAATTAGGAGACAGTTCTCTCCTTTTCTTGGCACTAAAAGCAGAATATTAGCTGGCAGCTTCACTACAGACAGATGCCAGTAGGCCAGGCACTGCTTTTTTTGTACTCTCAAATTCTGGCCAGATAAAGCATAAGGCTCCCTTACCTGTCTAATATCAGCACATCTCTAACAGTGAAAATGCAACTCATACAATATAATTAATTTTATTTATATATGCTCTTTTCTCCTTTAAGCCACTGTAACTATAATAAAATTTCTATTTCAACAGGGCTTTTTGTATTTGCATCTTTATAACCCTTGACTGTCAGGGTGGCAATTCCAGAAACTTCAGGTGCAGAGCAGTTATAATATATTCCTTCAGAAAGCAGTTTATTAAACAACAAATTTCTCTGTCACCAATCACCAGGCAATGTCACCGTGACTGCTGATAAAAAAAGATTAATTTAAATTTTAAAGATCACCTTCTGTTGCTATTAGGAACTGAATATTTTTCATTAGTACCAGAGAGTTATCAGAATTACTTTCCATTCTAGAGACAGGAAAAATTCTAATAATTCATTTATCACTCTATAGGGCTAATTTTTATTAATAAAACCAGACACTCTTGGGCAGGCTGTTGGACGATATAATTGAACTAAGGTTTGATTTAGCATTTTCAGTAGCCAGCTGAAGAAGGTACAATCTGTATAATGTCAGATTATAGATGGGTAAATTTGCTGGCTTTTGTAACCAAAGCACTTTTGCTGCAGTCTGTATTTAATAAGGAAAATTTCAACTTTTACATCAGTGAGGGAAGAGCAGGGACTTGAGTTCAGGACAGTAACAGCAATGTGAATATTCTGTCCTTCCCCTCTTCATACCTTCCCCAGGTATCCTTTGTGCATTTTTCCCCTTCTTATTCTGAATTTCCACAAAAGAAATGTTCCCTCTTAGCCATACTCAGCTACACCATATATATTTTTTCCTATTGGCTGCAAGAGCAATGATCTCAACTAGATACTGCTGCTAAAATTATATACTGCTTTTTCTGCCTTGGTCAGCCAGTCTGTTTAAAGTTGTCACTTAATTCCCTGCCAAAACTGTTGTCAACTCAGTAGAAATCCAGCAAAATCACACTTTTCTTAATAATATAATTCTATGCTTATGATTTAGAATGTAAGTGCAGAAACCCCTGAATCTCTAAGGAAGTCAGACAGCTCCTTATTGCAATAAAACAGTTCACCACCCACATTGACTTTTCCCCAACCTTGACTGGCTCAGATTTTATTCCCCAATAGAAACACATGAATGAACCCATACTGTGAACTTCCCTTTCTTGTTTATAATTTCTCAGCATGAAAATGTTGGCAAAGCAGAATAATGTATTCTGAACAGAACTGATACGATTGATCTATCGAACAGAGCGAGGTGTGCTGATTATAGGTTGGCAGAGAGGGATGGGAAATTTCTGGATGGGAAATTTTCAGGTTTGCATTAATAACTGTAAATTAGATTCTGCTCAGGGTGACCATGGATGATTTCTCTGCAAAAGAGAGAGTTGTTCAAGGTTACTGAACCACGTAGGGTGTTGTGTCGCAGCGCTCCCAGCGAAGGCTGAGCTTCCACATGGCGTGGCTGCACAGCAGCTCAGAGAGCAGCTGGAGGGAGAGGGGAACAAGCTCTCTCATGGATCTCAGGGGAATTTGGTAAGCTGAGAACCTGCTGTTTGCCTGCGTGGGAAGGCTGGACCCAGAGGCAGGTGCCAAAGGATGGTCTGCAGGGCTACAGCCTTGGGGTCCTGCCTCCAGTACATCCTCAGGGGCTGGAGAAGGCTTGGGCTGCTTTTAGCAGTTTTGGGTTCCCAAACAGGAGCAAAGCCAGGAAGGAAAACACTCAAAAACCTTTTAACCAGAGGGCAAGTCCTGCCTATAAAGGACAGTGACTGCTGAGTAGTGAGCAGGTGTCCAAGGGACCTTTCCCCTGCTATGCAAAGCATGCTTGCCCTAACTACAACAGGTACTAAGGGTACAAGAAGGGAAAAAGAATGTAGAATTTCATCTCTACTCACATTTATGGGACAAAAGGACATCAAAAGAGTCTGCCCATCTTGTTGCTTCTTCTGTTGACAGTCTTCTGCAAAGGAAAGAAGAGGTAAGTTACGGATAACCCATAGCTCCTGACCCCTCTGGAGCTGTTTGTTCAGGACACCAAGGAAGGCTGAATTTCTTCTCACCTAATTTTGGAGGTCTACAATTTAGAGGTCTCCAGGTTAGCCAAGTGACCCTGGATTCCCTCTAGAATCAGTGAGGAGATACCAAGGGACTTGCAGGGACTCAACTCTGTTCATTTCACATCCCCAGGTAGGCAGGTAAAATAGACCGGAAGGATCACACCCAAAAAGGGACCAATTTTGCCTTGTTGACTCTAAGCAGAGGCCCAGAGAACAAGCTCAGAGGCAGACATTTACATTGTAAAAGCCAAAAGTCAAGAGAAATGAAACCCATCGCTGCAGAAATATTTATTTCTCATGCTTGCCTTTCAGGTGCAGATTAGATCTTAGCTCAGGTGTAAGCAGTGACTTGTGATCAGACGAGTCCCATCCCTCTCATCTCCAATCAGGACTCAGCATGGTCTGAAGCATCTACCCTAAGCACGGTGCAAACTATCACCCAAATTTTGGCAGTGTTTAGTAGCAAGGCTCAGCTGAAGATGATTGTGACCTGAAATTGCTGGTCACCTGTTACACCAAGGCAACTACTCAGGCTTCGATTTGTAATGACAGATGTGTAAATTACATCCTCAAATGGGTGCAGACTGTGTGCATGTCCTGTCTCACAGAACTTGTGTCAATGATCCAGGTCTTTCCTGAGGCTGGTTGTGCTGTGTCGGTGCTGTTCTGTCTTCCTCCATCCTCGTGGCTAAAAGAACCAGTCACAGCTTATACAAAGTACAATGAAAGGAAGACAGTACTGGAGGGGGTGGTGGGCAGGGAGGGGAAGGACAGGAATGGGGTTGGGGTGGGATGCTGCAGCTATACTCACTTCAAAGCCCGGTTGGGCTTGTCCGGAAGAATAGCTGTGAAATCATTATATGAGTCTGATTTGTGAGACAGGCAGCCCAGGCGAGTCCTCATCCCTCTGTTCCTGTGGTCGATGTGGGGGAGCAGGGGTGTTAGCAGGGGAAAACCAAAGAAGATGATGATTATAAGTCTAGCCAAAGTGGCAAAACAAAAATCCAAAAACCAAACCCAGAAAACCTTGGTGGCTCTGTGCCTCGTCAGACCTCTGTCATTGGCTCCCTCATCTGTGGGAGGGACCCACCTCCAGTAAGACACCAAGCAGATGCCAAGGATGGACACAGCACCAGAGCAGCTGAAGGCTCCTCCACAACAGTCATTCAACTGCTCTGACTGGCAAAAAGGCTTTTACAGACTGCACTTTGGGATGGTTTCTTGGAAAGTCCTGTTCTGGTCAGGTGTGTGAGGAGAGCAATGGGCAGCAACATGAGAAATCAGTCACCTTTTTCCAGCAGCACCAGAAACAGCACAAATACTCGGGGCTAGGGGGCAGGAGGAGGCTGGAGGAAGAAGAGTGGGAGTAAGGCACCTGCAAGGTGAGCCTGAGCTGCAGAGCCACAAGTCCCCAGTCAGGATCGATCCTAAGCAGCTCCTTTAGACTCAGGGTTACATAAGCAGGATAAAACTGCCTCTTTCCTGACACGCTTACTCAGGCAGAAAATGGCTTTATTGCTTTTTTCCTCTGAATTTCAAACCAGCCCCAGAGCCTTCGATCCTCCGCCAGCCCCTCGTGTCCTTGCCAGCCCCATCCCAGGATAGCAGCCGCAGCATCCTTCATTACATAATCCCGGGATGGGGAGGAGCACAAAGGGAGAGGGAAACAGAGCACACACATGCATCATACAGGACTGGCATTATCTCCTCTCCAAAACACATAAGGGCTGGTTTACATGGGCTCTAAAAGAGCAGAGCCTGTGATTTGCCTCTCCAGCCCAAGGGCATCTCTTCTACCAGATTCCCTGGTCATCAAACTAGGCCATTCTCTCCTCAGAACCATGGGAAGAAGATTTAGTTACTCAATCTCCACTTCTCAGCTTCTGGACATACTTTTGAGCTGGAGAAAGCACTTCTCTAAGCCCAGCTGCCAGACAGATGCTGAATACTTTCTGTGGCTGCAGGAATATAGTATTTTTTCCCTTCCATATGTAATCCTTGCAGAACACTTCAGCACCAGTGCCTGAGCCAATCTCTAGTGCTCCTGTTTCCCCCTTCTCCTCCCGCCCTTCAGAGAGCTTCTATTATTGCACATTTTAATGTAATCTTAAAGCAAATTAAATGTTAATTAAATGCACTGAGTGTCTCCCTAGTGCAGAACAGGCAGCTCACAGCATTTAACAAGCACAAAACCCAGGAAATCTTCAGTCACAGGAACTGTTGCGCAGCCCCCAACTATGGACCCACGGCTGTGGGCCCAGGATGCTGCACTCTGTAAACTCCAGACATCAGCACAGAGAGTGTCACATTCCCAGCTGAGCATGCTGGACCTGCCATGTTCAAACGCACACCAAGTCCCCTGTGGGATCCTCCTGGTACCTTTCCTGATGCCTCCTACCCCCAACCTTTCTCTTCCCTACTCTGTTTGCTGTAGCAAGCTCACGAATTTCCCAGCAAGAGGTGTGACACACATTACCGCAATGCTGCTCAGAATTCCCTCTGATGTCTGAGATCAAGGGACTGCAGCAGGGAACCAGAGCATATGGGGCACAGAGAAGCTGCGCCATGGGCAAGGAGTTAGTCCCTCATGGAATACCCTTCTCTTGGTGAGGACTTCCAAGACAGGACACAGGAGAAAGAGAGGGAAAGAAACTGGGTCTGCAGGAGGTGGAGAGGTAAGGGAAGGGCAGAAGGGAAGAGGGGACACTGCAGTGAGCTGAAGGGTTTGCTGGACGAGATAGACAGCGACAGGATGGGCAGGGGTGAGGGATGCACCGTGTCTTTCCAGTTACCTCCGTGGGATCAGTAAGGCAGCCATTCAGGCATCCAGTTATGGTTAACCCTTTAACTGGCTGGCTTGGACCACAGTCGGGGTTGTTTTCAGGAGGCAGGAGTGCAGGAAGGAGGGATTTACTGTCTCATGTCCTGGCACTTAAAAATATATCAAAGATTCCTCTTTGCCAAAAACAAGGAGGGCCAGTTGTTCTCAACCCATTTGATCCTTGCCTCCTAGTGCAGAAGGTCAATTTTTCAATGGAAGATGTTCAAAGTTGAGGGATGATCACACTGGAGAAACAGCATTTCCTTCTAAGACCAGGACTGCGGGTTAAGTCCAGCTTCGGATCTAAAGTGATCTGAGTTTGGCGTCACAGCTCACCACGGAGCAGCAGGAGTTGGCATTATCGCACTCATCATTCAACACCTCTGAAGGTCTCTCCTCAACAGGCAGAGCTCCAGGATGACCTCTCTAAGAAGGCCAAACTACCTCTTGTCCCTGTCCCTCCAGGTCATGGCTGGTGTTACTGGCCAGGCATCATGGAAAAGCTGGCACTGCAAACAAAATAACAGGAGGACTTCACGCATCTGCAGGTGCTGGTCCTTTCACCATCACAGGCTCAAGCACTCACACAAAAATAACTCAAGGCAAGCAACTCCTCTTTGGGGTGGTGGCAGCCTGCAGGGAGCCACCAAGGAGATCCACAGTCTGGAAAGAGGAGGGGAGGAAGAAGGGAGAGAGGGAGACTGAGAATAGCAGGGTCCCTATGACCCTTGGCACACAGGCAACTGGTTGAACAAATCTCACAGAGAGTGAAGGTGAGATCCACCAGCTGGAGACCAAGGGGGCAGAGAGCAGGGCTGTACAGTGAGCACAGTGTAAAGGACAGGGCCAAGCTCCAGGGAACCTCCATGTCATGTCCTTTTGCCCATTGTGAACAACTGAGGAGAAGGCAAAGGCACTGATGAGAGCGGGGAGGGTGTGCAAGGAGTCAGGACCCTGCTCTGCTGGGGCATGAGGAGGTCCCAGAGCTTGGGCTGCCCAACGTAACATCCCTCTTAAAACCTGATTACATTAAAAAAGCACAAAGCCTCTTCCCCACTAAATTAATGGAACTGGGATTGCACTACATGCCACTGAGTGCATTCCCTTAATCCCTACCCTGACCGGCTGCTTCGATGTGCTTTAACTGAAATCAATCCTTGTAATTCCTTAAGCCCCTTTAAATTTCCTCATTAACAGCCTCACACACATGTGGGGCCACAGCACATGATTTCCTAGAGTCCAGAAACCCCTGCTCCTCTTTCCCACTGCTGCTTCAAAGCGACAGCTGGAAGTAGAGCTGGGTGTCCTCTCCCTTGCAGCCTCCTTTAGCAGCCCAGTTTTTGGGGTACTGTTATGAAACAGCTTTCTGCTCACCCCCACTCCCAACCCACTTGCCAGCCCCCACAGCAACCACCTGCACTGCTGAGCAGCACCCAACTTCCCTGCAATCCCAAAGTCTGTGTGACTTCATGGATGCTGGGACCTACATTTCCCATGAAGGCAATCCCACTGCTCAACTGACATATCCATGAATATTTCTTCCAATTGTAAATAAAGCCAGTCAGTTATTACTTTAAAATGTAATCCGTAGTGTTTGGTAAAGGCATCGCAATAGGAGTCATGGTGAGGGTTTTTACCTCCTGCTCCATCATTCATCCTATTTCCCCCTCCTATTAAAGGACTCCGATTAAGGAGAATTGCCAGTCTCATCATGAATGTGTTTTGGGGGTTTCTCCTTGGGAAACAGAAAGGGAGGGGTGTGATCAGAACATTCAGGTTATCAAACGACCTGAGCAAAGATAAAGAAGCCATCCAACAGGAAAAATAGCAGCCCAAAGGTTGGGGGGAAATAAAAAATAAACCCAAACGATGAGATCTCAGGGGCTTCAGGACATTAAGACCATCCATCCATTCACATGCAGAGAAAGCCAGAAAAAAAACGAGCACTGAGGCACTGCAGACAGACAGACACAAAGATACTCACTGCCTTTGACCTGTCCTCTCTGCTGGTGGGTCCGTGCCGACAGCGCGGTCAGAGAGGCTCTGGGGAGAGAGCAGAGCGTCTTCTTCAGAGCCAGCCCCCCTCTCGGGGTGAGAGTCACACCTCGACACCCCTCCCCTCCCCACCTCTCTCCAGGCAGCAGCAGCGCAGCTCAGAGCCGCTCTCGCATCCAGCCAAACCCTCCAGCAGCCCCAGCCCGGCTGCGCAGCCGGCTCCCAGCACTCATCGGCGGCTCTGCCGAGGAGCCCCCCGCATCCCCACGCTCCGCAGCATCCCCGCCTCACCCACCTGGCAGCACAAGCCCAGCCGGTCCCCCCGCGGGGATGCGGGACCGCCGCGCACGGGCGGCGGATGCCAAAGGCTGGCGGGGAGCATCTCGGGGCGGGGAGAGGGGGATGCCTGCGAAAGCGTTGCTGTCACCCTCGGTGTGGTGGAGTAAAGCACCCGCCTGCATCGCTTTAATCGGCTCCTCGGAGGTTTTGGGAAGGTTGCTGTTCTCAGAATCACAGATCGCCAGGTGTTGCCACAGATGAAAGGGATGGAGAGTTTCATTAAGGAGCCCAGGTGCCAGCGGGGCCAAATAAGATTTTGGCACAAAAAAAAAGGAGGACCTTTTTGCTGGGCATGGGATGACATAAAGAAAAATGCACCTGGCAAGTCAGTGATGTGACAGACCCCTTGGTCTCACTGGGTGTGTGCAGTCCTACTCGCTCGCTGCAACCTCCCTCAGTGCCCTCAACCCACTGTATAAGCTCCAATCCCTTTTTTAACTACTTCACCCAACTCCATCCTCCAGGGGACATGTATGGGATGTCCAGTGCACTCCAGTGACTCTAACAACAACTGAACCCACGGCATCGACACGGGGAGGGGTCTGCAGCACAGCCCCCCAGCTCTGGGCTCAGCCCCACCACCAGTGACAATATCTGGGTGTCACACAGGCTGGGCAGGCACTGAGGAGAGTCACTGGCTCACTGAGAGCTAAAGCCATGGGGTCTCCATTGCCTTTTTGATCCTAAGAAAGTTGATTGACTGAAAAAATAAAAAGGTTTTAAAAAAATGTATAAGTCTAACGCAGTTAAATAAGCGTTTTTCCTGGAAATTTTTAGTCACTTTCCTCTCTGCTAAAACACTGCTGGCCTTGGCATCCTGGTGCTACTAGCAGGAAACAAGTCTTAAGATAGCACATTATCACAGGCACCATCCCTAGGGAGAGACAGTCCTGCAAAACCTCCTACAAAAACACAGGGGTTAGCAGCACTGCAGCAATGATCTCAGGTCTCCATCATCTTGGATCCCCTCCTTCACTGCTCAACATAACAAGGAAGTATTTGCCTTATACTCACCCTCCATCACAAAACCCAGGTCAGCCTGACTGGGATTATTCAGGCCTCCAATTATCAGAAGACAAGCACTGAAAAACATGCTCTGGCTGGCAAAATCTCCTCTAAACCACAGTCAAAGGTTGAGGTTCATCCTATGCCTCTGTGCTCCCACAGGCTGGTCTGTTCAAGTTAAATAACAGTCAGCTGCAGCCCTTGCCCCAAACCCAAGCCAAATTTAACACATCACCACCTATTGTTTAACTTCTAACATGTCATTTTTGTTTTAATACATTATTTCCATGCTCCCAGGTTCTCCCTGGGCACCACAAGGTGTCAGGAATGACAATGTTTTCATAGTACTTCCAGGACATCCCTCAGATCTCATTTACACCACAGACTTTGTGGGGTGGAGGTCAAAAAAATGTTCCATCAACAAACCTCTGGATAATTCTGGTCCATTATTCAGATACTCAGAGACTTTGCTGCAGTTCCAAACAGATCAAAAACTCTGATCCACTAATTCTGGATGGGACAGCTCAATGGATCACACGAGTGCTCCAGCTCCTCCCCCTGCTCTTACACCACTTTTATATATTGCCATCTCACAGCCAGCACCAGTATTAGACACCCAATTCCTAATTTTTCTGTACATCGTTAGAACCCTTTTTGCAACCTCAGTGAAATCCTGATCAACACACAAATTACTCTGCCCATCAACACTTAATTCTTCTGAAAATTTCCTGGGGCAGGTGTGAGTTAATTGAGAACAAGAATAAGTGAACTGTTCTGACACAAGCACTATGGGAAATGTAATTAAATTGCAGATAAAGAGAATTATGGGGTTTTCATAGTGTAATATTTTAGAAAGCTTCCGAGCAGTAGGTTTATAGCAAATTCCTTCTAAAATAGCCCTCCTGCTTCTGACCACTCTGTAGCTTCTATTTAAATGCTTTTAATAAAATAACTCTTTGATATTAGGCTTGAATCCCATCCAAAATTTTAAATCTCTCCAAAAATTACTCTAAAGTAATTTCCTCCTGACCTGCTAACAGCAAACACACAGGGAGTGAACACGTGCAGCACTGGGATTGTTGGCTGTCACTGGGAAGGAAGGAAGGAAGGAAAATTGTCAGCCTGTTCCCTGGATGTTAATCTCCCTCTCCAGGGTTCTTTTCACCCTCCCTATTACTTTCAGTGCCTCCCCCACATCTTCCATATGTTTTGACCATTGAACATCAGCCAAATGGTGCTTGCCCCAAAAACTTATTCCAGACCAAACAACTCTGCCAGCTTTGACTGATCCCAGTTTCTGCCTCTCAAAGGAGAGATAGAAGTATATACCTAAAAACACCTCTGCCTTCCAGCATAGCTGGCCTGACATGTCCAGCAGGACCAGGAAGGCAGCTTTGGCTTGTGACCATGTGGCTTTTGCTTCTCCAGGTACAGGGATGCTCCTCCTTGGGGCTGGCAGCCGACCCCGTTTCTTCGCTGGGAGCTGGAAGAGCAAAGGATGCCTGCACTGACTGGCTCATTTCCTTGGCTGTGGGTTTGCCTCAAATAAACCCCTTCACCTTGACATTTAAGCAGACTTCTCCCTATCTTCTCACTCTTGTTCTGTGTCCTCAGGGGTCTGCTGCTGCTCTGGAATGCCATTATTTTTTGTTTAACGAGACATCATGCTGAGCCTGCTGCTGTCGCTTCCACTTCTCATTTTTGACTTTGTAGCCTTGTCATATTTACAATGATCCCTGCCACAAGGGCTTTGAACTTCATTGGCTTGTGTTTGCTCTTACTTTGTGACTTTTCTTGGTCCTATGGCAGCATCTCTCTTTTCTGGTTCAGTGCTGCAAGGAGCTCATTTGAGGGCTGGACTTTCACAACCTGGTAGTTCAAGAGGATTTTCCATAGTGCCAAGAAAAGTGTTTCTTCACTCTGTTGTGCTGCTAGGAAGCTACATCCCCATAAGCAAATTTATTCTTTGGGATGTTTTCATGAGATCTTGTCTCTGAGTTATCTTCAGGAGATGCTCAGCAACCTGGTGTAATGGAAGCAGCAGGAGCTTGGAACAAGATCACCTTTAAGGTCCCCTACAATCCAAACGGTTCTGTAATTCCACGTAGGCTCTGTGACTGCGAATTGCCAATTACATGAGGCCAGTTGCCTGCCACAGTAGTCCTGGCTTTGGGAATTCAGGTAGGCTGCATGCTGCAAAGCCTGTCTTTGGCTCAATCACAGACCTGCAGCTTCTGTCCCCTTCTGTGGTAACCTGAGGGGGTTTTGGTCTTTTGCTGGAGGAGTGGACAGAACAGCCACCCTTGGCCTGCAGTGACACTCCTAGCAATTCTCTAGTGACGTGAAGTGTCATTTGATCTCCTCCATGGTCATTCAGAATTTATCCAGTCTGGCACCTGTATGGGCCCAACCCCAAAGGAATTCACATTAATAATTACTTTATCTCCAGAGCTTTCTGTCCTCCAACACTGCCAGCAATTAAAACTGGAATGTAATTGTTAGTAACTGACATCCAACTCTGCTCACTGCACCAAGGCTGCCTGATGGCCTGAGTGTCAAGGGGAAAACACAGCACAAGGAGACTTCCTTGGAAGGAAGGAATGACTTACATAGATGACTTGCTAAACTGCAAAACAAACCGCAGTTCTTTTGTGAAGAGCCATGAGAACAGATCCCCCTTCTCAAAAAGGTCTCCAGTAGTAAATATCCAGAGATGCAGCTCAGAATGCTTTTAAGGGGTTAATTTATCTATTCACCTTAAACCTCAAATCATTCTCCATATCAGCCCAGACAGGGAAGAAATCCTGAAAGGGGAGCTTCAGTTTCAGAGACAGGTGAGGAAACCAAACAGCTGATACCCTGGATGTTGGGTTGATCAAAGAATCCACCTCACATGTGCTAACGAGGAGACTGGAGACACCCACCAAGTCAAACTCCCCTTGAAAACGAAACAATACGTTCAAAAATAAAAATTAGTTACATAAAGTGTGATCTACAGTTCTGTCTCCGGCTTAGCTCCAGAGCATGGCAGCTATTTAAATTCTCCCCCGTGTCAATGATAAAAGTGTCTCCTGGACACGTTTGTGGCTCTCGGGCACTGCGATTGCCACAGCAGAACAGATGCTTCCACTGCGAGATGGCTCCTGGCCCCTGCCTGCACTCCACCCTCCCTCCCCAATTCCTCCAGGCAGGTAGGACACAAAACCAACAAAAAAGCAGGGTGGGAGGCTCCAGGCTGAGAGGGGCAGGCAGGAATCAAAGGGAAGAATTTCCCCTTTAAAGCACTTGGTTACAATTTCATAATTGTTCTCCGAGGAAACATGCTGCCATGCCCGGGAGCAGCTCCACGTAAAGAAGCGTGTCGTGCCTCTGTGTGTGCGTTGGAGAGGATGCTGGTAGCGTGGAGCAGGGAGGCAGAAAGGATTGGAGTTGACACAGAGCTGCTCTGTGCAGCCTTGGAGCCCTCCCAGCTTTCAGCATCGCTGCTGCTGTCAATATGGCAGCGGCTGTAACGCAGTCAGTGTGTGTGGCTGGGAAGCCAAGACAGATCTACCCCAACAGACAAAGCTCCACAGTGATCCCCTGCCACAGATTCTCTGTCCCTCCTAGGTTTTGACTGAGAGCTGGTGCTCAGCAGAGGCCAGGGAGCGAGGCTTGCTGACAGATGGGGTTAATCTTCTGCTGGGAGAGTTCATCCAAGGTGCTTGCAGGCAACCTGCATTTTGGGAGCTGAATACTGCAAAATAGCTGTTTTTTGAATGTTAAAAATCAGCCCCAAGACCTCAGGGTTGCAGTCCCAAATCCATTTATGATGGACAAGGTCTGTGCTGCGCTGCTCTGCTCTTATCACTACAATTTCAAAGGCTCGGGCTTACAGGGCATCCAGGTCCCACAACAAGGATTTACAGGGGCCATTAACTGCTGTATGAATACACAGCGTGGAACTGGGAGGTCATTCCCATCACAGCAAAACACCCGAGCACGTGCTTCACTTTAAACACATGAGCAGCTGAATGGGTATTTGTAAGATGAAATACAAACAGAGCTAGCCACAAGGGTGAGCTGGGATTTCTCTTTCATCTCTGGTGGCTGCTGCTCTAGCCTGAACTAAAATATAAATGAGGTGAGTGAGATAGGCTCGTTCTCTTTCTGCAGCAGACGGCGGTTCTTTCATAAAAATGTCTGCTGCATCCAAGCACTGATCTCTCCTCGGGAGACTGGCTGCAATCAGTGCCCATGTCCTGCCAGGCTGGATGGAGATGCTCTGCCAACACCTGTCCCAGTCAAGCCCTAAGGCCTGGGCAACATCCCCAGAGCCTCCCCAGAAGGATGGCAGGGCAAGAGGCCAGGTTTGTCCCAGTGCTGCTTTAGAGGAGCCTGGGGCTTCAGGGACAAGAGGAGAGCAGCACAACTGGACAGAGAACGCTCAGCCCATTCATTATGCAACCTGTACGCTCCCCAGATGGGGGAATGCAATGGCATTCCACGGGGATGGGGCGCAGACAGAATCAGCCACAGGGAGAGGATGCCAACACAGAGTCCCTTGCATTTGTTAGCTGTTCCAAATAACCAGCTGATTTCCCCCCTCATCGAACAGCAAAGAGATGACCCTCACTGCTGAAGGGGTTTCCATTAGTTGCAGCAGCCCTGCATTTTAGGCAGCAGGAAAATGAGCTCCCCCTCCAAGTTTAGCTGCCTGCTCTTCCCCCAAAGAGCACACATGCCTCTGCCATCTGCAAGTTTTCACTACAGTCTCAGCTGAACACAATCTCTTGCTTCCAACACGGTCTCTTTTCACTCCAATTAGTCTTATTTTTAACTAGCTCAGCCCCAGCACTCAGTCTGGATGTTAGTCACAAGATATCCAAATAATCAAAGGAAATAAAATCAACCATTTTAAAATCTCAATAAGAGCAAAGTGGGGTGGGGGGAAATGCAAAGATGGTGAAGATCTCAGAGGTGCAGGCACCAGCACAGGCTGATGTTTCCTCCCAGCATCAAAGGCCCAGCACTAATCCCATTACAACGGAGATCACCCCAGAACCATTCCCGCTCCTCCACCAACCCAGCCAGGCTGGGCTGAGTGTAAAGAAACACACTACTCTTTCCTCGCCTGCTAATTACAAGCAGTGTCTGTCTCCTTTTGGCCATTCATAAAAGACACCACGGGAAGATTAATGCACAGGGAGAAGCACTGCCATGCCATTAATAGGGGTGACATCCGAGCAGCACCCTTCCCCTCCCACTTTGCCTAAAGAGTTGTCCTTTCCCACAGGAAAGTGGGGCAGCAGCAAGTAAAAATCCCTCCCCCAGGGGCTCGTAGCCAAGTGAAGGACCACAGGGCCTTTCATGACCCACCCTCCTGGCTCTTACCTGTCTTGCAGCTACGTGGCTTTGGGTGTTTGATGGACACGGCTGGTTGGGACCCTGAGGAACAGTGTCTGCAGACTCACGGTGCATCGGGGAGGGCGAGGGACCCAGCCTGGCCACAGTTATCTCTGCAGGAGCAGCAGCACTGTGCCACTTTCCCTGGCTCCCCAGCCCTGCATCTCGTGAAAAGAACAAGAGCTGGTGGAAGGAGGGGGGTTACAAAAGAGAGGGAAGGGGGATAAGGGAGAGCGGGAGCGCGCTCTCGCAGAAGCACACACAGAGCAGACAGAGGCTTGTATAGGATGGCACTGCCTGACTTGCTCTCATTATTGCCTCAGGCTGGCTGCTGCCCATGGAGAACTCGCCAGCATCCACTGCTGACCAGGGGCATGGTGGGGGAAAGGGACAGGGAAGGGATTAAGACCTCATGGACCATCAGAGCAAGGAAAACCACCGCCTGGGCACAGGGGACTGCATTGTCTTTGTTTGCTTTTACCTGGGAGGGGGAGAGTTGTGCTAGAGGGCAGGAAGGGATTGCAGTGACAGAGAGTTCAGATTTTGATGGGTGACTCCTTTCTTCCTTCGAGCATAAAACAAATTCCCAAGACCAGTCCTCCTCAGCGATGCAGAGTGATGGCATCGAGGCAGGCAGAAGGTGGGGTGCATGTAGCCAAAGCACCAGCATAAAGCTCAGCCTCCCCTTCTCATTCCTATTGTCTGGGTTGTGCCAATACAGATCCAAAGGCCTGGCACGAGTGTTGGAGGGGGTGGAAAGACACTCCAGCCGTGACACCTCCCCTTTGGATGCTGTGAGGAAGCTGCATACAGAGCTGCCACCAGTCCCTGACACTGCTGATTTGCTGCAATGACAGATTCAAAACACAGGACTTCAGAAATCCAGTCATAATGCTCCCCAAAGGGACACCAATTCCTCACTCTACAGGTTTTTACAATGTGCTTTTCTAAAGCATCACATGCTTAGAAGCGTGTGCACCTCTGGAGGGAAGCAAGAGCTTTGTGCCTAATGCATTTTTCAGGTTTTTGAAAGCTCCCACACCCCTTCCCCTCCTCTGTCCCAGTGCTTTACCACTCAGAAAGTCTGTGTCTCACCCAGGGGGCTGAGTTTGTACAGAAGGATTAGAATAAAAGACAAGTCAGATGCTTGAAACCCTCTCCGAAACCCCCAGCACCCATTTATGGCAGCTCCCCACTCCAAGGTTTCCCACTGGTGTTTGCAGATGCATGGATCTCTAGCCACAGGGCTGCTGTTAATAGAAATCAATGGCTGATGCACAGAATTACAATCACAGAGTTTCCAAGTCAATATCCTCCAAAGCAGTTAATCTGAGAGTGCCAGGTCCATGTTTAAGTGACTGTGTTCAATAACACACCTTGGAGACTCGCCTGTGATCACATGCGCTTCTGCAGCAGAGCACGATAGGATCAGTCCGACCAAGCCAAAATCCAGCACTCTGACTGCCTGCTCCACTGGCCTGAGGACATTGGCACCCAGCTCCAGGAAACCTTCCCCCTCATGGGTCACTCTGCCAGGAGCTGTCAGAACGTATTTCAAGTCCCAACATTCCATCAGCCCTGCAACAGAAAAGGTCTCACTGTGGAGATGCGCAGCTGTGGGTGACTTTTCCGCCTGTAGCAGCACATACAAGGCCCAAGGGATGATCACTTCAGGACCTGTAACCAGATATCCCACCCTTATTCCCACCACAAGAGGAGCAAGAAGCTGAGGTTTGATGCTATGTCAAGATCCTGTTTGTTTCCCTGCCATGGAGAGAGCACAAGGGTGCTGTGAAGCTGGATCCCTTTAAGATGCTGAAGAAGGGAGCAATATCACTGCACAGGGGAGGGTACAGGCATCTCTCTTCCAGATCTCTGCATCTGTACTACTTATATCACTAATAAAGCTGCCCAGAGTCTCTGTGGATGCACGTCAGCTTTCCTACACCCCAGGGCTGGGAGATTTCCAAGTGACATCCATTCTCCATAGAGCTGTTTTTAATGCAGATATACTGCAGTGCCCTCTCCCAGCATATTTTGGGGGGGGTGTGGACATGAACCATCTTTGGGGAAAATAATGCCCACATCAGTGTCTTATGGGGAGTGAGGAGCCATCTGCTCTGTGCCCCAAAATATGAAGCCAACCTTCCAGTCTCCATGAAGACAGACCCTCCAGCCTCCTGCAACTATGGAGTCCAACTTTCCCAGAGGGAAGAAAAGGCGAAGGCACCCTAGAAGATTTGCAGTGTGGTGTCCAGGACTTGCAAGGGGACACTATCAGTGCCACTGTCTGTCACTGCTGAGAAAGGCTTTGTAAGGACAGAGGTGGCTTCTCCCCAGGTGATCCAGAATTTCCAGCTGTGTGTGAAAAATCAGGTTTGTTTTGTATGCATGCAAAAGCCTCAACTTAGCGAGCAAGATGTTAATTTGTGAGGGGAAAATAGGCCATATTTATGTAACTGTGAAAAGCTGCAGCAAAGGCTACGGATCCAATGGGAGAGGAGCGTGTGCGCCAAGCTAACTGCTTTGTTGAGGGCTCCAGCAACTGCATATTCATCACCCCACACCCCAGAGAACCAGCTTTGAGGCTTTCCAGGTTAAGAATAGAGGTCTTGTTGTGTTTGCTGCTCCACGGGTTGGGTTTTGTTCAGAATTAGAGGCACCAGGGTGTGGAAACCCGGCCGAATGAGCGCTGCAAATGGCAGCATCTATGCCTGCCTGTGAGCAGGGCAGGGCTCCGGGCTCAGCAGGGATGGAGAGCGCAAAATAAAGGGCAAATTCATCCACAGCCACACAGGACTGCATTAGTGCCGGCCCTCTGCTCACAG
This sequence comes from Formicarius rufipectus, assembly GCA_013399695.1. Classification (NCBI taxonomy): domain Eukaryota; kingdom Metazoa; phylum Chordata; class Aves; order Passeriformes; family Formicariidae; genus Formicarius; species Formicarius rufipectus. The sequence continues at coordinate 711,007 of VXAU01006167.1, forward strand.
AGAGGTCCCCCGTGGTGGATGGGGCACCCGCAAGACACGACTCACTTGTGCACAAACAAAACCCAAGCATCTTTCCAAGCAGGCAGCTGGGGCAGTGCCATGGCTGAAATTAGCAGCTCGTCCTGGCTGTGAAGTCTGGTGGCTTGGATCCACTTCGGGAGCCCCAGTCCCTGCAGGGGCAGACAGCTTCCCGCTGGCCCATGACATTTCTTTCCCCTTCCATTCACACACAAACATTCTCTGCCCTACTTAAAGCAGGTCATGAATCCAGCAATCCCCAGCCTTGGAAAAGGAAACCCCAGAGCTAGTCACTGCAGGGTTTTTCAGACATTCCACACTTAAGAGGTCTTTCAGCTCCAGAACTCATCATGTGGCCATGCTGGCACTGGTGGGAAACAGCACGATACTGCTATTTGTCTGGCTTGGAACTTGTGACCCTGGGACTGTGGGAAAGCCTTTTATTGGCTAAACTGGGCTTGCAAATGGCAGCAAAGGCAAACTCACTCCTAAGGGGAAACCAAGAGAAAAACAGGACTGAACTGTGGATGTTTCTGGGGCCTTTGGCTCCAGCAGTCCCTGCTCCTGGGGCCGTATTCCTGGACACTCATCTGAAAGCAGCAAGGGATGCAACTTACAGAAAAGAGGTGACCCAGGGATTTGAGTACCTGTAGAAGAGTCCAAGTCAAGGGCAGTACTGAACAAAGGCACAGACTGCAGGCAGCTGTACTGGAACTTGTGTGTCTGAAGTCCAGCCTAGGAGGTGAGAGGAGCCACTGCATCACTGGGGACCAAACAGACCAAAGGCTACAACTGATATTAGGTGTTGTTTTCAAACAAAAGGGGGCAGAAATTAGTCTTTTGAAAACCTATGCAAAACAGATTAATTTCCTGAGGGAAGGCAAAGTCTTTGGAGAAGGTATTTCTTGCTAAAACAACACAGAATTCTCTTGGGAAAGGACTCCTGAGATAACCTGCCTCTCTCCTAAAGTAAATGCCCCTGGGAGCAACACTTGGCAAAGTATTTCTAGAGGAAAAAAAAAATCTTATAAAACCTGCTATTGATTCTGCATTTACCCTTGCTGCAGCAGCAACACACTCAGGGCTGAGCCATCATCTTCCAGTGCTCCTTCCTTACCAGAACTGAGGAGGATATAACAACAATCCTGCTGCTCTCTCATTTCCTCCAGCTGTATCTCACCAATCACTCAAACTAACCCACTGTGAGCAGCAACTCCACAAACCATGCTTTGGATTCATATTCTGCCCTTGTGGAGAACAACAACAGGGGACATGCCATCTGTTGCTGTTTGTTTAGCCCTTGCATTGCTGAACTAACATCTGGGAATACTGCTGAGCCTCTGTTTAAAAAGCAGTGCACTTGAAGAAGAGACATGTATGTCTTTATCCTCTGTGGAAGATGGATTGACCTGAGCACCATTTGACAGAGAACAAGAGGCCTAAGAATCAAGTCATCCTTCTCCACTGCTCAGGCTACTGCAATTAGATGCTCTCATGACACTGGCCCCAATCCAGACACTTGGCCAAACTCAGTCCAGCCACCTTGACCCTAAGAATTGGCTCCCATGCCTCGAAAGCCACAAGCCAGCTCTGACTAAGCACCTTCAGGTTAATTCATCTTTCAGATTTGAATCAGTGCAGTCCAGCAAAACCCAGAGCCCTTTTGTGAGCCAGCAGAAAGTCCCTTATAAATAGCCATGAGTTGGAAAGGTCTGAAAATTCTATAGGAAATACTCATAGAGACAGAAGACAGCAACTATAAATGATCTGCTGCAGGGGACATTGGAGACCAACCCTTCTACTCCTGGCAACGCCTACAGGGCCATCAAAGACTCCCTGGAAGTCTTATGAAAAGGAAGGCAGAAGCATTCTAATGTTGGGTCTAGCAGATTGTACTGTGTTAATGCCATAAAACTATTTATTACCAAAATTGTGCATATCCTGCTCGCAGACTCCTTATGCATGACTCAAGATGCTCAAACAAGGTGACATACAGACAGGGGGTTATGTTTCAGGATTTTCCATCACCTGCCTTTGCACATACAGAACCAGACAAGATATTCCTGAGTCCTCACAGCTGCATGGACAAGTGAAGCTGATCCAAACCCAGGTGATTCTGAGCTCAAACTGATAACAAAGGCAGCATGGATCCAAGTCCAAGGAGACCTGTGGACTTCAGGAAGCACCCACAGTATGCAAAGATACTAATATAAATAGCCCCTCTGCTCTTAAAAAAATGTAGTATTGGGAACATGATCAGCCTCTGGGACTGTAAGGTTAGAACTGAGAGAAATATGCAATGAAATCAAGAGAAAATATATATGTACATACAAAAGAACTCTCACAACTACCTGAATATTGGTATCTCTCCCTCTTGGAAAACACTGACACCTGCTAAAGAAGATGGGGTGATTACACATAAAACAGGCTTCCACAACATACTGGCACAACGGGTCGGCTCAGCATGGACCAGGAATTGAACTTTAGGGCAGCAGCATGCATGACACCAAGAAGAGAACCCAATTTATTCACCCCATCAGTTCTCTCACATCAGTCTCTGCCTTCCCTGCTCACAGACAGGACAAAACAGCTTTTCTGTGTCAAATAGGACCATTCAACTCCCAAGTCACAAGGCACCAAGCAAACAACGCTGCTCTTGGCCAGCCCAGGAGCACAGACTGGGGATTGTGGCAGGGTCTCCTCAGGAGCACAGCTCCAAACCCCAAAATTAGGTGTTCTGTGTGAGAGCACACCACGCTGAGCATGAGGAAGAGATGGCAATGAGTGTTTTGCTGTCTGCATGACAGTTTACACCCCAGCACGGTATTTGCCTTTGCACAACAGGACAAGTTTGTTGACTCATGTTTAGCCTGTGACCCAGTATAAACACAAGCAGCTTCTGCTGTCAGAACAGACGGTGTCTGGTGCTGACTACGGAGCTGGCTTCTCCTAAATACAGCATCTCACACTAATCTGATTGCATGGAAAATTCCTAGGTTTTCCATGACCATTTCTCCATTTATCAAGGCTTGAAACCCAGTCACATCCTTCTCCCACTAGCTTACAAATTCTCCAAACTTGTACTAGTTTGCTAACAAACATAGGAAATTACATTTTCTAGTCATCATCCCAGACTGAATGAAATTTTCCTGTGACAAGCACCTAAAGATACATATTTAATTTACCTTTTAGCAGCTTTCCAGTACCTAAAATGGGTTTACAAAAGGCCAGAGAGATACTTTTCACAAGGGCATGTAATGCCAGAAAAAGGGAGAAAGGCCTTAAGCAGAAGGTGAGTAGATTTAGATATTAGAAAGAAATTCTTCCCTGTGAGAGTGGTCACACCCTGGCACAGGTTGCCCAGAGAAGCTGCGGCTGCCCCATCCCTGGAAGTGTCCAAAGCCAGGCTGGATGGGGCTTGGAGCAACCTAGTCTCAGGGAAGATGTCCCCACCCATGGCAGTGGGAATGAGATGATTTCTAAGGTCCCTTCCAACACAAACCATTCCATGATTCTGTGGCCATCTAGCCATTCCATACCCAGTTTCCTCTTGAGTCTGATATAGTATGACTATGCCAAAAAGACTCAGTATTTGTCATGTACTGCCTCTTCCCTAGCAATAAGACCTTTTAGTCTTGCCATAGGATGATATTACGTTTGTTTGAGATGACTCTACTAAACAAGCACTTGGTTAACCTGTCCAGTGTCTTCCAAACCTGAGTTTTTGTTTCAGATTTTTTTCATCCTGCAAATGAAAATGAAACTGATTTGTAATCAGCTAAGTCCTCTTTCTTCCTTCTAAAGACAGGTACTGAATGACTTTTACAGCAGTCAGGTTCCTCACCTATCCACCCAAATTTGTCAAAAATGGCTACAAATTGTTCTGAAATCACAGCTAACTCAATTAAAGTTCTTGACACCCAGGCAGCTTGAGACTGCCTGATTTCCCAAGAGCCCTCTGGAAAGTAATTTTTTTTTTCTATTCTAAGCAGAGACTTCACTATTTGTCATTATCACCAGCAGTGCTAGTCAGCACTTCTTTCTCTTGAACTTCCTAACAACGACAACTATGAAAAATAAACATTTTGGCCTTCTTGACATTTTTTCGACAGGTCTTTCTGTCCCCACAATTATCCACACGCACATTAATATATGTGTGAAAAGGAATAAGAGAAGTGCTGACCTCATTTGTCCTGCTTACCAGCACTGCTGAAAGGAAGGGTTGCCACAGTCAGAACAAGTATTTCTTACACTAAGGGATCATGGATGAAGCAAAATGCATTTTCCCTGCAGGTTTAAAGAATAAACAGCCCACGGTTACAACAGGAAAAGTGCTGTTATTCATTGAGTAGTGGCATTTTAGGTTGCTGTCACCAAAAGCTTATTCCTAACAGTTCCAACAACACTATCTACCAAACAATGCATGAAACGTTATAAATGGCAATTGGTAAGTGGTAACCATTTGTGTAATCTCAGAGTGCCCTGAGAAAAGCTGTGGATAAGCACATGGAGCTGGTGGGAGGCATTGCTTCCCGTAGGCCCTGCCACAGGGACCACAGTGACTAAGGGAGTTGGAATCATCCCCAGTCAGAGCACCAGCATGAGCAATTCTAGCTCCAGGAAGGGAGAAACCCCCCAAAACAAACCCACAGCTGTTTGAAAGTAAAGTCAAGTGAAATGCAAGATCCATCAAAGAGCTCATCAAAGCACTCAGCTCAGTTGGAGACATCCTACTGTTCACAGCATCACGTTCCAGTCCTGACTGCTGAGAGCAAGGTGAGTTAATCAACTCACTCTCCTGAGCACTTCCATAGATAATTTTGTTGTATGATGGACACAGCATTCAGCAGATTTTGGTGAGATTTCTTATCCTCTATTTTCCTTGTCCTCCAGGCAATCTAAATAAATTATAAATCAACTTCCACATTGACATTTTCTGCTTATGAATTTGTTAAAATGCCTACAATTTTCTGTAACTATACAATGCCTGTTCTCCATAATAAGATGCATAGTACCACATAATTTATATATCAACACACAGTGTGCACCTCCAGCTTTTAGTTCCCACTACTGTGAAAGACTAAGGAATAAAGCAGCAACCTACTTTATGATTTCAAAGGGAACAGTAATCCCTAGGAAAACAGACAAAAATCTTCTGTCTGTGTCACTGGTTATTTAAAGAACAGCTCCAGTATTTCCTACCTTTGCATAATAGATTCTGATTATTTTGACACTTCAGTATTTTTAAATCTTTTTAAGCAGAATCTATGGGGAGGCAGCATGAATTAACTGCATGTTATTTTATTTCTGTCAGCTAAATCCTATATCCTCCAAACCTCTGTCACTTATTCCTGTTCCCCACTGGAGCTGCAGCAGCTGTTTAGGAGGTTGTGCAGTGTGCTGGATCCAAAAGTCTGGTCCTAGTTGAAATAATGAAGGGCTGCTCACCAGGCATATCCCAAATGCTTTGATCAGTGCTGCCAACGAAGCAGTGAGGAGCAGAAAAAAGGGATGGAAATGACCTTGATGTGAAGAAAAAAGGCCTGCAGGCTCCCAACTTAAACAGGTTTTTCAGGTAGCATTAATAAAATTATAAACTCACAGAAATTGCTTTTTAGAAAGCATTGTTCCAGCTGAACATCATCCTGACTACAAAGTACTCCTCTGTATATTAATTCAGTCAGCATAGTTACTTAACTGGTGAGTCTACATTTAATAGATGTTTATATTCATTAATATTTATCTCATCTTCCACAAATGAAATTAGTAACAGCATGCCAGCCAGATATTTTCTTCACATGGCTCCTGCAAATGCATTAAACACAGCAAGCCATCTCCAGAGGCAACTGTGGGCAGGGCATGGCCGTGTATGCTTCTGTGGCAGCTGTGCTAAAATTATGCTACTCCCATTAAAAGAATCCTTTTTGGCTGGATCTGGCTTTACTTATGCAATATTCACAGTGAAAAGAGGAAATGAGAATTCATGGCCTCATATGATTTCAGTTTAAATTCTATTTAAAGCATTCTCGGGATTTTTACAAGACATCTTAAAGATCCAAATGAAGTTCTTGCCTTCCATAGTTGCTTTTTTTAATCTTTTACTATGAATATGACATGGTACATTTTTTAATTTACACTAAAGCATTCTTTCCTTGTATAGAATCATGGCAGGTTAGAGATGAGTGAGCTTCCCATCTCAGCTGTAAAGCAGTCACACAATCTCAGGATGGTTTGGGTTGGAAAGGACCTTAAAAATCATATTGTTCCAACCCCCTGACATGTGCAGGGACAACTTTCACTATCCCAGGTTGCTCCAAGCCCCATCCAACCTGGCCTTGAACACTTCCAGGGATGGGGCAGCCACAGCTTCTCTGGGCAACCTGTGCCAGGGTTCAACTACCCTCACAGGGAAGAATTTCTTCCTAATATGTAATCTAAACCTACTCTGTCAGTTTGAAGCCGTTGTCCCTTGCCCTGTCACTGCATGCCCTTGCAAACAATCTCTCTCCATCTTCCTTGTAGGCTCCCTTCTGGTACTGAAAAGCCACAGCTAGGTCTCCTCTCCAGGCTAATCCTGGGATGCTCTCTCTCTGACAATACCCAGTGTGACCTTGAGCTAGTCAGCCTGTCACCCACCCCCATCTCCTCATGGTTCTCTGGTAGGTTTGTACAGAGCTGCAAAAAAACCCAGCAATTCTACAGTTACTGCGGGCTGCATCATCTCCAAGAAATCTCACAGCTCTTTAGCTCTGGACACTGTTGTTTTGCCACTTCAAGTGAAATGATGCTGTGTGAAAGGATGGGAGTCACTGGGTCCTTCTCCTCAGAGCTCTGGCTCCGTAATTGCTGTCAAATTATTTCTGTTCATGCCGCAAGAAAAATGTACTTAAGGCTTTTCTTTTTTTACAGAAACATACTGGACATCTTTTTTTCCTTTACATACAAATAAAAATCTAATGACAAGAAAAATTGAATAGATGACAAACAAGGAGTCTGCATTTCAAGGGACACAATCAAAGAGCTGAAGCCTTCAACAACAATTCTCTTCAAATTGCTCAGTAAACAAGTCAAGTTCTCAGGACTGAGAGTGTTTTGAATCTACCACTCTCCAAATAGAGGATAATATATTTTTAAAAAAATCCAATAGTACACTGTGATTGTTGTTCCAGAGGAAACTGCCACCAAACATGCCCCTTGTACCAACTGTTCTCAGAAATGTTTTTATATCATTCACTTTGGTATACACTGCTACTTGGGCAAGTAGAAAGTGTTGCCAAAGCTTACTGCTTGCTTTTGCAGATACTTTATGATCTTTCTAAGCAGTTAATATCTAAAAAAAACCCAAAAGATATATCATAAATACATAGTTAACACTAGTCTTTGCACAAAAAAAAGTACCTCATCACTGAAACTGAAGGTTGGTAAATATTAACAGCAACACATGGAAAGGGAAAAAAGACCAAAACAGCCAAAGGCAGCAGCCACCTTTGACCATCCAGCTGTCAATGAGTGTATGGAAGGTCACTGCCAGTAGCACATGAGGTATGAAGGGATTTCCCCAGGAAGGCAGGTGAAATTGCCTAAAAATGGACAGCTTAAAATGTGATTGAAAAAAAAGGATATTCGTTTATTAAATGATAAACAGAAAACTCAGAAGCACTTTGCATATCATTCCTTCTATAAACTAATGGGAAGGTGCTCTGTGGAATTATCAGATGAGAGGTTTTAAATTAAGCAAGAAGAAGTAGTTTTTAGAATAACACATAACAGAACTCATGGCTACAGAAATACAGAAGGGAGCCTACAAGGAAAATGGCAAGATTTTGCAAGGCCATGTAGTGACAAGACAAGGAGGAATGGCTTTAAGCTGAAAGAGAGTAAGCTTAGATTAGATATTAGGAAGGAATTCTTTCCTGTGAGGGTGGTGAGGCCCTGGCTCAGATTGCCCAGAGAAGCTGTGGCTGCCCCATCTCTGGAAGTGTTCAAGGCCAGGTTGGATGGGACTTGGAGCGACCTGGGATAGTGGAAGTTGTCTCTGCCCATGAGAGGGGTTTGGAACTAGATGGTCTTTAAGGTCCCTTCCAACCCGAACCATTATAGAATTCTATAATGCTATGAAATTCAAATATATTTAAAATATTACCAAAACAACAGGAGAACCTTCCACAACACTTTTTTTCAGCTCTACAGTAAATGCAAAGACTATCAAAACACAACAAGCAAGCTGGCATCTCATGGGTTATTAGAGGCAAATGTGACCAATCCATCTGAACATATCTGTCACAGAGCTCTGCTTGCTGTAAATTGTGGCTGGCACAGCTGGTGGCTGCATGTAATCATCATTTTTAATTACATAAAACAATGCTTTGTAAAAAACCACAACAAATCAGAACACAAGCCTAAAATCAGAGCCCAAATGTTTAGAGGTGAAGTCATGTGAAACTGACATGGGGCATTTCCATCTGGTACCGTTTAGGTGGCTGTTGTTGTCTGTGCCTTTCCTGCTGCTGTTACATGGGCTAAAGAGTGCAGCAACCACTCTCACCCCAGGTCTGGTTACAGCAGCAACCTGGTCCAAAACAATCACCGTGGAAGTGACTAAAAGTAAAAATTAACTAGGAAAAAAATTAAAAATCCTTGTACTTTGAGAGAATAAGCTCTCTTTATCCTTCTGCTCTTCCCATTACAGACTCATTTCCTGGGGCTGCCTGCATTCACCAGACACCAGGCATCAGTGCAGCATCACCCAGTGCCATACCTGCTCCATTCCTCCCACTGGGAGAGGTGCTGGAGAAATCCAGAGCAGCAGTAGTGCCTTCCAGGGGTTGGAAAAGTGCAAAGCACCACCTCCTGCTCACATCCAGCAGCACTGGGTCCAGGAATAACTTTGTACACCCAAGTAATGTCCTCTGGTTCCCACCACACTGTGTCCTTCGCATCAGGTCTGAACTAGGGTCACCATGCTCTCCAAGAGAGAAGAACAATATACATCAGTGTCATTCTGTCAAACTACAGAAGAGTAACAGTACAGAATAATTTTCCCATGGGATAAAATAGTGGGTACAAATCCAGGTGCAAACAACTGCAATCACTGAGTATTTCAAGCTGACTTGTTAAGAATGGTATTTCCATATAGCAGTGGTCTGTTTTCAGCAGAAGTGGGAATTAATCAGCACGCAGAACCTCTGGGTATCTGCAGCATGGGATTACACAAAGCTGCTGTGTTACATTGTAGTTTAGTAAATTATATTGCAATTTAGCTAACACTGCAGAGAGATACCAGCACAGCACAGGATTAAACTCCAGTTTGAGTTCTGAAAACACTTCCTGTTTTTACGGCAGTTTGTACAAAACCCTTGTAATCAAATTCACACAAACCACTCAGAATGCCTGAAATCAAAGGCTACAATCTCTCCCCATCTTGGCCTAACCTGAAATATTCTGGATAGGCTTGGAAACTTTTAAGAAAAATAAAATCGCAACAAACACTTTTGCTGCTGAGAATCCCCTCAGCAGGCTACATCCCTCCTCTGGAGGGGGGAAAAAAACATTGATACACACCAGGAACTTATCACTACTGTTACAAAGGGGTACCATAAATTTACTAGAAGGTTTTTCCAGTCAAAGTTATTGAAACATACAGAGAGTCAGTTCTCCAACAGGTGGGGAATAAACTGTCTCTATTTTACCAGTGTTTTGTTCAAATCCAGCAGAAGAAAATCAGCAAGCAGGCAGGGTCCGAGGATTACAGAGGTTTTATATCCAACTTTGGCTCCTGCAAGAGCATTCCTTGTACAATCCTATCACCCACTCTGATGTCTATATCCCATCCATGCTAGTCGTGAAGTTCTCTGAAGTGGAGAATTTAAAAATCAGAAGCTGTTTCAGCAAAGACCCAATGCAAATCCTCAGGCAGCACCTGTGTCCGGCTGGTGATTCCATTTCCAACAAATCCACCCATAACCAATGATGCCAAACTACACAGCAATACAGATCCACCAGCTTTTTCTTATACACCACACCTCTAAAGAGAAGATTTAGCGAGAATAGAGGAGTTCAGAACTTGGCATCTTCCAGCACAGATGACACAGCAGCATTTCTCCACAGGTCTGTTTGATACAGGAAAAATAATGAGTAGAAACAACAAGAGGCCTCTGAAATCTAGCAGTTTGTGGATTATTTCAGAGGTGTTTGTGATTAAATACTGTGCTGGTTTTAACATCTATTTTCAGGATCACAGGAGAGGAGCATTTCTCCAGCAAGCAGGAGATACTGATCTACAGCATGACTACCCCTGATACCCATGGATTTCTTTGCAATGCCTGTCTACTCTTGCTTCTACCAAAATTTGCAGCTAAATGTGCCAATTAGATTGTGGTTTCAGTGATTTTCTGTAGATCAGGTTGCCACAAGCCCGAACAAAACCTTTCGCAATGTCCTATTAAACAAACAAACAAACTTAATATCCTCTCTGGCAAAATTCATACAACAATGGCAAACTCACTTGTCTTGTAAGCCACCTTCATTCACAAATCCAAGCACAAATGGCTTGCATGGATTTGGGACACATCTTTTCCACTGACCTAATTATGGCAGGACAGCCGCAGCTCAGACAACGTGTTTTGTTGCAGTATTTTTTCCCCCTGTAGCTGTGTCACACACTTGTAACTGCAGTGAGTCCTTAATATAGCAGTGGGTAAACAAACACCACACAAAGCAGCTTGCACAAGAGGGACGTGGATGGCTCCGAGACAGCTCCCTCACGTGTTTTAACAAGTGCTTTCAAAAAGAACATTCCAGGCAGTGCTACATTTCTGCCTAAGCATCTCAGAGCATCAGTTTCCCTTTGAACGCTTGATAATCCTAATTTGGGACTCATCAGAGGTAAATAGCATTTGCCTTTGCAAACAGGTACTAACCAAGTGACACGGTACCCCTCATTTCACAACTAAAAAGCAATGTTCAGGACATTACGTTCACACTTACTGTAAATAATAGTCTGGAGGGAGTAACTTTTTCAGAGTAACTTATTTTCTGTATTCCATGACCTCAAACAAATTTCTGACATCCCTGCTTTGGGAACACAGATGATCCTCAAGCAAATTCCATGCAAAACTTGACCACGCTACCAGTAAAGAAACTAAACAACAAAATCCAGAGTCTTTTAAACCAGCAGTCTGAATACAACACACAGTGGCTTTATTCCGTATCACCACTGACAAGGGCATGAAAATGTCTGGCATAACTGTGACAGGGCATGTCGCCTCTTTGCAAAATAAGTAACAAAAATTAATTGTTTTTAGAATCACAGAATGTCCTGAGTTGGAAGGGACCCACAAAGATCAGTTTAACATGGATCTGCCAAGGAATCCATTTCTCTCTGAAAACTGATCCTCACTCCATTACCGACAGATTCTCCTCAGTGAAAGACGAGGGGAAATAAAAATAAATAAGTAAAAGAGAGAGAGGTAAACTAAGGGTGAATAAACTTCCAAGATAAGAATGAATAGCTCAGACAAGGAAAAAATTAAGGGATTCAGCATTTGGCTAGAATGAATGTGAATACAAATCCAAGACTGTTTTAAATAACATTTAACCACGCCTTGAGACTGAAAATAATAATCACGCCATGCGATACGAAGGGATTTAGGTTTTCTTTTGAACACGTAACTCCATCATCTTATAATGTGAAAAGCAGCTGCAAGTCAACTGACTGTCATTTGCCTATGGATAGCACTCAAAAAAGCCCTCAAAACCAACCTTACGCACAAGAGTTACCTCCCTTATTAACAGGACAGTCCAGTACTTAAAACATCCATCACTATGCCATGTTATCCCACGATTAGCAGATAACCCTCGGAGGAGACCAGGATCTGACAGAATCTACATGCCAGGCTCTCCAGCAGAAGGCTGGAGCTCAGTATCAGTTCAATCAAAAATTGCAGTCTTCCATCTGCCCTCCTGCCATCCTTCCCAGATGGGATCCAGTAGTTCTTACTCTTCTTCCTTTGCACCGTCTTCTGATCTTAATCAAGTTATCTTTTCCTTCTCTCTTCCTCAGCTTCCTCACCCTCCTCCTTTCCTCTCATCAGTTTTCTGCTTTCTCCAGCCTAAACACAGAGTGGAGAACTCCCACTGGAGTGCCTCTGCTTGCTGTACACACTGCAGAGCTGAGTGGCCCAGCCAAGCAGGATGCTGCTCACACTACTCGGTACACGGTCACTCCTGTGGATGCTCTGGCGTGGGATAGGGATGCACAGTTACTTGGAAGGAATGTACTGCTGCCTCATACACCACTGCAGCAGCAGGTTTGCAGGACCAGGCAGAGCTCACAGAAGACCAGCAACCCTGCTATGCTGCCACAGATTTCTTGTCATCTCCTGGAGGGATCAGGGGTCCCACAGTAAAACTGGCAGCTTGCTCTTGTACAGAAAGCCCAAAGCTACACTCAGCCAAAACCACATTGCCAGGTAAACTTTATTTATAAACATCCAAACTCAGGAATTACCTTGCTGAAAAGCACAGGACCACAGGCCCCAAAGACAGACCATCATCACCTCTTTGACGAGTATTACAACTGTTGCAAACGTCACTGATGCTTCCCTCCCTCTCCTCTGAGGGGAGAACACAGCTGAGTAAGAACTCCCCGTGGCAAAGTTCTGCATGATCTTGTACCCTCCAGTGTAAGACAAGCTGCTGGCACCACTGAAATTCTGCTGTGCAGTGCCCAGACCTCTTGGCCCAGCGCAACTTTACTGTCACCGCCTTCAGCTGACATGATTTAATGTATCAGGAATACAAACCATCCTAGCAGGGAAGTTATCTCCTCCAAATGGGAGGAGAGACACTTTAAAAGGGACATGTAAAAAGTGGGGGCTGGAATAAACCCAGATCACATCTTCCCTCCAATCCCACCCTGAAGCAAACAGTCTCAATATCCTATGCTAAAATTATGGTTTTTTCTTTTGCTTTTCTGCTTCTTCCAATTACCACCCAAAGGTGAATTCCTATCAGGGAGCCCTCATATCTACTTCCCATTCAATCCTGAAACTGCCATCACACAGTGGTGTTGGACTGTACCCCATCCTGCCACAACAGCTGATCCTTTCTGAACTGAATCCTAGCATTTAGGAGCTGTAAGCACCTCTGGTTAAACGAATCAGCTTATGTCACTGGCTTTAAGTCAATTTTTCTTTGCCTCTTTTTGTTCCAGAGGCCAGGAAACCTGGATGTGATATGGCTCTAGTTCTTCCGGAGTAACATAGTCTGGAGCATTGGCCATCAGGTCTCGTCCCCTGAAGGATTTTGGAAATGCAATGACATCTCGGATACTTGGAGCGTCAACGATGAGAGAGATCAGCCTGTCAAGTCCTAGAAGCAGAAAACAAATTGTTGAACCACTTGAGTTATGGCTCTGTATTACTTCCTCTGAGTCAGAAAAATCAGAAAGATTGAGTAGGTAGTATTACTGAGCTCGAAGAAAAAGAGTGAAGGAAGGGGAAAAAAAATTAATTTCAACCGGTAGCAGAGAAACAGACTTGGCTCAAGAGCAGAAATGCCGACCAAAATAAAGCCTTTCAATATCACTCAAAGCTCTGCAATGACAAGGACAGCACCTTTGCAAACACACCACAATAAATTGGGGCAGCTAAGTGGCAGGACGCTGTCAGGACTCTGCTTGACCACTCAGAGCTCTTGATCAACCAACCAGTTAGGAAGGATTACAACAAGCAAGAGGAATTCAAAAAGAACAAGAGCCTCCTAGTGACTGGATGGGGGGAAGTCACACGGGAGTACGACAGTTTAAATGCTATTGTGTTTTTTTCTGTAGGCTTTTTTGTTTTGGTGGGTGTGGGGAGAGTGTTGTGGGTTGGTTGGGGTTTTTTTCCTTTTTTATTTTTTTTTTTTAAATCATAAACTTGCAGGGTTCTAGGAAAAAAAGACCCCTGACATTATCTGAATTAGTAAGAAAAAAAAATAAGGAAGAGGGAAGTGAGACTGAAGCAGAGGGCAAGGGTGTGAAACACAACAACACTGTTCCATGCCTCCAGACATGCAGCACAGGGATACTGCTCTGCACAACAGTGAGAACAAAGATGACATAATTGTAATGAATGCATGTTTTGTAGAACAGATAAGGACCATTTCAAAGCCATCAAAGTGTGATTTGGTCCTTGCGTAAGAAATAAGTCACATGTAACTCTGGTGAGGAACACCTAAACTTTCTGCACTTGGTGACAAGAGCCCTGTTTCCTTCCCCAAAGCTGCTACAGAGATGGAAGCACCATGTAAGTCCACAGAGTGTTACCAGGTCAGTGTGCCAAATCTTACCACCTGAACAGTGACCTTCATCAGGAGGAGACAAGGCTTTTCCCAACAAGCTTGTTCCTGGGATATAGTATGCCAAAAAAAGGTCACAACACACCTGCATCTGGAGAGCTACAGAGCACTTACCTAAAGCAATTCCTCCATGAGGTGGAGCTCCAAATTCCAAAGCCTCAAGCAGATGGGAAAGCACCTCGGAATCCTCCTGCAAAATTACATAAGTGTAACTGGACAAGCAACGCTCTTCCTATTAGCAACACAAGATGAAGGCACAATTAAGTCATTCACTGCTCAGGGCTAGGAATTATGTTTCTTTATCTGAGAAGCACATGCATGTTTCTTTCAGAATATTAAATTAGTATTTAAACTAATTAGTCCTTTAAATCACCAAGAGAACATTACAGACATCTGTAGGTGTTACCTTCAGCACTTTCTCCAGCACAAAGCGCTGTTGTTCTGCACTATGAATTCTGATGGAGCCACCTCCAACCTCATTGCCATTCAGCACAAGGTCGTAGTGCTGGCTACGGACCTGCAGGGAGAAATGAACAGGCACCTTAGTGAGGCTGGGACACAGCTGCATCCAACAGCAACCTGCACAAAGAGGGAAGACACACTGGGAATGAAACCATAAATACTACAACACTCTTCTCTCAGGACTGTGCTGCAGTTCAGGTACCAGTCCTGCTGGAGGCATGGACTGCCTGTGTCGGAACAGCACAAATCCTTTTGTAAAGTTGATCAAAATCTGAAGCAAATGGGATGGGTCAGAATAGAATACTTCTCAACTTAGGCAACTGTCTCCTATAAGCTCCTTTTTCCAGGGGCATACATGGATACTGCCTTTAAGAGCAATCGGGAAGCCATCTCTTCTGAACAGACATGTACAAGATCACAGAATGGCTTGGGATGGAAGGGACCTTAAAAGTCATCTTGTTCCAACCCCCTGGACATGTTGCTCTAGACCAGGTTGCTCCAAGCCCCATCCAATCTAGTTTTGAACACTTCCAGTGATGGGGCAGCCACAGCTTCCCTGGGCAACCCATGCCAGTGCCTCACTACTCTCATAGGGAAGAATTTCTTCCTAACATCCAATTTAAATCCACCCTCTTCCAGCTTAAAGCCATTTCCCCTTGTCCTATCACTGCTTGCCCTTACAAAACGTCCCTCTCCAGCTCTCTAGTAGTTCATTTAGGCACTAGAAGGGGCTCTAACATTTCCACAGAGCCTTCTATTCTCCATGCAGAACAATCCCAGCTCCCTCTGCCTCTCTTCATAGCAGAGGTGCTCCAACACTTTGACCATGTTAGCGGCCTCCTCTGGACTCATTCCAACAGATCTATGTCTTCTTTGTGCAGTCAGTCCCATGAAACAAACTAAAACCATACATGCCTAGTTTTCCATCTGAGTTGCTGTAAAAGAGCCATGACGGCAGGCATGAAGTTAGTTACCTTTGTGGGATCAGAATAGAGAAGGTTGGCATCTGAAGGATGTGGGGCAGTGAAGGGGTGATGAGCAGATTCCAGTTCTGTGGGATTCTCAGCCTTCGGAAGGAAAAGGGGGAAGTCCACCACCCATAGAAAGTGAAAAGCTTCAGGATCACGGAGTGCCAGCCCAGCTGCCTCAAGCAGGTTGGCACCCAACAACCGCAGGCTTCCTAATGCAGAGCACTGCAACAGAGAAGGGAGAGCATAAGACAGGGCCATTTTACCATCAGGGAAATGACTCAAACACCGATCAGGGAAAGAGTGTTCTATAAAGGCAGTATCACAGACAGCATCAGCTGTAATGCACTGTAGCCTTAAAACACTTTTGCCTCATATCCTGAAATATATCCCCTTTCTGCTGAGGCAGCAGCAGCTCCAGGGCTTGACAAAGACCAAGTAAGGAGGCTGAAAATCCATTTTCTTCCAAGTCTTTCCTTTTCAAAGAACTTTTTTTAGGCTAACCTCAAGTTCCATACATGTGGATTAACTGGAGGAGCACATCTACGTTCTACACTTTGCAGACACAGAAACAAAGGCACAAAAAATGCTGGCTATCAAGTGAAATAGGACACCTTGTAATAAACCAGTGTTTGGAAGGCAACATCTACTGGCAAGAATACAGAAAAGAGGAGGCATAGAATTTCCCACCAGTGCTGCTAATAAGTCATCCACTTATGGGAGACAAAATTACCTAGTTGACCTTGTTTTCCAATCTGCCTGATGCTTTAAAAATTGAGAGAAAGGAATGCACTGATTTGTTGCAGGCTTTTTTTATATTTCAGCCTCCATTTCAGCTACAATTTCTTCCCAAAATTTGACTGGAGGCAATAAAAGTAATAGGTACATTTCATGCTTTATTTGCTGTTGCTATAGCTTCTGCTCCAGAGAAACAGAAAATTAGACGATGACCTATTTTAATAATAAGAAGAATCAGGCTGAGGTCAGATAATATCAAAACCATCATCAGCAACATTGAATTCACACATCCACCAAAGAAATGCCTCCTACCACTTGCTTGTGCTCCCCAGCTGCCAGCAGCACCACATCATCCACCTGCATCTTCAGTGCTTGGATAAGCTCCCACTGCTGCTTCTCACCAAGAAACTTGGTAAGCAGAGACTTCATGCTTCCATCAGGCCTGCGGATAATTTCCATGATTTCCTTAAAAAAAGATAAGAGTATGTTCAGTGCAGTGCTGCCCTCTACTGCCTTGAAGCATCAAACGCTCAGGCATTGACTCTCAGCTATTAAAAACTGCACTTCTACCTTCCTCTGCCTTTAAACATACTTTGCTATTTACCCATTCCAATAACTCAGCAGCATTTCTATCTCACCTGGTTAAATTGGGATTTTGCAGACTCCTTTAGTGACTCCAAGTCTTTATTTTTAAGATACCTCTGGGGAAAGAACAAGAGAAGACACAGTTAAGACCAGCAAAATCCATGGAACGCTTGACTGGAATTCAAATCTGCTGACTAAGTTGTTTCCAAACTTCTCAAATGATTTTGTTTCTAGTACAAGTTCTTATGAGGGCTGTGGCACAGGACAGAGCCCACAGCACTGCGTTGTATCTAGGTGTCTTCTCCAAGGGCTCCTTTCAGAAAGAGACTCTCTAGGTGTACATCTGGTTGCAGTTTTTTATCCCCCTACTCACAGATAAGTGTCCCTGGTCAGCAGGGTCAGATCAAACTGTCTCCAGTCTGCAGAAAACAGGTTACACTACCACAATGTTGGTGGGGATGGCAGAGCTCAATTTGGAGGAAAAACAGAGAGAAAACAACTGGACTGACTCTTGTATCCAGTGAAACACAGTAGATGAGGATCTGAACCCAGATCCTAATTTTTTTCATCTACTCCAGTGTTTAGAGAGGCTCAAGAGTCTACTTTTGTGTTGCTCAAAGACACACCTCAGTGCCCTCTAGTGGGAAGCCACCAACTTGCACTCTGTACCAAAATGAAAGGAATCCCAAGAAAAACCATGGTCAGAAAGTTCTGTTCCCAAAATAAAACTCATTATTTAGTGGATTTATTTTTTCCATACTGTCCAAACTACAAAGATGCCCACAGCCAGAATTAAATCTGCTTCCCTGCCAAAATACCTGGCTGCATCAAACAAGCTTCTAAATCTATTGTCAGCCTTGGATTTGATCCGTGACGTTCCCAGTATAAGACATGAACTGCGCCCACAAACCTAGCTAAAGCAAATAAGAGCAGGACATGTAACCCTCTCACCTTTCTCTGCCTAGCCCAGAGTTGTGCCATACACAGCCCTGTTTCAATCTCTTGCCACAAGGCACAATTTATTACTGAGATGCACATCAAAAGGGTGACAAAAAGCAAGGTGAAACCCCAAGACTGTTCCCTGTCCTCAAGAGATCTTGCAGCTCTTTTCCTCCCCTTCTTTAGGATAATACATTCTTCCTGTTGCCCGATCACCTTCACTTTAATACGACTCAGCTCCATCTGACATTGATTACAACCAATCCCAAGCTTCCTGAAGCACACCTCTCCTCCACTAATAGCAAGGAACATTTCCATACCAAGAAAGGAATTCAAATTGGCATTTTATTTATTTCACATAAACTGTAAGCAGGATGTAAAACCATCACTCACCACTCCCTGAGGAATACAAATGGCTCTGATGGTGCCACGTGGGTAACTGAGTGCATTCCGTACAAATTGGATGTCTGATCCTCGTAAAGCATCACTGACATCCACAATCTGAGGAAGAAGAGAGGGGGAAAAGCAGTGGTAACAGAAACATGAAACAAAAATCCTGTATTTGTGTCTTAACACCTTTAACATTATTCCCTTTAGGAGCTTTTGCTCCCTAACACTACATTATCTTTGAAATAAAATTTTGTTAGTCTACACAATTTCCACAGTCAAGTAATTAAACCTCCCTTCTCCAAGAGATGATTACCTGCACAAAGCAGCAATGATGGGACAGACCCATCGGGCAAATTACAGCCTTCAGAACTCCAGCCAATCATGTATACATAAATCAACCGTTATTAAAAGACTAACAGGAAGGAAAAGTTGCAAGTTTCCAGAGCACAACCCCTCACCTTCATTCCAAAGCGAGTGTCTGGTTTATCAGTCCCATACTCAGCCAGTGCCTCTTCATATGTCATGGAAGGAAAAGGAGCAGTAATGGAGCCTCTTTCCTCAGGCCAAGAATATTGGAGGAGGCCCTCTATCAGTCGCTGAATCCCAGCTTGATCTACAAAAGACAACTCTATATCTATCTTAAAACAGGAAACAAGAGGGGGAATTCCACATTAGCTATATGTTTTGCTTTAACACTGCAACTTGCAGAAGCTCCTGAGCACAAAGGCAACAAAATAAGAAGCAATATATGACATGACATCACAGCACAATTGCATGAGGCTGGGTTGTAACTATGATCCCCCTACAACCTGATGACTCACTCAGGCAACAACCTTCTCAGGGAGCCAAATGAGGTAATGATGACAAGGACACAACAAGCAGCCTTGAATGAACCAGGCTAACTCTGCCTGGCATCTCAAGGCTGAGGAATGGGATGCCTGATCCAGCAGGACAGAAGAAGACTGCATCATCAGGCACAAAGGGCTGTGCCTGTGAAACACACATCAAGCAACTCTGCACCCCAGAAGCAGCACCAGACATAGTCTTCAGAAGGGGAAGCAGCTAAAAGCCATTTGGTTGAGGGAGGTGAAAGGCAGCACGAGCTGGTTACCTGTGTGAATTCAGGCTGCCTGTCAGGCCGTGAACCTTCATCTCGATAGCAGCGAGCAACCTGGAAGTACCTGCAACAGTACTCAGATGACAATTTGAAGTACCCTAAATTATAGCCACAATCAATATGTGGCTAACTGTGAGCTGTGCTCCAACAGCAGCAAACTTAGCTCTTTCCCATCTTCCCCTACACTCGTGGACTCTACTAACAGCCATGCAAAATTCACAGACAAGACCCGGCCTGCTGTTCACTTGTGTGAACAATTGTCTCCCTCTCCTTCAACTTTAATTGGAAAAGCAAGCCCAGTTACAAGCTTTGTACTGCTGTATCCTAAGAACATGCTTTCCCTGTCTCCGTCATGCTCAACAGCCCGGTCTCCTCTCAATCAGTTCTGTAGATTACTCTTAGAGAGGTTTTTATCACACACTGGATTTTCTACCCTTCAGGCAGGCTGTGCTTCAGATTAGGTTTGCATTTAAAACAGCAGCGGAGATCCCAGCCTTCTAACAGGACGCATTTCCTCTGCCTGGGAGGGCAAAGAGCCTGGAAGGTCTTTAGAGATTCCTCTTCAAAACATAAACTCCTTGGCAGTAAGTTTTTTTGTGGAAGTATATAAAACTTCACAGATCAAAGCAAGCAAACGCTGCACAGAACAGGACTCCAAGAAACCCTTACCTGTCTAAGCCTCCAACCATGAGGAGCTGCTTGAACTGCTGAGGACTCTGTGGCAGAGAGTAAAACTTGCCTGCTTCCCTTGAGGGCACAAGGAATTCTTTGGCTCCCTAAGCACCAGAAAGAAAATTGACAGAATTCAACAGGTAAGTGGCCTCAATTCTTGGCAGAGCACAGCCTGGAAGCACAAGAAGAAAAGACTATATCCCCCTTATGAAATCCACTTTTGAGGAAATGGCTGTTTGTACATTACACTTAAAATGTGTCAACCAGCTTGGTTCAAAGTATCCCAAAGACAGGGGTTTAAATGCAAGAACTCACTGCATCAGAAATTTCTCAACTGCAGTTCTCTTCTCTGTGACTATTTTTGAAGTGAAAGAAAGGACTATAAACTCAGAAATTAAATTTACTTGAGTACGACAACTGGAATAACCTACTGGTTAAGAGATAAATGCTGGGAAGACAGTGCTTGAAGGACATTTTTTTTGTTTTAATAATCCCAGGACAGACTTGCATCCAGCATATCTTCTACAAAACAGAAGTTTTATTCATTTGAAGGTTCAAAATTGAGACACAAGTTTTCACCTCTCCCCTTTCTCTCCCTTCACTTTTAAATGATCCACGGATCACATCAGAAGTTAGAGGAGCTGCTACTTATTGAGGGAACTGCAATGAAGGCTAAGTGGCAACTGACAACAGTTCCACCATGAACTGCCTGAGCAGTTGCAGGAGGCCAAAAAGTATCACATACATACCCCAGGGGTTCTTTTAAAGAGCGTTGGAGTTTCTACATCCACAAACCCTGGGGAACAAACACATGCTTCAGATATAGAATATGCTGAGAGCAGGGAGAACTAATATGAGAGAGTAAGCTAGAGCAGGGTTAGTCAGCCAGACAGCTCATCACAGAGCCTCTCCAAAAATGACAAACTTTGCTACTTTAAGAAAAATTCTTGTAATGACAGATTTAAAGGATCTGGAGCTACTCTGATATCCTCCCAGAACTACTGATGACAGAGGACTAGAAACAGGCTGGAAATTGTTAATTCAGTATGCATTCTGCATGAAGTATTGCTTTTCCAAAGATCATTTCCTGCTTTCAAGACAAGCAAAAGCCCTGAAATAAACCCATCCCTCTGACATGCCTCAAACTGAGTGACCAAAAGAGGGAAACTACTTGTAAAGGGGCTTTTCTTACTGGAATCAGCTAATTTGAAACAAATGGCTTGCAGCATGCCAAGAGATTTCAACACTGTTCTTCAGGCCTGCCAACAACCCCCTAAAAACCCCAGCACAAGCAGACATGTCCTTACTAAGTGGGACCAGCTTGGTTTAGCTGGTTGGGAATCTCTCACAGCAACAGGAGGCAGCAGAAGGGAGAGCTAAAACTTTGCTTGCTGCTCACTGTCTTTCAAGCACATGTCTCACCATGGAGGTTGCACAGATACTCCCTCATCCTCATCACCATCCGTGACCTCAGCCGCAGGTTGTACTGCAACTGGAAGCTCCGCAAGTCCAGGTAGCGATACTGCATCCGTAAGGCCTCTGATTTCTGGAGAGAGGATTGGGATTCAGTCACAAAATTCAAACTGCATGTTCAATTAAGATGCTTCTAAAGCCACAGGAAAAAAGAGAGAAGCTAAAAAGGGATGCTGCTCAACCACCACAACTCACCCATTACCCACAACCTACACAAACATCAGCCATGGAATGTTTTCATGCATGGCAATCACTTTAAATAAAACAAACTGCCCAGAGAAGCTGTGGTTGCCCCATCCCTGGAAGTGTTCAAGGCCAGGCTGGATGGGGCTCTGAACAGCTTGGTCTAGACAAAGGTGTCCCTGCCCATGGCAGGGCCTTTGAACAAGACGATCTTTAAGGTCCTTTCCAACCCAAACCAGTCTGTGATTCCATGATTCAAACAAAACAGACATTTACTGTGATAAGAGCTGCTTCTTGTTTCACACTCAAAAAAGCCAGCATGGCCCCATTTCTTTCACTCTTCCCTGAACCAGCAGTTCTTACACTGATATTTGAAATCTGGAATCATTCAAGCTTTGTTTTCTCCTTAGTTCTAATTAGAAATACATCCTCACAGGAAACAAGAAGCATCCCCATTTTAAATACCATCATTCCCCCCAAAAGAAGCAGGGAGAGCCAAACTAAGCTCCGAGATGTTTTGCCATCACCTTGGGCAAATTCCCAATTTATTGAAAAGCCACTAAACACAGACACCTTGATAAAATCCTTGATTTCAAAAGGCAGCTTCTTGCAGGAGTTCAGGATCTCTGCAGTCTCTGCTTTCACTTCAATATCCCCTGTTGGCATTTTCTGGAGCAAAAAGGCAAGAAAAAATTAAAACTCAAAACAATTGGACAAAGGTGTTTCACAGAGGTCAAAGGGAAAAAAGAAACCATGTGACTATCTTCCCTGCCTTCAGTATATAACTAAGAGAGCTTCTTTCATGGACAGATTTCTCCCAGATTCCCCCTCTGTTCAGAAAAACACAAGTCACCTC
This sequence comes from Formicarius rufipectus, assembly GCA_013399695.1. Taxonomy (NCBI): domain Eukaryota; kingdom Metazoa; phylum Chordata; class Aves; order Passeriformes; family Formicariidae; genus Formicarius; species Formicarius rufipectus. Next base: position 733,748 of record VXAU01006167.1, read on the forward strand.
GCCAAAGATGGCAGGTTCTTTCCCAGGAGCATACTGATCTCCACAAGAAACACGATTACTTTTCCTGTGCCTTCTCAAAGGACATGCTGAGCAGAGGCATCAGGCACAGCCCCTTGTAAGGTACACATTTTAACAAAACACTACCATTAGTATCACTAGCTTCAGCAGAACCACACAGCGTACATTTCAGTGTGCATGAGCAGCAGCCCTTAATACAAATCAAATAAAGCTAAATTGTGAGGAACTTCTCAGAACTTCCAGTTCTGAACACCAGTTCTCAGAACAAGTCTTCTTTTACTTTGATCCCGAGAGAGAGCAGACAGCTTCCCTCATGCAGCACTGAGGCATAGCAAAGTTCATTTTATCATGCACAACTTTGCTATTTAACACAGAAAAGTACAAATAACCTTCCAACAAAATGATATACGAATAAAAGAAATAAAGGCATTGCTTGAAGCCTGGATGCTTTATGGACATTTACAAATGGTCAGAGCAAAAAGCTATGATCATAAATCCAGGTTCTCTTTTTAGACCTGCCAGTGACATGTACCATCCTGGAAGATTATCCTACAGCTGATTACAGTAAGAGCTGAGGAACACAGAACATTAAAAAATTAATCAGTCTCTGTTGAGCTTAAGTGAGAACAGCAAAATCCATTCTGAGTAAGAAACAGGTGATCACATGTGTGAAACCTGGAATGACAATATTTAGTTTCAAGAAAAAAATTCTCACTCACATTTCGAAAGCCTGAAAAAGGCAACCATTATCCTTGCAAAGGGCTGGGATACAGCTTGATTTGTGGGTGCCTGCAATGTGCTTTGAGGTTCTCCTAAGTTGTATGTCATAGCAGTTATCTAACCTCATATTACCTGAGGATAGGCTGCCACACACCAAGAAGCCATGGCAATGCAATGACACAAACACCACCCTAATCCTATTATCCAGTGTTCTCTTCCACAAGGAATAAAACCCCTGAGAGACACCACCATCCTCACCGGATTCTCCTGCCCTGGGGGCCGAGGGGACACTATTCCAGTCACTCTCACCACAGATTCCACTGGGGCATTAGACAGGAGCTTCTTCACATGGGAATGTGCCTGCAAGGAGATTACAAAGTCTCACAGAAATGCAAAGGTCAGGGCAAATGCACCTAGTTTCTTAACAGCCCATTTGAATCCAAAAATCACTCTTAAGCAGAGAACAGCACTAATGTTTCTGTTGCAGCATCAGGTCAGGGCTCCCATAACATTTAAATCTACTTGGGAGTCAGAGCATTCAGTCTGACCCAGTCAAGCACTCGGTTCTGTTCTCCGTGTCTGCTGGACTCAAGATAACAAAGGAAAAATAAAAACACAGACTCATCTTTTGGTAGCACTTACCTCATCCTGTGGAATGATGATCTGGGTCAGTCCCTGGAAATCCCTCAAAACGAGAAACAGGCCTTGTCTGACCCATGAAAAATACAAAAGTAAAAACATTTTTTTAACAGATTTAGTAGTTTCTACTTTTCAAAACCACATGGGAACTGATTACTTTCTGAATCTTGTGTCTCATTTCAAAGCACTTCCAACTACAGAATGTACAGACACTTTTCCCACACCTGAGCACAATATAAACAACTTGCTTCAGACTGTGCCCAGCCACAGATAAATGTGCAAATAACAAGGAGAGGCAGGTTTTTAACTTGAACTTTAACCCACACAGAGCAGGGATTCTGAGCACATGCATTTTCCTGCTGGGAAACATCATTCAGCTGAACACAATTAAATGAGCAATAAAACATAAGTTCACATTGATTAAAAAGAAAATAATAATTTTAAAAAAATCCAATCATAAGGCAAGAAGGAGAACACTGGTCCCATAAAAGCTTCACATGAACAATTCACACTGCCAGACCCTGAATTATAAATCTTGATCCCTTCATCTGCATCAGAGACAGTTGCCATTGTACTTTACTCATGAAAAAACTGTCAAATGGAAAATGCTCCGGCTGGCTTTAAAAACAAGATCACAACAGTCACACTGCAGCAATTCTGCTTCCTGGATCTCCATCCACAATTGTTCAAACTCAGCTCGGGATCTCTGAAAATAAATATCCACGCAGACCATCACTGGAGAACAATGCTGGATAAAAACCAGCCTCTCTGGACTGAAATGCAAAAAGACAACTTTTCATACAAATCAACTTCATCCAAGCTGCAGAACTTATCTCCATTTTACAAGCACACAGCCCTGAACACTTCCAGGGATGGGGCAGCCACAGTTTCTCTGGGAAACCTATGCCAGGACCTCAACTCCCTCACAGAGAAGTTACTTGCTCAGAGCCGTAGGAATTGCTATAAATATGCTATTTCTTAATTTCTCTCCTACACAACAACAATAATTCTTAACTGCTTTACAATGTTGCAGTGAAGATCAATTACAATTTGATTGTAACTCTTAAGAATTAAATACCAATTTGACTTGTTTCCAACTGGTTTAATCACTTCAAAAAGGACCACTGTAGGACATGAAAAGACAGATAAAAATAAGGGTCTGAATCCAGCCTCAGAACATACACTGGATCTGAGAAATAATCATCTCCATTTTCACTGTGGATTGCACTTACCTTTGATACTGAATCCATCCATACAGGGTCACCTTCTGTCCCACATGAGCAGAACGCAGCTCTCCACACGTGTTGGTCCGAATGACAAAACTGTTGAAGTCTTGAATAAAAATAATAAAACCTCTCATGGCTTTTGCAGACGAGTGTGACAGAATAGTTAGAATTTCCCCTCCCAAAACAGTTCAGACATTCGTGGAGAAGGCACTTCATATATATACATCTGCAATGAGATACTATGACATAACTGTGAAATGAAGCTAGTCTAAAAATATTTTAAACGTATTTGTTACTTCTTCAAGTTTTCACACAGAAAATCTGAACAGACTTGCTGCAAACTGTTGCCCTGCAAATTTCAGGAGCAAGAGAAAGAAAAGCCGCAGATCTGTCCTGAGGGATGCTGACAATTCCACATTGAAATCTTAAATTATAGAGTGATTTGGGTTGGAAAGAACCCTAAAGATCATCTTGTTCCAAAACCTTGCCATAGGCAAGGAAACCTTCCACTATCCCAAGCTGCTCAGAGCCCCATCCAACCTGGCCATGGACACTTCCAGGGATGGGCCAGCCACAGCTTCCCTGGGCACCCTGTGGCAGGACCTCCCCACCCTGACAGGGAAGCATTTCATCCTAACATCTAACCTAAAACTACTCTTCTTCAAGTTTGCAGCCATTGTCCCTTCTCCTGTCACTGCGGTTCTTGATGAAGAGAAGACACAGCACACAAGGGGCTTGACAAGCCATGACTGAAACATGCATGAAACACACACGCACCGTGCCTGTGGAAACTGAAGTTTCCTGCCTACAACTGCTGGGGAGAGGCCTGAACCAGGACTACAGAAGACTCTGCACAGTCCCCAGTGATCCTGTAATTGTGGCTTAAGTTATAAAACCAAGCACACCCTTTACAGAATGTGCAAGAGGTTCAGCTTGCACGGAGAAGTCTGAAGATTGGCATTACCTAGGCAAATATAAATAATTATATGAGCCACAGCCTTTCCAATTAAGAGTAAAGGAGAATTTGGTTTCCAACTATTACCTCCGTCATTCAGCTACTCCTGTTGTTTACAGGGTATATGCTACCCAGGAAAGTGGGTCAAAAAAACAAAGTAAAATCTCAGGAAAAAAAACAGACTGGCTTTGATGTGCTCTGAATTGCAATTCACATTGAGAGGCCAAAACGCAAATAAAAACACAATCCAGAGAAGTCACTTAATAAAGCCATACAGGGAAAATTATTGCTCGTGTGCTATTAATGGACTGAGAGGACTTCTCTTACCTGTGCCCCTGGGGGAAAAGGACACTCCAAGCCCTCCAGGGACAACAGAGCACTCCACAACACCGGGGGGACAGAAGGACATCCCGTCAACACCAAGGACTGAAGGGCACTCCAGAACACCGAGGTGGGGGAGAGAAGGGCACCCCACAACACCGGGGGTGGGTGGGTGCGTGGGGAAGAGAAGGAAGAGAAGGGCACCCCACAACACCGGGGATGGGTGGGGAAGAGAAGGGAGAGAAGGGTACCCCAAAACACCGGGCGGCGGGGAAAGAAGGATACCCAACAACACCGGAGGAGAGGAGAAAAGGGTACCCCACACCACCGGAGCGGGGGAGAGTAGGACAGCCCAGAACACGAGGGCCACAAGGGCCCCCCACAGCACCAGGTAGAGAACGACACCCCAAGCCCCCGGGGTGAGACCGGCGCTCCGCCCTCCTCACCTGGAGCCGCGGAGGCAGCGGCCGCTCGGTGCAGCGCCCGCGCCAGCACCCGCGCGAGGGCCATGGCAGGGCGGCACCTCAGCCAGAAACACGGGAGAAACAACCACAGGCCTGCGGGAAGCTAAAAACAAAGTCGCGGAGGAGGGAACCCCCCCGAGCAGCACCAGCGCCGCCTCCCCGCCGCTCGCACCTTCCCCGCCCACAAGATGGCGGCGCGGCGCGCGGGGCCCGCCGGGAGCGCCGTTCGAAGGGCGCGCGCGGACATGGCGGACCCGCCGCCGCTGCCTGAGGGGGATGAGGAGGATGAAGGGCGAGCGGCGCGGACCCTGCCCAGCCTCGGGCGTCTCTCCCGGGGGCTGCCCTTCGGACGGGCCCACGGCCGCCTCGGCGTCAGCCCCAGTGGCCGCCTCGTCGTGCCGGCGCCACTCTCGCAGGTACGGGCCGCTGGGGTGAGGTGAGGGGCGGCGGCGCCTCCGTGTCAGCACCACCCCCCCCACCCTTTCCCATCAGCCGCGCCGCTCGCGGAAACCGGCTTTTAACACTATTCTGTTTTGTTGTGGGGTTTTTGTTTGTTTGTTTGTTTGGGGGGTTTGTTTGTTTGTTTGTTTTAAATTTTGTTTTTTGTTCGTTTTGTTTTTTTGGTTGTTTTGTTTTGTTTTTTTTCTCCCCCAGGAAAGCGGTGACCCGCAGAGAACAGCGTTCCTGCTGCGCAGGGGGTGGGTGCTGTACAGCGTGACCCCCCTGTACCGCTTCAGCCGCGGCCGCCTCAGGGACTACGCGAGGCTGCTCAGGGCCTGTGTCGCCGCCGAGAGGCAGAAGGGATTGGCCGTGCAGGTGGGAGTCGAGCTGGACATCAGCGTGGCGCTCTCCGGCCTTCCCGAGCTCCGGGGCAGCGAGAGGGACGCGGATGCCCTCCTGGTGCAGGTAAAGAGCCTGCCTGCCGGGGCTTGGCGTTTTACTGCCTCTTGAGGTTAAAAAAACACAGTGAAAAAAGCACTAAGCCTTAGGTCTGGATGGAGTGACTAGTGTAGCATCCACTGAGGTTGAACGGAGGTGAGTCCTGCCTGGCTTTAAACTGAACGGAGTGTTATAGTCCTAAGGTGTGCCAGGGGAGGTCGAGGTTGGACATCAGGAGGGATTTCCTCACAAAAGGGGGGATTAGACACTGGGAAGGGGTTGCCCAGGGAGGTGGTGGAGTCACCGTGCCTGGAGGTGTTTAAGGGAAGCCTGGATATGGCACTCAGTGCCATAGTTTGATTGACAAGGTGGTGTTGGGTCACAGGTTGGACTCGATGATCCCGAGGTCTTTTCCAACCCAGTTGATCCTGTGATTCAGTGATCTCCCACACAGTGCATAGTTAATTGCCATTTCTAGGTCAACTCTTCAATAGGATCAGAGTAAGACTATACAGAAGTAGTACAGACTTGTTATAGAACTTGTATTATAGAAGTAAAATAGACAGAGTAGACTCTGTCTACTGTTGTAGTTCAGCAGTCAATTTACTGCCAGAACTCAGGTTATTTAGTTTCCTGGATAAAGCTGGTATAACTTCTCCTGGCCAGAGCTCAAGTCTAATTAATATTTCTAAAATTCTTTGCCTCAAGTGAAATGTGGTACTGAAACATCAAGTCCATTGTGGCAGGGGTTGTAGGATGTACCACAAACTGGCTCTTCCATAATTAGTGCTTTTTCCACTGTTTTCAGCAGAATTGCAGACAACTTATAGGGACAGATTTAATAACTGCATGTGTTTTACAGAAACGTGCAGCATATCGGGTCCTGAGGGAAAAAAAAAAAAACTTCTACCAAACACTTGACACTCTAAAACAAAAACTATTTTTTGCTAAAAGAAGTCATACTTACTGCATAGCTTTGAAACATTTCTTCTCCCTATCCCAGCTTTCTCTGAGGTCACAATCTTCCTCCAAAAACGCAGAAGACAAGATCATGTGGTCAGGCTGTCTCTGCTGTGTGTGTGGAGATGATCTTTCTGAGAACATGCCAGAGGACTTCACTTGTTTGCCCCTGTTCCTGGCCAACGGGGCAGAGACTTACACCTCCATTGTAGGGAGCTGGTTCCAGAAGACTTTCGACTGCAACTTCCGCCGTCTGGCCATCAGCCCCCTCAGCCTCAGCTGGATGGTGGCCATGTGGGCTGGCTGCAAGGTGGAAAAAGCTGCCTCTGCCGTGGAACTTGTCTTCTCTGTGCCCCGCCTGCCCCAGCCTCTGGATATTTCATATGCCATCCACCCCGAGGATGCTAAAGCTCTGTGGGACACAGTCCAAAAAACTCCCGGGGAAATCACTCAGGAAGAGGTGGATGTCTTCATGGACTGCCTTTACTCTCACTTCCACAGGCACTTTAAGATCCACCTGTCAGCTACAAAACTGGTGAAGGTTTCTACAGCGATTGCCCAGGCACACTGTGATGGGATTGTAAAGGTGAGGTGCTAATGCTGGCCACATAAAATAGCTGTACTTGAAGGTTTCATGTTTCTTTGGCATGATTTCCTGTAAGAAGTTGTTAAACCCTCAGCTTTTACCAGTCATATTTAGTTCTAGAGTTGGGGCGGCTCTCAGTACAATATTTTACTGTTGTATTGCAGCAGAAGCTACCAGTCTTGGTGCAGAAATAGGTGTGTTAGCTGTGGTATGAACAGGAGAGTCTATTTGGCTATAACTAACTGTTTTTGGACTTAGATACCAAACTTAATTAAAAACCTTTTAAAAAAGTTTACTAGCTGTCCAAGATTGTAGTTATTAAGACAACAGGCAGCAGACTCTTCACATGTAACCTTTTCATAAAGCTACTGGTGTTTCTGTAGAGTTATCTATAGAATACCCGTCAAACCATAGAGAATAAATCCTTAAAGCAACAAAATATTTTCTTCTGAGTTAAAGAACAGCTTGTGTAAATGCATTTGCTTCAATTTAGCCTGTCTGTGATGTGCCTTTGGTAGGGAAACTGCAAACAACTACATGCTAGCGTTACATGACTTGTTCTTATTTATAGTCATTTAAAAGTGGCTGGAACAAGTTTTTATGTTGCAGGTAAGTAAACACAAACTATCTCGGGCTTTCTGAAAAAGGGTGCTCTTGTGGAATGAGTGTTGTGTAAATTCAGTCATGGCTTTTCATAATGGGGATAGAGTTCAAGTCAGATATATGTTCAGGGAAAATAGAGGGATCCTTAAATACCTTGCAAACAGCAGAGCAGGTGACTAAGCATAGACAGCACGGGGTAGTTAGCTTCCAAGCCTTTAAGGGTGTGGAAATCTGGCAGCTGCAATGTTTTTGTCATGTGTTTCTTCTTTCTTGCAGATTCTACACAGCCAGTACCTCTCTGGAGTACTGATGCTACTGACAGAACTCGCCATCTCTCAGATACAGTGAGAGCCATTTCAGCAAGTTTTCATGCTAAAGCGGCTTCCTGTTGAACTGTATGCTGAGAAACCACCAGGAAACTCACTCCCACAGCATCTCCTTTCCTCTCAGGCTGGTTGTCCAAAGCTGGACTGTAACTCCTGCACTTGGCTCCCTCCATAACAAGCTGTAACTCCATGTCATGCACATCGAAGACAAGCAGACATTTTGCCCTAAAGAAGGGCTGCAGTACAAGCTTGTGATACTTCCTGAGCATCTCTGTTTTATCAGCATCGTTTTGTTCATTTATGTTTAGGAGACAAGCTCAGCAAATCCTTGATGCAACTTACTGATAGGTATTTCTGTTGTTTCAAAGAAAAACTGTGACTACTCCTGGGCTAGTCTAAATGCAAAGTTCAGCACACCTGAAAAAAAGGTGAATGCTCTACAATCCAGGGCAGAAAACCCCAAGTTTCTAGTACCCTTTGTAGCCTGCTAAGGCCACTTGGTAGTGGTGATAAGTGTTCATCTACATTCCAGTTGGGCTAAGGTGAGCAGCATGACACTGACAGCTGCCTTGTGTCCAGCCTGTTGGTCCTCTCAGATGAATTAATAGATAGGTCTGTGGATAAGTTAGATAGTCACTAGGCTTTGCCTGATGTTTGTATTTTAAATGTGATCCTGCAGACCAGAGACCTCTCAGGGCTGGAGCTGTGTGCTAAAGTTTTATATTAGGTCTCTCCCTTCTAGAGCAGGTAAGATTCAGAGGGCTAGTGCACAGTGCCTGGCCAGAGCTTAAACAGACAGAAAGGAAGTAGTACCTACTAAATCTTAGGAGTTTTGTAATACAGTTCTAAAGAAAGAAAATACTTGTCATCTTTTGCCCATAGATTGGTCTTAAGCAAAGACCACCTGTGCTTAATTAAACATATCCTTGCATGGTTCTTCCAATTATAGCTTAGTTGACTAAATCAGCACTTGTAACCTATTAAATTTTGTGAATAGCAAAATTTTGAGTCTAGTTTCTTGCTTCACAGTGGTGCAGCATCTCTAGGTGCTGATGATTTGTACTGTAACTTTCCCCCTAAACAGGGATGCAAGTTTCCTTTTCACAATGTAAGACTCCTAACATGTAACTGCATGCCTAGTTCCTAACCTATTTCCAGAATTAGACAAACAAACATGTACTCTTTTTTAGATTCTTTACTAGTTGAAGGTGGATTATTTTTGCATGTCAAGGTTGCAGTCTGTGGTAGCTCTTACCCTGGTAGAAGCAGCTAAGTGATCTTCTGAAAGTCTTGACAGCTATCCTTTCTGGTGCTTTAGTTTCCTATGATGTTATCTTAGACAAAGTTTGTTATCTGGAGTCAGAAGAGCATTGGACAAAGGAGTACAAGGTGTCACAATAAAGGGCACCTGTATTTGATTTGAAAACAAGACTGTTAAACCCAGCGTTTAGTTTTAAATCTAATGCTCATCTCTTTCCAACAATTTTGCATAAATAAGCTCTATAAAATTAAATTTTCTATTTTCTAATATAAATTTTCTCTTTTAACTTCTTCCTTGTCTTGTCCTCATCAATAACTGCAGTTAAGTGAGCAGAGACAAATTTAGCCAGATAGCACAGATGCTTCCTTCAGAAAAAAAGCTGGTTCTGAGTGATGTGCTTTTAATTGAAGGGTAACACTAAAGAGCAGAGGTTTAAGCCCATTTTACTTGGACTGGTATTTGGAAAAAAAGCCTTCAGCATCTGTGTCCACATAAATCATACCCCACTGCTTTCATCCCAAAGAACAAACCAAGAACAGCATAGAAGAAATTTATTAAGATAGCACTATTTATACAAGTTACTCATGCTAGAAAAAAGCATAAATGATACATGTAAACATTTGTTTACAGAATACTTGTTTTCCTTGTAAAGGTGCAAATGATCTTCAAATGTAAACACAAGAATACCGACCTTTAGGGAGAAAGGGGCTTTTAAAAAAGGTTTAATGACCCATTTATGACTGTAGTGTAATTTTTACTATATTCAAGCACATTAAAGTCTGAGTTACATGAATCAAACTATAAAGTTAAAAAACTTAAGATGTCAGCACTGCCTTTCTCTATCTCAAGAATTTACACTCCTATTCTTTTAAAACCAGATTTAGTAAGGTCCACAGTTAGATCAGGTGTAAAAGGTCATTATTTCATACTCAATAGAAATTACAGTACAAACTGAACCGCTGAGTCTTGAGTTCTTCCTTCCTCTCCCCCCACCCCTGGGTGCCTTCAGCTACTCATAGTGCCAGCAAACAGTCCTGCCCCTCCAAAATCTGATGAGCCTCATACCTTTCCCTGCTCTAAATAAACACAGGCAAAGTGCACAAAAATCACTACATGGGAGGGCACCATCTCATCGTGGTCTAGAATTCTAAAGACACAGACAAGAGGGCAGCTGAGGTGATGCTGGTCTAAGCCTTTTTCAGCAGGAAGGAGCTGGCTGCAGGTCTACCCTTCTAGCAAGAAACACAAGAAGAGAACGTCAGCATTAACAGATGATACCTGCACCCCAGCTTTGGACAAGAACTGATACCTAGCAGGCAACAGAAGGACAAGGGCTTCTGTAAATGAGCAGCAACTAGCCGTCTGAAGGTTCACATACAGGGGAGAGGAGAGACAAAAGCTGAACTTTTGTACCATACACTGTACAGTAAAAAGGCATTGTTTGAAATCCTTTTCCCTCTCACTGTTTTTGGGCACTGATTCAGTTGACAGATGAGAGTTACAGTTCTACTTCTTATCTCCAGCAAGACTGAAAAGACACTCAGGGCACCCATCCTCACAGCTCTCCTGTACTCTTAAGAGATCCTAAATCATACCACAAGGGTTGGAACCACAACAGCTGGCAGGACATGGCCCTGCCCAAGCCACCAGCTGGTCGAAATGCAAATCACACACACATATATACATATATATATATAAAATACATATATATATGCACACATATATATGTATTTAAAAAGCTGGAATTATCGCTGTGAGCGACACAAAGAAAATACATGATACAAACTAAATGAAAAAATAAATATACTCTGTGCACAGAAAAGCTTCTGTGCAAAGGTGGCACCTTGCAGGTCAAGTACTTTTTTGAAGCTCTCAGTAAATAAGGCCAAAGCAATGTTTTCTGTATCACTTTTCTCTTTCGCCCACCAAACAGCTGCCACATCCACTGCTCACACAGCTGGAGGGAAAACAGGAAACCCTCCTCCTTGCCAGACTCCCAGTACAGAGTGCAGTCTCTACATCAGCATCGTTTACGCTACAATAAGTGTTACAGTTTGGTTCATTCAAAAAATGTAGACTATTTAGAAAAGATACGGACATAAGCAACACTTCTACTTTTGTCCAGTGGTTCCCTGGAGTCTGACAACGTGGTCTCCCGTTGGGCACACTCTCACAGAAGTCATTTTTGTAATTCCATAGAAAGAGTCACCGGCTCAAAGAGTTACATTGGATCTAGACCGTGCATACTAGAGCTGCAAAGAGGTCCAGTGTCAACAGGTCTCTTCAGTTTTTCTAGGAATGAGAACCAAGGGGACTCCCTCCCGCTGGATGCTTACCATATATGGGATTCACAGTGTGTCATTTTGATAACTCCTACGCCTCCTCCCAGCCGCCGGTAGTTCATCCCGCCGTACAACCTGCAGAGACAAGGTTTTGGGGTCACACCAGGTCAGATCCCTCATGGAAACACCATGGGAACAGCTCATGGGAGCACAATTTGGCGCTATCATGGGAAAAAAAACCCAACCAGCCCCAGTGAGCACACCTAGACCATCGTTCACATCTGTTTAAAGCAGACAAATGAGGAAGATGGGTAGCATATCTCACACACTTCCAAGGTGAACAGCTGCATTTTCTCAAGCCTTTCTCTCTCAAAACAGAAACTGCATCTCCTTTTGACACCAGATTTGTGTTCCTCAAGTAATGACTTCTTTTTCCCTGTCTGAATAGGCAAGAAAAGAACTTTTGCAGGCTGTAGATGACCTTGGACTACATTTTGGGTAACACAAGAATGAGAATAGGCTCCTTACAATTCAGTTAATTTCTATTTCTAATTATATCATTAATTTTGTATTCTAATACCCTAAATTCAGCTAATCCAGCAAAGATATAACACATCCTGATCACCATCTGTTTATTGAAATGGTGCCAGCATTTCATATGGCTATCTGATCCCTACAGACTCCAGCATCCTACTCACTTCACCTGCATATTCCCCTCTGTGCCACCGGAGTCTATTGGCAGGAACAGGAGAAGCAAGTTCTCCAAACAACTCCTACCAATGCAATTTGTTCAAGCCAAACTGAATTGGAGTCATTCCTCAGTCAACACCAGATAAAATTGTTCCAATCACTGTCTTGCAGACTTAAGGTGATGAACATCAGAATTTCAAGTGTTGTTTCAGCTCCTCCAAAAGGATTTGGAAACCAGAGCCTCAACTTGAAAGCAAGAAATTAGTAGGCCAGATTCTACATCATGGCTGTAAGTTCCTTCTGCTAGGGGCAAGCTTAGTTTTATTGAGAAGCAGAAGAGACTCAGCCCAAACCACACAGAAGGGGCATACTGGGATATTTTTCAAAATGTGATTCTTTCTTACACTTCCATGCAAGGCAGCAGCCACAATGTGAGCACTGTGCTGGCTCTACCACACCTGAGTTCTTCACTGGGGTCTGCATCACCTTCCTAATCTGCCTGGGACAGTTCCAGCTGGGTGGCAGCAGCTCCAGCTGGATTTCACTACTGGATTGTCTCCCAAACTCAAGTTACCTCCATGTGTTAGCATCTGGATCAAACACCTCAATGGTCTTCAAGTACGTTGTGCCATCAAAGCCCCCCACTGCCATCAGTTGTCCGTTCACCACAGCAAGGCCAACCTGCAAAACAGCCATCACAGACAGCAGCTACTTAGCTGGGATGTCTTGGAAAGAAGGGTTAAAATGATAATATTGATATAAGGATTTAATAACCATGTTTGGTGAAAGGCAGTCTGCAGGAGAGGGTTGGGGTATTTTTCTGTAGGGCATGGCAGAAATAAAATACCCTAAAAAATGAGACATGGAGTTATATATTTATCTCAAACTAGACAATCTCAGAGAAAATGCACAAGGTTCCTCTTCTTGCCAGCCACAACAAGTAGAACCATTTGAATGATGACAGATACATGAGAATCTAAATCTTTTTCATCCAAAACTTAGGTTCTGAACTGGAATTCTTCCCTAAGTGGGACATCTGTGCACCAGAAGATCTACCAGCCCAGTCTGGAATGCTCGCTTAAAGCAGCAGAACCACAGGCAAGCCCCTGATCCCAAGTATCTCAGGCTGGGGCTTGGACCATCTGTGAGCACCTTGGCCTCCAGCTTTTCTTTTTAGCCTCCTGCAGAAGCACAAGATTACTGAAGTGTCAAACAAACAATCATTTCAATTGGAAAACATGTAGTATAACAGAGGAAGAGCGGGAATACAATGTGAAATGGTCCTTCTTTAGGCTTTGAGGCAGTCAGAAGACTCAGGAGGGCTGCAGACACAGATGCATCTGTTTAGCAGTTTCTACAGAAAGTAAATATAGAAGCAGCTGATAAAAAGTCAATGTCTAATCAGTAACTAAAATAGTGTTGGACAGCATAGCATGTGCTTTGATGACAAATAGAAACATCTTCTCTGCCTCCAAAACCAGCAGTTGCTCAAATTACGATTCTTACATGCCCCACCAGACACTGAAATACTAACATACAGGTAGAACTAACCCACTCTTTACTATAAAATCCAATACCCAGTGATAAATATTTGTAACATTTGCATTTGCCCCAACACAATGACTACTTATAATACTGTCAATCTTCTCTCAAGTCTACAGGAAGCACCAAGATTAGCAGGTGATGAAAACACGCTGTCACTCCCCAGACTTGTAGGATTCAGTGAAGAGAGCAAACAAAGTAAGTGAAAGCCCAGAAACCCTGTTCCCACACGTACCTCATGGCAGTGAAAAACCTTTCAAAGGTTGGAAATTTCTATCTAAATACATGCTTACCCTGTTTCCCAGCTTTTTCCTCTGGGCAAGTGAAGTTGCCCTCCTAATTCATCCACAGAGACTCAAGATACTAATTTTGATACAGTCTTGAATAGCATCTCATACCAACTATGGCTGTATCACCAAGTAAAAACCTAAAAACTCCCCTGCTTCAAGTCTCAGTAGTTGACTCCATACCATAGACCAAAAATACTTAAAAAGACCCTCAAGTGACTCCATTTTTCCATTCTCAGGCATTTTAAACAGCTGTCTAGGGCAGGGCATAACTACCTCTTCATTCTCTAGTCTTGCTAGAGAGCTTTTTGCAAACATTTCCCCTCACAGAGAAATCAGACCCAGAGAAATCAGAGGGAAAAAAAGCACCCCCAAGCTGACACTCTGCCCTGTGCTCTCACCACATGACTCTGTGTGGTAGGGACAAGCAAACCAAGCCAAACTCACTCCGCTCCGGCGGGATGTCATGGCCACAACAGGAGACCACTGGTTGGTCCGAGGGTTGTATCTCTCAGCACTGCTGAGCTCTGTGGTGTCATCCCTGCCTCCCACAGCATAGATCATGTCCTGGTACACTGCACAGCCCAGGTGTTTCCTCCTTGTGCCCATGGGTGCGATGGTGTGCCAGCGGTTCTCCTGGGGGTTGTAGCGTTCCACTGCAGAGGAAACAACATGTCTTTGGACAACAGGGTTGGCAGGCACGGGGGGTTTGCACTTTTGAACCCTCATCCAAAGTCTTGCTGTAGAGATACTGCAATTTCCACTCATCAAAAATATGATGATCCAGTGTGTTTCCTCTTTTCTTCCAGAAAATACTTGCTATTCTCTCTCCTGTCTCCAGCCCTACAGAATCAATCTCATTCAGATCATCACTCAAGAGGTAGCTGGCAATGCTACAAACTGACCTGCAGTTTTACCTCTGGCATCTTCCCTCCCACAGCAGGAAAGGGCCGCTGCAGCAAAAAAGATGTGCTTGCAACTGTTATGCAAATTATTAAAGCATTGCATTCAGGACACACTGCCAAGTGTAGCACTGAGAAAGAAAAATCAGGCACACATAACTAAGGTAACAGGGGCTCACAAGCCTGGAGAGTGAATTACTGTGTGGCAAAATTATATTTAAAGAAGAAAAAAATAACACCTTAAACTGATCACTAAAATACTCAACAGCCATCTGGGGGCACTAAGGACAAACAGGGCCTTGACAAGTGCTGACTGGAATTAAGAGACAGCAAATGGCATACCAGTATTGAGAGGAGATGTTCCATCAGAGCCTCCCACAGCATACAGGAAGCCTCCGAGCACAGCCACTGCAACTCCCAAGCGCCGGGTGCTCATGGAAGCCACTCGAGTCCATTTGTTTTCTTTGGGATCATACCTGGCAAAAGAATAAACCACCAGAGCTTAGTGGAGTGTTGACATCTTCACAAAGGGGCAGCAAGACTGGCCTGGACTCAGTGATCCCTCTGGGTCCCTTCCAACTCAGAATGCTCTGTGATTCTCTCCAAAAAAGATCCCTGTAAGACACGTGTAGTTTTCTATCTCCTCTCCAGCTTGTCTGCAACAACTACACCTTTCAACAGACCCTCTTGCTCCCTGATGCCCCACAATTTTCTCCCCCCCCC
>VXAU01006167.1:749165-768333 GCA_013399695.1 Formicarius rufipectus
GTGATATAAAGTACCTTTCCACAATGTTGAGACAAGAGACACCATCCTGGCCACCCACAGCATAGAGGTAGCCCCCCAGAACTGCTACTCCAACACTGGTCCTGCAGGTACTGGTGGGGGCCACATCACTGCTCCACTGATTGGTCTTGGGATCATACCTGGAAAAAACAGCACAAATTACCTGTCTAGGTCTGCTTTAGACTCTCCCATGCTTGGGAGCTACTAAGGTGGTGAAACCTGCCTATCTTGAGCTTAAACTGCAACACAGCTCTTTATAAGGTGGATAAAACCCTTGAAGTGATATAATCTATCCAGTACATGTTATTCCAGGGATGTTCAAACTGCAGCTTGAGATGATTCAAGCTTAAGATCAAAGGGTCAGGTTCCTGAGACAGCAGGGTAGCAGGAACTGGCTGGCATGTAGCAACTTGCAGCTATGCAAAGAGCAGCAGCCAGAACTGCTCTGCTCTGTGCTCTCTGCAGATCACATGAGAACCTGGCCAGAACTGGGACCTGCACTTCCAGATAAAAGATGAAGGAACCAGATGGACTTGGGAATCCAGAGACAAGGAAACATGGTGCATAGCAAGAAAGTGCAGGATGTGGGAGATGGAAGGTTAGAGTAATGATTTGGGAATCTCGGAGTATGCAAGGAGATAGGTGGGAAGAAGAGGAGGCCTGAGGAGGAAGAAGATATTTGTATAGCTCACTGGATTTGTTACGAAGCCAAGATTTAAAGTACTAGAAGATTTCAGTCATGATTTGAGTACAAGATTTGAGTCATGTGGCTTTCAGGCATGGGAATTACCATATGTAGTTCCCAGTAACGGGAAGCTTGGTAAAACTTGTTTGACTTAAATCTTTCACAGGTCTAAAAGTGACTTCTTTTCCTTCTTCTGTCTAAATGCCAAGGTTCCTTAGTTCTCTACTTGCCATTTCACAATAAAATTCCAGGATCTTTCCCTCAACACCCATGAAATGCTTACTGTAACTTCACCATCCTCAACAACACTAAAAACAAACAAGCAGTTGCAAAGGAGGTTAACCAGGATCATCACTCCTCCCAGCAATTATACCCAGACCCATCTCTCAGAGAATCCTTCCCTATTCCAAAAGCCATGGCTTGTCCCACTAAGCTGGGGATAACATGACAGAAGCTGCTATGCATGAAGTCCCAGTTCACCAGCAAACCAACACAATACTGAAGGAGCCTGCAACGTAGATAATACGTAATACAAATTTCAGGTCTTCAGCAGAGCAAAAACACACTTGGCAAAATTAACTCTCTTCTAAGAGGCTGCACCCAGGTTTAAACATTGGGAGTCAACGCTCTGCACAGTGGCCTTATGGAGACCTACCTTTCTACACTGTTAAGGTAAGAGGAACCATCATGGCCTCCCACAGCATAGAGGAGATCATCCAGAACACTGACTCCAACTCCACAGCGCCTTTTGCTCATGGAAGCCACCATCCTCCACTCGTTGGTCTGAGGGTCGTAGCGCTCCACGCTGGAAATCGCGTCCCCGCTGCACCAGCCCCCCACTGCAACCAAACACAACAAACAGTGCCATCAGCACATCCCGCATGTGTGCCTGGGACAAACAACCCCTTCGGATTCTGCCAGCCTCAGCCCAGTAGCTCCATCTCTGAGTCATTCTGAGGTTTGTAATTAGGAAACAGAACGTGATTTTCAAGAGCATTACTTAAGTCTGGGAATACTGTGGTATTCGCAGCACCAAAGAAATCACACAAGTAAGAAAGCATAAGTTAAATCAAACCTCCAAATATTAATGCACAGGTGACTTCAGAAATATGTTAAGAGTGGCATTATAGGAACACTACCACCAGAAAATCATGCCTGGGGTCTCCTGGCCCAAGCCAGCAGAGACAATACACAGAATCATAGAGTATCCTGAGATGGAAGGGACCCACCAGGATGATCTAAGCTCAATTCCTGCCCTGCACAGGACAGGACACCATGTGCCTGAGAGCATTGTCCAAGCTCTCCTTAAGCTCTGGCAGGCTTGGGTCTGTGACCACTTCCCTGGTGAGCCTGTTCTAGTGTCAGACTGGGCTCTGGGTGAAAAACCTTTTCCTAAAACCTAACCTAGACCTCTCCTGGCACAGCTTCCAGCCATTCCCTCGGGTTCTATCGCTGGTCACCAGAGAGCAGAGATCAGTGCCTGCCCCTCCGATTCCCCTCATCAGGAAGCTGACCTCAAGATGAGGTCTGTCCTCAGTCTCCTCCTTCCAGGCTGAACAAGCCAAGTGACTCAGACACTCCTGTATGGCCCCTCCAGGCCCTCTGAGCTCTCCTGTGGATGCCACATACACACCTGCAAGGATACACACCTGCAAAGAGCACCTCTCCACAGCGGATGGGTTTGCGTGGTCTGGTTCTTGGTCCCTGCATCAGCGGCCGTTCTTGGGGCAACAGCAGGTAATTTTTAGCTTCATCCACAAGATCCCTGTGCAAGACAGGAAAATATTAACCCCCACAGCTCACCTGATACCAGTCTCAGGAGAAGGTATGAATCAGAACTGATGGGAAGAGCAGCCAGCACTAGTTATGCTCTTCAGGTATTCACAGATCACACAAGTGCACGAACAGCTCTAGTTAAAACCCACACTGTCATCTAAATAACTCATGGATTGTTTACAAGCCATTTACACAGTGACAGCAGTAAACCAGTACCAATATTTGGCCAGAGTTAATAACAGATACCACTTGCTATAAAAAGACTGATAAAAACTATGACAGGGTATTTGTCAGGCTTGCTGTGCAGAAGAGAAAAACCCCAGTCTGCCTCAAGCTAAAACTTCACCATCAGTTGTTTTGTCTCAGAACAGAACAGGAGTTGGAAAGCACACGAATTCGCAAAACACACACGACCAATAGATGGAGATAGTACCCTCTGATGAATATTTTCTCCATCAGCTCTGGCCAGCTCACACTGTCCATCCATTCATGACTTGCCACCTGGACTAATCCTAATATTCCAAACCCTTGAATAAAACAAAACAAAAAAAGAACAGAAAAGTCCTCCTTCCCTCTACAAATGTGGAATTCCCCCAATGTGAACGCTTATTCAGGAACAGTTCAGCCTGTCCCTTGAACTTTTTTACAAGAAGCACAAGGTAAGTCATGTGCTTTATGGATGATACCGAATTCTGTGGAGCCAGAAAGGTGAGACTCATACCAAAAGAGGAGGAAATGACACCCTCTCTGCATTAGTACTGTGGGAAAGAGCAAACTCTAACCCCAGAGTCCAATTGAGTTATCAAAGTACAGACATTCTTCAAAGCAAAACTATAACTCTTACTGAGATCATCATGAAAGCCATGAAGGAGCTAAGCTGTGATAAAAGGCCATGACTAGAGGGGCAAATAAAAACACAAAATGGAAATCAATACACTAAAAGGTCTTTTACCGACAAACTGCACAAAGTTTGCCATTTCACTGAAAACTAGAAAGAACAAAAACACTTCTAGAGCACACCACTGACTATTATGAAAACAGAAAACACTCTTTTCTTGCTTCTCTTCTCCTCCCAGCTGCAAAAGATGAAATTGAGAGGCATCACCCACTTGGCACTGACAGATCAGCACAGTTTCAGAGAACACCACAAGGCAGCTGTGTGAATCACTGAGGAGATTTACCGGCATTCCTCATCACTCTTAATCAGCGGGTCAGAACCCACGGTACCCACAAGAAACTTGGGACTCAGCAGCGGCAGACGGACATGCTGCAGGACCTGAAACACAAACAGCATGTCAGTGCGGAACCACATACACCTCCAGAGATGCAAGAAGCCAAGTGGAAAACAAGAGAATCGTGGAATGGTTTGGGTTGGAAGGCATTTAAACACCATCTGGTTCCAATTCCCCTGCCACGGGCAGGGACTCCTTCCACTAGGCCAGGTTGCTCCAAGCCACATCCAACCTGGCCTTGAACATTTCCAGGGATGGGGCTGCTACAGCTTCCCTGAGGAACATCTTCCAGTGCCTCATCATGCTCACAGTAAAGAATTTCTCCCTACTGTCCAATCTAATCCTGCCCTCTGTCAGTCTGAAGCCATTCCCCCTTGTCCTGTCTCTCTTGGCCCTTGTAAATAGCCTCTCCCCATCTTTCTTGTAGGCTTACTTCAGGCACTGGAGGGGCACAATTAGGTCACCTCAAAGCCTTCCCTTTTCCAGGCTAGACAATCCCAATTCTCTCAGCCTTTCTTCACAGGAGAGGTGCTCTACTCTTCCAATCATCTTGGTGGCCTTCTCTGGACTCGCTCCACAGTGGCTAACAAATTTTGGTAAAGAGTTAAAAATTCCTCTGGCAAACATGCACAGTTGTTTACACAACCCAACCTCAGTATTTTAGTTAAATGAGCTCGTAATTAAAAAGCTCATAAACAGAGCTCATCTTACAGCACCTTTGCCTTTTCAGTATACCAACTGATATATCCAGAAGAAAATCAGTCTTTGAAAGGGGACAATCCACCGGATCTATTAACAGCTGAAAATAAGGTCACAGTTGGAAACCTTTTAAAATTACAGATGTTAATACATCTGAACACTATTTTAGTTACAAGTTTTATCAACCACTTAGCACTCTTAAACCTGGGTGGTATTGCAGAGTAAATGAACAATAAGCAATAACACTCCTTTCACAATGGTTTAGAATTCGGAGGCGTAAGCAGGTACAGACAGTTATAAAAGCATCAAGAGCTGCCTTGAGAACAGCAGGTTTTTCCAGTTTGGTTTGTTTACTTAAAACCATTTTCAAAAGCCTTCCAGTAAATAAAGTTGCATTTAATGTCTTCCTCCAAAGCAGAAACACTGAGGCAGGCAGACACACACCTCTTTTGATCAGCCAGCCTGAGACTTCAGAGGCTTTGGGCTGACAGCTTTGTCAGAATGGGTTCTGCTCCATGAAATGCCTCGGCTTAGATGAAGCATTGCATTCCAACAAAACCGTTCTGACAAGCTCCATGAGGGCTGAGGCACAAATCAAGCAGCAGAGCTTAAAGATGCAGCACAAACTGAGAAAAGCTTTTCCTTCCCCACTGTGTTTTTGATACGACACTCAAAGCAGTGCAGGGAAGTTTGCCTGGACAGATTGCTGAAGTCAGCTAGTTTGGCAAGTCCTACCTGGAAACAATCCAACAAATTCCCTATTGAAGGGTCTAGCCAGTGCAGCTTCCAGCCTAGATGAAGAGACAGTGCAAGCCACCTAACACAGGTGGGAGTCAGACAGAGTTTTAGTAGCTCTGTGTGCATTCAGAACTGCTGCGGCACCACCCTGTGACCCCACCTCAGTGTCCCCCTGGATAAAGCAGCCTGGAATGCTACTGTGCTGAGGATTACCTGTGGCAGCTGGGGTCTCCTTTCCTGAATGCTGTACTTGACCCAGGCCATCACAGCATTGAACACCTGCTCCTCGCTGCGCACGTTTAACTCGTCACTGGATATGATGTCTATGAGCTGATTGGCAGGAAGCAGCATGAACTCCTCACTCTCCATTACCTGGGAAAGGAAAACAGGAACAAAGTAAGGACAGTGGCCAAAGCACCAGAGTCACTCAGCGCTCCAGCACTTCATGGACTGACCCATTAAAATGCCAAATACCCATCAGTTTCAACATCAACACATGAAGGGTTTGCTGCCCAGAGCAGACACAGTCAGTCCCCACCAACACAGCAAAGGCACTTTTAGATGGGGATGCAAGTGACAGAGAATTTTACAACACGTTTTCTTACAGGACACTC
Organism: Formicarius rufipectus; assembly: GCA_013399695.1. NCBI lineage: Eukaryota > Metazoa > Chordata > Aves > Passeriformes > Formicariidae > Formicarius > Formicarius rufipectus. Next base: position 754,928 of record VXAU01006167.1, read on the forward strand.
CTTAAGGGTTAAACCACAGAACACACTGATTGGGTTTCAAAATGTAGGAAAAAACAAAGCCCTGCTTTAAAAATCAGCCTCCTTGTTTGCCGTGTCTAATATATAAGGCAGAAATAACACTGTGATAAATACGTGACTCAAAAGCTGTACTGGGGTAGAGAGATTCACAAGAAAACCGAAACAGAGTACAAAAATAAGAGTCTCAAACAAGTCACCCGAGGCATTGCAGGGAACATGGAGAGCCTGAATGCTGATTTGTGGCAGACCAGAAAGTATTTCAGGCAAGGGACTCATTTGATCCTGCCTCTTTGATTTGCTCTAAATATATACGTGGAGTATGCACAAGTCGAGATGCACTAAAGAGGGAATCAGAGCCTCCTGAGCCCCTAAGGACTGATCTCTTGTGAAATTCAAGCCACTGACAATCTGCAAATACATTAATTCCTTCTGCATCCAGGATAGCAACCAAGTTTCTCAGGAGGCTTTGGCTGCTGCTGGAGGACTCCTCACACAGCACAGCACAGAGCACACGTGAGCCCATCACACTGCCTTGAGAGCTCACACACAGCCACAGCTCCTGCACTGGCACCAGGTAGATGGGAAAGATGCAAGAATCAAAATGAAAAGCTGCAGAAATGGCTTGACTGATAACTGCCAGCTTGGCATCCCTACAAGCATCCCCAGCCTGTGGATTGTAATCTCCAAGAGGTTCAGTGACAGAAAACAACTGAATATTGGCTTGTCCTTATCGCTTGTGACCACATTAGAATTCTGTGACTTATTTCATGATTTGCTGCATAAATTAAAAACATTCTTTGCCACAGTCGTCTCCACAGCAGTCAGCTGTGCAGTCCTTTTAATTACCTAAAGAAGTTATTTAAGGGCATTGAACAAACATGCAGGAATTGCCAAGTTACTGACAAAAGAAAATATTGTTAAAAAAAGAACACGGCAGAAAACAAGATCAGTTACCAGACTTGGGTCTCAGATCCCATGGGCTTCCAGGGCCAGTAAGGGTCACAGCAAGGTTGGCCCACACACTGCTCAGGCCTTAGACTAAGAACTGGCTTGGTCATTAAAGATCTTTATCAGCATTTTTCCATAGTCTCCCTCCTTCTACAAAGACAAGTTTATGGGTAAACTTTACTCTGGCAGTTTGTAAATGCAGCCTGAGACTCTGAAAACAGCAGCTCTGGAAGTTTATGAGTTAAGGATGGTCATCCAAGTTCTGCCACTCTCACAAAACCCAAAGCACTGCAAGCACTTTGAACAGAGTTATTACTACTGTGCAACTTCTTAGCTCACATAGTAAAACAAATCATTATTTAAAATGCTTAGGTTTATTTTGGCTTAATTTTAAGGACACTCATAATTACCTGACTAATATTAATGATCTATTTGACTGACTTGCTTACTGAACAAGAATTGGATGGGTTTCATTTCCCCTGCAATATTCATGTGCATCACTGTTTTTACAGATAGAATAAATGTCAGACTATACAATATGGAGTGCAATTTTTGTCTCTTGATAAAAGCACAAGTTGTTCATCCTTAAGTATATTTTTTCCTTCACACAGATGTCAAGAGACCAAACAAAAAAAAACATTCAAAGGCTGTTCTTGTACAGAAGAGCTGTTAACAGAACCGTTTCACATTACATGCACAAGATTCACTAGGGGTTTTGGGCAAGAAATTAAACTGGGGGGAATGGAGAAATTGGAAAAACATTTTACCAAGAAGTTAATGATGTAATGCAGCAATACACATAGAAATTAATAGAACCAGAGGTTAGCACAGCAGAGGACATGAAGCAATTCAAACTGCACTCAAAGTAACTGCATGGGTTGGCCTGATGCCTAGTGCTTAATATTTCACAGTGCCATCCAGGAAATTCCCATCTCACGTTCCTATTTGCCAGCCTGGAGGAAACCATGACCACACAACCTCTGCAGAGGAAGGCACATTTTTTTAATCAGTTCTCAGCCTCCACACTGGAGGATGATTAAGTAGCCAAATCCTTGGCTTCTATCAGGGATTACCAATCCACTCTTCAGACAGAAAGCACTGGCAGAATGGAATACAATCCCAACAAGCAGCACCACTAACATTTTCATCAGACAAACAGTGGAAGCAAAAGAAGTGATCATTAGGGTTGAAGAGCTGCAAAACTCCTGAGGCACTGAAAGGGACACCAAAACTTGCCCAGGCCAAAGAAATAGTGCTCTAATCCAAGCAACTGTTTCCCAGAGGTCATAATTCAGTTAAACTAATCATGATATGCATCATCTCTGAGGAAAAGTGCTTTCTTGAATCCAAACCTTTTGCTTTTGTGTGCTTTAACAGTGATAAGACAGAAAGTTGTCTTCAAGGGGCTGCAAAAGAAAAGGTCATAGCAAGCAGTTCTTAAAAGCCAGCTCTGTGTATTAATGCTACAACATTTAAAAACAAAACTGTAAAGCTGTTAAAAAGTTATTTAGAAGCTTGTAAGCATGCCCTACTCATGTAATAACAAGATCTAACTATTAAAACGACCAAGCACTGAAAATAAACAGCCATCTGGTTACCATCTTGCTCCCAAAAAAATGCAAAATGATAGAAGTGCAGAGCAAGCACAGAGCATAGGAAATGGCCATCTGAAATGCAGGGGGGTTTGGGAAATCACCAAGTTCTACACAAAACAAACTCATCTTAAACAGCAAATTCTATTTGGTTAGAAAATATGTAATTAATTGCTACTTTCAGAGTAAACTGATGCTGTGTCCACAGTTATATACCATGTACTGTGCTCACTGTGTCCAGCAGTCACGTTTTATGGTGTTTGACTCTGCCAGATTTTTCTTAAATTCTACCTGACTGAAATTATTACAATTCCAATTGGCTGCCTGCATGTCAAAGGAAAAGAAAGACAGCAAGCTGCAATCACTCACAGCACTTACACCCTGCTGCTCCTCTGGGGCAACTAAATCAGCATCAGGAGTCGAGTTACTCCCTTTGGAAAGGATCTACCTGTGAAGCTGGTGGGAAGAGGAGATTCCTCCACAAGCTACCTGTTCCAAAGGATAGCAGAGTGCAGAAGAGGCAAGAGAAGAATCTCTGTAGCAGAGGAGCAGACCTTCATGCTGAACATGCTCCTGTAGAGCAGCTGCTTCCAAGACATACACAAATTCCTGCCCCTCCAACCAGGGCTCAGGAAAAACACTTCTTAAGGATTAGGCTCCTTGGGTGTAATAGTTCAGTGAAGATCCACTCTACATTGACTATTGCTTGCAGAATCCTTAATTATTATGCTGATCCTTCCCTGAACCAGCTGGTGGCATGTTTTTTTTCCCTAAAAAATCATCTAGGCAGAATTAACAAAGGATGAGATTTGAGTATATAAAGGTCAGCTACGATATTACGCATCCGAATTACTTTCAGACAACTTCTGCTGAATAACAGATGCAAAACCCCAGTTCTGCTACAGCAAGGGAGTTGAGGGCTGCACTGAGGCAGCTGTGTGCTCCTCCATATACCCACTTTTCTATTCCCAGAGCTCAACAGCAATTTTTTTGGTTCTACTGATGTGCTGTCCTTACTTTAACACCTGTCTGCCCTCCGATCGTGCAGAATCCAGAACATTTCTGAAAGAGGAGTGGAATGTCACACCACTGTGCTGCCACGTCAGACTCAATGCCAAATCCAACTACACCCACGATCCTGCCTCCCGTGTGGCACTCACCACACAACTTTCAGAGAAGAAATGCTGTGGGTCACGTACAAACCACCAGCACAACACAGTCCCACCAGTACCCTCTGCCTTCCTTCTTCCCCACTTTACATCTGGCACCCAGCACTACTAGGGCACACAGTAGATGTAAAGGCAGGATTTGGAAAGAAGGTCAAAAATGAGAGTTGCTCAAAGCTCTCACCGAGTACGCTGAGACATTGCACACCACGACTCCAGCTTCTTACCTCCTGGAAGTTATGCTGTGTGAACTTGTCAGCAATCCTCAGCAGCTCCCGGCACGAGTGAGTGTCAGCAAAAGCTCGGATGCCCAGGCAATTGGAAGGGTCCAACTGCCTCTTAAGGAACTCACAGCAGGCCTCCTGGATCTCGGCCAGCTGGAGAAGGCAGGCAGCTGGCAACAAGGTCTGGACGTTCCCCTCTTCTACAGTGATCTGAGAGGTGTAGGCAAAGTCGATCAGCAGCTCCATGGCCCTCTCGTCGATGTCCCTGATCACGACCTCCGTCTGCCGAGACTCGGCCAGCTCCCCAGTGAACATGGCTCGGAAGTAGGGGCTGCAGGCAGAGAGGATCACCCTGTGGGCGTAGATCTTCTTGGCACCCACTACGAGCACCACATCGCACAACTCCCGGTGCTTCCGGAGCAGGTTGATGACTTCCAGCGTCTGCCGAGGGTGCTTGTCGGAGATGTAGGGCATGCGAGCGGGCTGGGGCACCCCCTCGGGCAGCTTGTTGGGATCTCCGAGGGTGCAGCGGCTGGTCACGTCCATTCCGGTCTCTCCTGGCCGAGTGCTGGTACACCTGCAGCGGAGGGGATGGGAACACAGCACCATCTTCAGCCACAGCCCGGTTACGGGCTCAAAGCTGGCAGTGCCCCTAAGTCCACGCTGGAAAACAAGCACGTGACCACATGAAAGAGGAATCCATCTTCAACCAAAGCTTGCTTGGAAGTAAACAAATGCCAACCTGCAACAGGCTTCTATTTATACCTATTTTTATACGCTTTCTATGACACACCGCTGTAACATCCAGCTACGCTTACATATTTATGGACTGAACCTCACAGTGTGGCAGAGAGGCATTAATCCTTTTCAGGGAGTGACTCAAAGAAGAGATTAGTTGACCTGCCTGCTGTCGCTCAAGTTTTCTTTGACAGAGCTGGAGATTTCCACTACAAAGAATTCCAACTCCATGATTTAACCAAATTTCTCTGTTCTTCTATGTATGTTTTTAATAGGGTCGCTCATCACTGTCATATCTGAACACACTAAACAGTCTCTCAGACTTCAGTAACTTAAAATGGCCTGCAGCCTACCAGGAGTACCTTTCAGGTTCACAGAATACCCATTTAATCATTACCTTTTCAGTTATTTTTGAATTATGGAGGCTCCTGACTCAATCCACCTTCCCTGACACGTTTCAAAAGGTTAACCTTTCCCAAGAATGGCAGAGTAAGGACTACAGAAGGCAAATGGGATTATCAGACCATGTAGTCAAAACAGTGCCCATGACTATCAATCTACCAGGAAAAAAAAAAAGAAGAAAACACAGTCAGGATGGTAACTTCAGAGACGAAGAATGACTTAGCAATATACAGACTAAGTTACTGGCACAGAGTAGGAAAACCATATTATTTTCCCAGTTCCATATGTAATGTTCTAGCTAACTGATGTCATCCTTTATGGAAGTTCAGGTACCTTTCCCTTATCCATCACATCCCTGAACAGATGTCAGCTCTGCCACAGCCTAAGTGCAAAATCCTTCTGCCCAGCAGCACAACAACGCTGAGAGATCACACTCCACAACATGCATGCCCTAAATGCAGAGAACAGGAGCCCTTCTGCAGGGGTAAATGAAGATGGCACATCTCTGATCCCACTCTGCACAAACACTTGCAGACACCCCACACTGCACTATCGAGTCATGACTGAAATCAGTGCTAAACAAGAAGAATTAAACCCAACATTGTTTTTAGCAATCAGACTAAATAAGCAGATCAGTGCTCACACAGCTGAAATGCCATTTTGCATGCTCCAAGCATATGTGAATCTCTGCCACATACCACACACAACCATTTAAAAAGATGCACCAGCACCAGTGATATCAATTACTAGGAAAATAAAAGAAAATCATGGAACTGTCACCTCCTCCCACATGCAAGGAAAACCATCACTTAGACATTGAGCAAAATATCAGAATACCGATGGTTTATGGCTGTTGGAGATCTACTGAAAGACCCAATACATGCTGTCTACTTCCAGCTTCTCTGGTACACTGGCATTTTTGAGCTGCCACTGCTTCACTTTGTGCATATTAAGAGTTAAAAGGAAAGGAAATCCAGCTTGGCTTTGCCATTACTCAATGTAATTTGCAGCAGGCTTGAAAGAAAGAATTAAAAACAAAAAAACCCCTCGCATCTTTTCCTCTCATTATTATGTCAAATGCACTTTCTAACCACAGGGAAACCAGTCTCTTTGCAGCAGTTCAAATTATTCACTCGAATCTTAGCCTGTTTTCCCATTCCCTCCACACCCTCTCCTTGATCATCATATTCAGATGTTTCAGGCCATTACCTCTCCCTCATATCTTAGTTACACAGATCCAGCTGGGCCTCCCCTCTGGGTTTTGCTGCTTGCTCCTGCTCAGCCTCTGCACCTTAAATGCCTTGATTTTTTTTTTATCCCTACTCCATCTTTTTTATATCCATCACCGTTCTCCTTTCCTGGCACCTCTGAGAGATCCTTCTGCTGTTACACTGTTCTCACTCTCCTCCACCCACTCTTGTCCCTCACAACCCAAATTCACCTTGTGGGCTTTGACAACCATTTTTCAAAGCTCTGCCAAGCTCCTCACAAACAATGCAGCTAAGCCCTCTTAGCAGCAGCACACACAAAATAGATTTAATGGTACCTATACAAAAACTCCCAAGAAACCTTGGCTGAAGATTAATTTACCTAATTGGCCTAATTTCATAGTCCTAAGCAGCCAAGGCCAGAGGGTAAATAATTTAATCCCTCTACCAAGAGATGGAGAAAGGTGGTGACAAACTCTCCCCTGTAGAGTTTAGCTCTTGCTAAGCAAGCCAAGTGGATTTCATCGTGCATTAGGGGTTTGAAACTATGTCAAACCAACCCCTAGGAGAAAAAAAGAAAAAAAGAAGAGCTCTATTAAGACACATGTTCCCAGAATTTTGGAAAGTTTGTCCTGACCAGGGTGTCAGTCAAAGCACCTGAACGCAGAACAGGCATTCTTCAAATAAAAACAGGAATGGCAGATCACAAGAGATGGCAAGCATCCAGGACAGGACATCCTTTCAGAGAATATGCTCAGCTGGAAGGGACCCATCAGGTCCATGTCCAACTCCTGGCCCTGCACAGGACACCCCAAAAATCCCACCCTGTGCCTGAGAACATTGTCCAAACGCTCCTTGAGCTCTGCCAGGCTTGGGGCTGTGACCACTGCCTTGGGCAGCTGTTCCAGTGCCTGACCACCCTCTGGGGGAAGAATCTTTTCCCCCTATCAAACCTAAACTCTGTAGGGTTTCCCCAAGACAAAAAGAGCCCTAAAGCAGATATCAAAGAGCTTTTTAGACTGACACAGGATCCAAGTACAGAAACATTAGGTTTAGGCTACACTGCCACAAGGAATACAGAGAACCCTGCCAACCTCACCACTCAAGACTCCTTGGTGATGCACTGATTGCAGAATGGGATGCACCCTCATGCCATGTGATTCCTTGGCCAGATTTAGACAGCAGACCTAAACCTTCCCAGGCAGGATAGAACAGGATTTTTCTGCCCAAATGAGGCCCTGCTGAACACTTCTTTAACTAACTGAAAAGGAGTCTGGTTAGTAAGAACTGGAGCCATTCCTGCATTGTTCCCATCAGCATTTATCTGAGAGCCTGCATTGTATCCAGCCTCATTTCTCCAGGAGAGAAACCACTGGTTAATGATTAAAGAAAATGGAAGGGGTGGAAAAAAAAGAGTAATAACCAAAAATCAGAACTCCTGGTTCATCCATAACTTATACCTGGGTAATGCAGAAGCTAGTGATCAATGGGCTTAGGAATTTCCACACTGGATCAACCCAGATGCCTGATGTGAAGCACGGTGGGTTGCTGTTAGGCACAGGTACAGAAGTGTGAATTTAAAGGACAGCATCTGATGGCATGTGCTCCACGAGGATAACAATTCCACTGCATTATGTGTGCGTTATGCATATATATGCACAGAGAATGAAACGATGACTCAGTAGCTTAGAGGTGTGAAAGACAGAAGGCAGCACTTGATTCTCACATGGCAGGGGAGCTGCCTCCCCCCACAATAAGAGCTTGGAGCTGCTCCTGAATACTCGGGGTGATTAAGGAGGGTTGAGGATCGGAGAGGAAATGTGTACACGAGGATGAAAGATTCACACCCAGCTATGCAGATATTCTGGGATTAGTTTCCACCAAAATGCAGGGCTGGGGAAATCAGCAAATACAATGGGATTAAGAAAGGGCTGACAAAGGATCAGTCTTTGTAGCACACTGCTGAGAAGTACAAATGGGAACACAGGCAGTCTGCAACACTAAGTCAGCTAAATAAACAGGCTGCTCTGCCTCCATTTTATTCTGCTGTGCCAGTTCCCCAAACTTCATTCATTATTGCAGGCAGCTATGAGATATCCATCCTTACAGCAGCATCTTCCAAAGTTAAAAAAACTACCTAATAACACACATACTGTCATAGAGCACTTCAACTTCCAAATCTGCATTTTTTTATTTCTGGTAATATGTGTTTTAGCATGAGACTACTAGCAGGTTTTAACACAGTTCAGCAGAAAACAACAGGCTGACTTAAGACATATGAAACAGAACAAGTCTCAGGCTAAAAAAACATCAACTGAAATCCAAAAATCATACATTGCTGTAGTAGGTTTCAGTAGCAAGAGATTTTAGCAGCAAATAAAAATAATAAACCAAAGCAGTAGAGATTTCTGTCAATGCCCTGCTTTGAATTCAACACATAGACAAAGGAAATATTTCCTTTACTCATTACAAAACTGCTAGAACAAAGACCTTTGATTTGGCCCAGCCTTTGGCAACAAAAGTCACCAACACAGCACCATCAACTAAGTCAATGGAAATGCTTTATTGTGGCAATCATCACTCTAGGAATTAGTTAGCTAAAAGTTTGTTTATTAGTAAAAAATACCATGGATTCATTTTCTTGCCTAGCCAGCAAGGTTTCGGTATACTTTCTTAACAAAGTTGAGTTATGTAAACAAGCAGATAAACCTGCCTTCAATATTATTTTATATTACACAAAAGCAGAACAGCAAGGATCTGGTGTATTTGCCCCTCTTTACATTGTTCAGCTTGATATTTACTGACCAAGCCCAGAAAACTGCTCCACCAATGAGGATGCCTATACTCTGAAAGATGAGATCATTACTGGAGTTTTCCAAAACCCTCCTGAGCCTTTTGCAGTTTGTTTTGGGCAAGAGCTACATCCAAGCAGTTGGATAACTTCCTGAGTGCCCATGAGAACCCCCAGTGCAGTATCAGAACTTGAAGCCTCCCTCCTCCAGCAGGGTCTGGCTGCCTGTGCTCAAGCCAGGTCTGATACAGCACTGCTGAAACCTGGGAAAAGGGTGCCAGGAAAAAGCTGGGTGAGAATGAGCTGGGAGAGCCTCCCACTTTGCTTGGGGGCTCCTCAAACCCTCATGCCATGTTAAAGTCATGTCTGCACCCCACCAATACTGAGCAGCTCCACCGGACTGAGCTCTGTCCTTCCTCATCCCTATGGACATGCCTGAGGAGCACAGGACTCTTGGCTGACCATGACCATCAGATCTACTCTACTCTCCTTGCCTGAGCGCTGCAGGACCATGCCCTTCACTGGAGAGATTCCCTCCTGCCTTGCTTTTTCCTCCAGCAAAACCTGAGAGCGAGCAAGAACAGCCTGCCCCAACTACCCCTTCATTCCTAATGCAAGACGCATCCTGTTTGAGCATCAAAGCATTTTCTCTACTGTAATTTTGACAGGAATAGCTGGAATTCCTTGTCTGTTCAAGCTGTACTTCCCACCCTCTGAATGCTGCAGACATCTGATACCATCTCACTGTGTTTACTAACCCAGCACTGACCAAGCCTCTCTTTGCAGTCCTTCCCAGGACCCTCCCATGGCGCGTGAAACGCCTGCAGAGCCCGGAGTAGAAGGATAAAAGGAAGAGTTCTGCCATCTGCTTAGCTGGACTTCACAGGAAGATCTGAGCCTGAAATCCAATCAGGAACCTTTTATCATTTTCTGCTAAGACACGCAGTAGAAGAACAAACAGAAATTTTAACAATCTACTCAGAGGCCCTTAAAACATGCAAGTGTATTCAAGAACTGAATACAGAGCACGATACAGACGTGCTTGTCAGATCAGGCTGCAGCAACAATAAAAAACCCTCCACTCCTTCATCCCTGTGCTGCTGCCCACCACTAAAACTACCCAGTCTGAGTGACAAACAGAACTTCCATGACAGCAGGTCCAAGGCCACAAGCCCATACACGAATTTCAGCACGTAAATTCTCTGCCTCAGTGCAACATGCAGAAACCAGCAGGCACGAAAATAAATCTAGAACCTCAATTTCTCCACGAGGAACACAAAAAATAGAGCACAGAGAAAACAAGAACACAAGCCAGGCTAGTCAACAGTTTCATGCTATTTTGCAAGAACATTTTGAATAAATGGTGCACAGCATAAGAACCTGAAAAGCTGCGGGTTTATGTTGGTTAAGATTTAAACCATCTCCACTGTAGAAGACTACAATGGAAGAGAGCTCATCTGCTATTTAATCTACCTTAATTGATTGTAAAAAATTAATTGTAAAAGTCACACACAGTCACACTGTCTAAGCCACATTTCCTATCCTGGCAAAACTCCTGCACAACACACACCCTCAGTGATGCCCATATCATGTCCCAGGGTTTACTCATTAGCTAAACTGCACAGTCTTTTTTGTTGCACTTGAAAAGTTCATTAGATTAAACAACACCATGCCATTCTTCAAGGGCTTAAAAGACTATTTACTTCTTTCCTCTTTACACAGAACTGAGGCTAATGGTTTCAGTGGCAAAAAATGCTCTGTATATTCATCTATGGTTAGAATTCTTGCCCTCTCTTACATGACTGTTTACAGAATTACTCGTAATAGTTTTCTTTCTTTTGACATCCCAAAGAGCACAGACTAAGCAAGCTGCATGAGTTCATTTCATTTAGAGGAGAACCTCAGCTTCCACACAGCCTGCATCATGTACAGAAATATATCTGCTGTTAAGTTCTGCTGTGGGATTGCCATCCAATAGTGAAAAGCAACTAGAACTAGCAGGGAACCTGTTTCCAAACCTGTCATGGAGCTGAATTACTGTGACAACTTTTTTTCTATATGACAGATAATGTTTCTGACATAACCACAGCAAGAACTCCCCTGAATTAAGCTTCAGCTGCATCTCCAGCTCATTAGAAGTGAGGCAGCTGGCATCTATAATTAGAAAAGGAAATCTCCTTTTCACCCAAGACCTCTCCCACCAAACTCCCTTAGTTAAGGGGAAAATACTGCCCCTTGGAAATCTAGTTTAAATTTATTCCCAGGCAGATTATTTTATACCATTTGAATAACTACGTCATTAAACATTCAATTTTAAATACGACAGTAAATGGAGGAAATAGAGAGGGGGGATGGAGAATTACTATAGCTTGTGTTCCATACTCTCCCTTAAAGGCATCTGGTCTTGTAAATATTGAAAACTAAATAATTTAAGTAAGGACTAAAGATGAATGATTTATATTCTAATTCTCCTAGACAGGCTTTTTTCCAAAAAAAAAGTAAACCTCTACATTTTAGAGTCCAGGCACGTGTGAAACCAACTCAAATCATTCATCCTATTTGGATAAGAGAAGAACAATTGTTTTTTGTATCTTACCTGCGCATTGGCTTTCCGTCCATGCACCGTGAAGAGAAACCTTCACCCTATGCTTCAAGACCTGACCCAAAAGAAAAAAAAAAAAAAAGAGAGAAAAAAAGGTGATTTCTGAAGCAGCAGAACCCCTCTTTCCCTTCTTCAGTCTGCCCCCAAGACAAGAGAACTAACCACAACTATGTACTAATGCGCCTTCAAGATCTTATCCAGCTCTAAATTCACAGCCTAGATTAACGATTGCCTGGATTGCAGGGAATAAAGCAGAAGAAAACATCATCAACATTAAAAACTATTTCACCCCAGCTCCATAAAGATTCCTTAGGCAAATGGAACACACAAAGCATAAAGCCAGCAAACTGCCTGCCTCCTTGAATCCTTAAAACTGTTCTGCCAAAGGAAAAATATCTGAAGTAACAGGGTGCTCACTCTCACTCCTTGCTCAGAACCAGGAGGTATCTCTCCCTCACACATTTAGCAGAGATTTAAGGCAGGCTGGCACCTAATAAACAGCACAGTGCTGCTCACGAGCTATGCTGCAGAGCCAGAATTTGATAGAAGATAAAACTTGTGTCTGGAAACTGAAGATAACTGTGCCTCAGAGGTAAGAGGGATGCTAATAATGGTACTACATCTGCAAAGATTAATGATGCTGCCTGATGCCTGCTACGCTTCCACTCCAAATATTCATTTTCTGAGACCAACAGCAGTTGAAAACTGCACAGGCCTTTCATATTCAACAACTAACTTCTAATTCTAATGTATATTATCTCCTTTTACAAGGGCATCACTTGTCCCAATTCCATTTTCGACGATTATTCACTTAGGAATAAATTGAATTCAATTATTATTTAAGGCAATAAGCCTAACTTTTTGTAAAAAAAAAATCTATTAAAAGAACAGAAAGATGTTCTGCTTCCATGCCAGTGGTCACAAACCTCTTCCCATCCAAAAAGGGAGAGAGGAGAAACCACTCAAACTATGGATAAAGCAACGACAGCATGAGAATGAATTAACTCTTAAAATAAACAGGAGTAGCGCCTAAAAGAAGAACTTAAATTTAGGAAGAATACAGTCATTTTTGGAAGACAGAGACTGTCATATGGGAGGCCTAAATCCAATAATAAACAAAATATTTTTAGAACAATTTAAATTAAACTACAAAATGGTTACAGCTTTATTCGGCTATGTGAAGAAGCACCTTATTTCACATCCAACATTCTCGGGGTACTTTATCCCAGCCACACAACCGGAGCAGTTAACGAAGAATAAACTCAGACTTGCTGCCTGCCACACTCGCCAATTACTCAGGTTCGCGCTTCCCTGCAAACACAGAAAGGCGATTCCTCCCGGTCAGGGCACCACCGCGTTCCAGCTCGACCCCGAGCTCTGGCCGAGGAGGCCAGCACCGAGGGCTCCCGGAAATCCGAGCATCCCGCATCCCCCGGGGGTAGCGGCATCCCCGCATCCCCCGGCGAGCGGGGACCACGACTCTCCGCACACGGGAGGGAGCGCGGACGAGGCTGCTCTTACCCCCCCGGCCCGCCCCGACTGCATCAGATTTAATCCCCTTAAACCCACATTAAAACGCGGGGGGAGGGGGGACACAACAACAAGGAGGCGAAAAAAAGAAAATAAAGGCACTGAAGCCGAGGTCCTTCGCGCTGCCCGCGGGGCAGCAACAGGCTGGAGGGGGTATGGTTTGTCCCCGGGCATCCCTCGGCGGCAG
>VXAU01006169.1:0-15078 GCA_013399695.1 Formicarius rufipectus
GTATGGGGCACATTTTGGGAAATTTGAGCACATCGTGGGGGGCTCTAAGNTCGGGGACCACCCCCCAGAATTAGGGATCCCCAAAATACCAGAGACACCCCCAGGCACTTCAATAATAAAGGCAGAGAAAGGCTGAGAAATTCTGTTGTGGGTTTGGGCACATTTTGGGGCTATGGGGCACATCTTGGGGGGCTCTAAGCACATTATGGGGGGGTTGAGGCATATTTTGGGGAGTTTTGGGCGCATCCGGACCCCCAAAAAGTAGAGACGGGCAATGACCTCCCCAAGATGGCGGCAAATCTATTTCCGGTCCTCCCCAAGATGGCGACAAACCAACTTCCGGTCCTCCCAAAAATGGCGACAAAGCGACTTCCGGTCCTCCAAAAAATGGCGTCGAAGAAGCTTCCGGTCTTCCCCAAGATGGCGACAAAGCAACTTCCTGTCCTCCCAAAAATGGCGTCGGAGCTGTTTCCGGTCCTCCCAAAGATGGCGTCGAAGCCAATTCCGGTCCTCCCAAAGATGGCGACAAAGCGACTTCCGGACATCCCAAAGATGGCGACATGCCAACTTCCGGTCCTCCCAAAGATGGCTACAAAGACACTTCCTGTCCTCCCCAACATGGCGATAAAAGCAACTTCCGGTCCTCCCAAACATGGCGTGGAAGCAGCTTCCGGTCCTCCCAAAGATGGCGACAAAGCTACTTCCGGTCCTCCCAAACATGGCGTGGAAGCAGCTTCCGGTCCTCCCAAAGATGGCGGCAGGACCACTTCTGGTCCTCCCCAAGATGGCGACAAAGCGACTTCCGGTCCTCCCAAAAATGGCGTTTAAGCAGCTTCCGGTCCTCCCAAAGATGGCGGTGGCATAACTTCCGGTCCTCTCCAAGATGGCCGACAGAACTACGTCCGGTCCTTCTAAAGATGGCGTCGCGGTTGCTTCCGGTCCTCCCAGAGATGGCTGCAAGACTACTTCCTGTCATCCCCAAGATGGCGGCGTACCTGTTTCCGGTCCTCCAAAAAATGGCGTCGAAACATCTTCCGGTCCTCCCAAGGATGGCGTCAAAGCTGCTTCCGCTGGTTGCCAAAGGAGGTTCCCCGGGCCGCTCTGTGTCCCCGCTGCCGTTTTCCGCATCCCCTGTGCCACTCCCCGTGTCCCCCGTGCCGTTGCCCGGGTCCCCTGTGCCGAGAAGACTGGCAGGACCCGCCTTGCCATCGGCATCGTTCCCTTTCTATGACGGCTTCGTTTCGGTTCTTGCGCATGCGTCGACTTCCCCTCCATCTTGCCGTCCTGCATCACGTGACCATTCGTCTCTCTGGTGACAGACTGCGCATGCGTGGATCCCTTGCCTGCAGTACTCGCTTTCCGTCAGCAGGTGTCACCCGCGAGTCACCGCCACCTGCACTACCACAGTTCCACCACCAGGCGGCAGCATCAGCGCGTCCGCCCCAGCCGAGAACGCCTGAACTGACGTTGCGATTCTAATTGCCTTTGCTTTTTCATTTGGTATTTTCTAAATTTTTTTATCGTTTTTTCTTGTTCATTTTCTTTTTATTGTGTACTTTTTATTTAAGAGACTTTAATTCTGGCTGCAGCATCATTTCACCTATAACAAGCAAGCTCATCTGCAACCCTTTCAGAGGCTGAAATGAGCAGGCAGCGAGATTTTTGGATGTAGTATTTGGCTGATTAAGAATGTTCAGTAGTCACCTTGTTTACTGCCTCTATTTGAGTATTTTTTTGGCAAAACCAGGAAGTAGCAGCAAATAACTTGCAGTGCCCTGTCTACTGTGATAAAGACAAGTATTCCAAATTATGGGTAGTTGCCATCAAAATAAGCATTATTTTTATTTTAATTAACACAAGTTGATGGAATAGCACAGAATTCTAAACTCACACTTCAACTTCCTTTCTTAGGAATTCTTTCTCAGGGATGTTGCTTTAAACAAATCAAAAAAGGCAAGGCAAACATTACTTTGAGGTATTGTGCATTCTGACATGATTTGGGGCATTTGCCCAAATAGCAAAATACATTAAAAAAAAATTAAAACTTGAACTTCCTGAATGAAGTAATTTGAGAGGATTGGGAACACAGCACTTACATTACAAATCTGTGAAATGTAGGGTGAGGCAAAACAAGCACTGTACTTGTAAGGGTGGCAGAATCAAGTTCTCCTTTTCAAATGAAAACTGATTAAACGAGGATGATCTGCACCAATTCCATTCTGAACACACACCTCCCACTGCCTTTTGTTTGTCCCCTGTATGATCTCACATTTTATTGCAATGGAATGCATTTTGATTACTTGAACTGTAAGAGAAACATTGCACATTTGCATGTGTCTCTAGAGAGAGAAAGCAATCTTGTAAGACATCTTTGTGTTTTTATTCTGCTTTAAGTCAGTTATGTACAGGAAAAGGAGTCAAAAGGAGTTCACAGAAGTCTCTCTGCACAAAAGCTCATGTGAAAGCTTCCCAAACAGCTGCACCAACCCATTCCAGCCTTGTGCAACTACAGCTTGGCTGAAAACATCAGCAGCCACGTCCCTTCCTGCCCTCAGCTGTCAGCCAAGGTATCTGAGCCATTGGTTCATCCCCTGCAGTGCTGGTTTTAGAGGGTTTTTAGAGCTTCACCTGCTAAGCTAAAAGATTGCCTAAGAACTCAGCTAAAAAATCTCAGAAATACTAAACCCCCAATAACTTTCTCACCTTCTTTAATTCTTAACATGCTAACTACATTCTCTAAACTTCAACCCCTAACACCAAACCCTCACCCTAACCCAAAGAAGTTGTGGACTTCCTGTCCTTGGAGATACTTGAAAACCCTCTTGTGCTGAACCCAAACCATAGCTCTAGATTTTATCCTCCTAATTCTTCTGTTCTTCCATCAAAGGGAACAGTTCCAAGATATATTTATTGTACAGTTTTTTAACCTGAACTGTACAAAGAAAGCCAATAGGTCATAAAACAATTAGCTCCCTGTCCTAGTTTGGTCACAATCTCAGTATTGTTGATACCACCTCTTATCTTTGCCAGGGATGGGGGAAGGAGACTCTCTCTGGCTTCAGTGGGACTAAGCAGATAGAGCGGTTGGAGTCAGGTGCCAGCAGCTGCCAGTCAGGTCAGGTCAGGCTCAGTGAGCATTTTGCCTGTAAATCACCCTCTCTTTTGTACACTTGTGTTATTAATATTATTGCTGTTACTGTTCTTTTTCTTATTGCTGTTTCCAGTAAATTGTTCTTATCTCTACTCATAATCTTTGCCTTCTGTGCCTCCAATTCTCCTCTCTGGCCACCTGAACTAAACTGGGGAGTATCATTCCTAAACCATGACACTCCCCTTTACAGCAATCTCCTCTCCCCCTTCCCAGTCTCCCTTCTCACAGCTTCTGAGAAAGCATGTATTCTGTGGGAATGTCTCTTGAAGTATGCACTGTCCACAGAGCCAAACGCCAGGTATTTGGGAAGTCATTTGGCTACAGAAGGACTGGAACGTGAAGCACAAAACACACATCTGCAACTTAGTGTTGTGATAGCACGATGTGGGCTTTTTTGTCTGTTACAAACATCACTGCATCTTAGCCGGGAAGGGTTCCAGCATCATCAGCAATAACAGCTAAGGAAGAACAAGCTTTCTTTAATGCCAATTAAATAATAAATTGAACTCCACTTACAAATATTCAGGATTATATTGTGTATACGCCCTTCTCCTTTATCTGCATCAGGAAGATTCAATATAGCATGTATAACAACACTTGCTGCGTCACTGCTGGCAGCTACCACTTCTTGGTGATTTCTTTAATACACCAGATGCACTGACAAAAATTCTTCAGGTTCCCAGGAACTGAAAATAGGAGATTCTCCTGTATGTCAGATGATAATAAAAATGCGGTTTTACATGTCACTGATTCATAAAATTGCAGGAGACTGAGGACTTATAGCAGGTACAAGACAGGTTCAACAGTCTTGGGAAAAAACCTCTGCCTTGCTCAGTCCAAAGGGACACTGCATTCATTCATGATAATCCTCTGGGGAATGCAATGCAAATGTTTGTCAATTGCCAGGCTGTGGTTCCTTGCGGAAGCTCTAAGACTGCAGACATGCACATGGCCAGTGGACCCTCATGAGGCCACCTGGCATCTAAACATGATCACTCACTCTCTCATGCTCCGGTGACAGTACTTGCTAAATCTCCTTTGACACAAGTGAAAGTCTGGATGTTTTGTTCAGGATACTACTGTGGTGAGTTGACCCTGGCTGGATGCCAGGTGCCCACCAAAGCCTCTCTTGCACTCCCCTCCTTAGCTGGACAGCTGAGAGAAAATACAGAAAAAGCTCATGAGGTGAGATAAGGATGGGGAGAGGTCCCTTACTGATTACCATCCAGGCAAAACAGACCAAACTTGAAGAAATAAATGGAATTTATTGCCAATTAAAATTAGAGTAGGAAAATGAGAAGTAAAACAAATCTTAAAAACATCTTCTCCCCAACCCCTTCCTCCATCCCAGGCTTAACTTTTTCCCCAATTCTCTCCTTCCTCCCCACCAGCAGTGAAGGGAGATGGGAATGGAGGCTACACTCAGTTCATGCTGCAGCTTTCCCCTCAGGGAGACAAGTCCTTGCCCTGCTACAGCATGGGGTCCCTCGCACAGGAGAGAGTCCTCCACGAACTTCTCCAACATGAGTCCTTCCTGTGGGCCGCGTTTCTTCATGCGCTGCTCCAGCATGGGATCCTTCTCACAGGTTCGGTCTTTCAGGAACTGCTCCAGTGTGGGTCCTTCCCCAGCACGAGTTCTTCCACAGGGTGTCTGTCCTTCAGGAACTGCTCCAGCGTGGGCTTCTCTACACAGGCCAACAGGTCGTGCCAGGACCCTGCTCCAGCATGGTCTAACTACCAGATCACAGCCTTCTTCAGCAGCCACCTGCTCCAACATGGGGCTCTCGCACGGGCCGTAGGTGGATTTCTGCTCCCCTGTGGATCTACATGGGCTGCAAGATGACAACCTGCTTCACCACAGGCTGCCCTGTGGACTGCAGGGAAATCTCAGCTCCAGAACATTTAACAGCACCTCCTCCTCTTTCTTCTTCACTGACTTCTGTGTCTGCAGAGCTATTCCTCTCACATATTCTCACTCCTCTCTTCTCTGCCTGCAACTGTTTCTGCCCAGTAACTTTTTTTTCCTTCTTAAATACTTTGTCCCCAGGGTGTCACTGCCTTGGCCAGCAGCAGGTCCATCCAGCTGGCATTGGCTCTGCTGGACAGGGGGGAAGCTTCTGGCAGCTTCTCACAGAAGCCCCTACTGTAGCTGCTCACCCCCCACCTGCTGCTGACAAAACCTGGCCACACAACCCTCCCGCACAGGAGCTTAAATATAAGCAAGAATAAGTTAAATCTAAAATCTTGTTATAGGTCTGTCTGCAAGTTCTTCCTCCTACACAGGAAAAATGTGCCAGTTAGGGTATAGGCACTCGGCTGAACTTTTCCTGTGTTCTTTTTTCCTTCTGGTCTCTCCCCAAATTCAAAGGAGTTTCTGGCTGAAACCTTGTGTAACATCACTGTACAAGACACACTTTGCTGAGCTTCTATCCATGCTGCATCACTCTTCCCATCCTGCAGAGACAGAGAACCATTTGTGGCAGCACAGAGTATCAACTTCACTCCAACATTCACATGAACAGCAGGAGTCACAAGTCACCTTGCTGAGATGCTGCTTTTGATTAAGTTGTCCCCTCAACAACAAAATGAAAGACCAATAAAGGAAGTGTGAAGCAACAATATTAGGATCATCTTTGCATAGTTCATTTATCATAGAGTCACAGAATGATTTGGGTTGGAAGTGACCTCAAAGATTATCTAGTTTCAACCATATGCCATCAACAGGGATGTCACTCACCAGATCAGGTTGCTCCAAGCCTTGTTCAGCCTGTCCATAAACACTTCTAGGAATTCATTTATATGAGAGGACAAAAAAAGCATGACTATGAGTGTATAAAAATTTGATCTCTCAAGTAATGCTTTTGGAAACTGAGCAGCATATTTTCGCTGGTTACAGAAGCTGCTCCATACTGTTCACTTGTTTGGTAGGGTTCCTTGATCACAGCAGGCTCAAACACCTGCATTTCTGACAGTGCAGCTGGGGACACATTTGTCACTATCAGACTGGGTTTTCTTCCAGCTCTTGTGATCTTGTAACTAAAGTTACTTCTGTAGAGACTACCAGATACAAGCATATCTGGTATGGACAACCGTGTTGGTGTTTATGAACCAATGTCATGACAAGAGCAGCACAACTTATATTCTTTTGATAGTTCTCTATATTGGTAACACTTTGAAGCTCTTCTTTTTTATGCCAGAAATCCTCCACACTCCATCATCCAGTTCTGATAGTGCTCTTCACAAACTTGGCATTACCTGCAGTTCATTGCAAAGCGACAATCTCAGACACAGAATAAGGAGGAAATTGGTGCCCTGAAATTTGGCCTTTAAATTTTAGCAAGTCAAATACTGCCATGCAGATCCAGTTTTCCGAACCTGCCCTGCATGTATGTGGCTAAGCTTCAGTATTTGTACAGGAACATGCACTCAGATATAAATAGAGCAGTGTCTTCCTGTTCCTACTTCCATATTCATGTTCATGGAAATTTTGTCTTAAAAAATGGTGTCTCTCCTTCCCTGTGTTTCTATACCCTTCTGTCTATTGGCACAGCATCTTCTCCCAGCTTGATTTACACACTATGCCGACGGTTGTTGATCATGGCCACAATGTGTGACAGGTCCAAACTTTTCATCATAACTTCCATGAACTCCTCATCTTTCCTTGCTCCCTCCACAAATTCATCCAGCGAAAGTTCACCTGTGTCAGACAGAACCAAAGGCCATCAGAATCCACGTTTGAGAGGAAAAGTAATACAGAAATCTAACTTTAGAGACCACTTACTATATAGGCACTCTTCTAAAGCAATGAGGCCTCAAAGAGTCTTCTTAAGTTTCACAAAACTTTGCCAGTGTCCAGGCAACACCAGCTTCCTTTTTTTCCCCTTAAAAGGGAAGGGATACATAAGAAGAGTGGAATTGTGTATCTAAGGAGCGGGATCACAGCATCCTATAAATAAGGCTGGATTATCTGCCTCCTTTTTGGCCAAACCTGTCATAGTCCTAACCTGCCCTATACTTGGTGGTTTTCACGGATAAAGGAAGTGACTGAAGGGGGTTATGACAGGCAGAAATAGATTTTCTGCCCTAGGCCAAAAAGCCCTTGTGCAGGGAAGCAGCTCAGCACAGTTATTCTGCAGTAACAGAAGAGCCCGTCAGGAGGTCATGAGTTCCTGAAATAGCAAGGAAAGAAATAACTCTTGGGGACATACTGTAACTACAGTGGCATTGATCACCTTTTGACTGAGCACTTCATGTGATTGCTGTACTGCCTGCAAGACCCAGTGAGGAAACATTCAATTTCAACATTAAATTCCAGTTCTTCCTTTCCCTGCTAAAGTATTTAGGACCACCTGGGGCCATTTGTAAATATATCCACTTCTAACTGGCATAAGCTGTACAGTAACATACAAAAAGGAAACAAAACAAAACAACACTCCAAAAAGCCAGTAACAAACTCATGTGGACAGAACACAACTGAGAGTCAGTACAGGGAACAAATCCAGGCATATTCGCTATGTATGATGCAAGGAAAAAACACCTTTTGATTCTTGGAGAATGCATTACTGGCTGAGAAAGCATATAAAAAGAAAATATTAAATGAAGAGGCATAAAGATCAATTAAGAAAGGAAGACATGGTGTTTCTCTGTAGAGCAGACTATCTGAGTTGGATGACAAAGGCAGGAATCTTACCATCTCCATTCACATCAATCCTGTCAAAGACTCGGTTGGTGAACTCTTCTGCACTAGTTTCATGGTCACCACCATTAATAGCTCGAATAGCCTAAAATAAAAGAGCAAGAATAAGAAGCCACCTAATGGCCCCAAAAATGATAGACTGATGATTCCACTGCAATAGATCAGCATAAATTCTGAATAAGACAGTGATGACTGGTACCTTCCCCATAGAAATGAGCCAGCATTACAGGAAAACACAGTAGAAATCATCAGACCTTATGGTTGGCACTTAAGGGTGCAAAGGGAACATGGTTCTGGAGCATGGAATGAACAGCAAAACCCAAAGGATCATCCTAAATCTGCTTAGGTACAGTTTAGGCACCACAGAAATGGCAGAATCAGGATCCAGCTGATTGATCCACTTTGGGCCAGTTGGTGACCCTATGACCCACTGAGCCCCAGTTACACTGTCAAACAACATTTGACATTCTGAAATTCCTTTGTTATATGCTGTGGCAATTTACTTCTATTCTTGCTTTCCCAGTTTCCACATATATACTGCTTCCTCTGTCTCTGGCTTCTCCTGAAAGCTCACTAGAAATTCATTTTTGGCACGAGAAAATTAAAGCGTTATCCACTATTGTTTACTACAATTCTTCTTATTCATAACTACATAGAGAAGGGTTCTCTTTGCTTTTCATGCCTAACTATCTCCTTGGCTTAAAGATGTCAATGAAATATGTGGTTGCAGAGCCTTGAAACTAATTTCTAAGATTATTCACGTTCTGGTTTTGATATCGGGTATGTTTCTTCATTCTTTTTCAAATGCTATTTCACTAAAATTTAGTAACACCTCAGCAACTTCCTAAGGCTGCAAAAAAGGGCACTGAACTACACCCACAAAATTCGAAGGGCAATAAATTGCTTGCCAACCATTGTTGCCTACTAGACTTGTTTCTCAAGAGCTCTGTGTTAATTATTGCTATCTGTTGCTTCACTGTAATGTCTGAGTATTTCTATTGCAAGCTAATAGCAGGAGGCTGTATATTATTACACTTACTGATTTTGGTTTGGTCTTTTTGACACCCAGCATTAAAATATATTAGATGAGAACGCATTACTAACATCTTAGTGCTTTTATTTGTGACAGCTTATGCTTCATATCTTTATCAAATCAATTTCCTGACCTTTGATATGCAGAAATGTAATTTATTTGGGGTCATTGAATCTTTCCTGCATCTTGGTAACTTGTCACTGCCTACAAAATAATCTAAACTTGCAGCATAATTAATTCTGAGGTATTCATAATGATCTTTACACCAGTAGTTACAACTCTGTCCAATATAGCTATTTGCACACAATCCTTTCCATTCAAAATCATTCTTCTTCAAGCTATTTGCCAGTGTCAGATATGTTTTATTGCATTGATATTTAGAAGCTGGTTCTAAAAAGCAAGTTGGGAGTAACTCTCCAACTTCTCGTGGGGTAAAGTACAGATGAAGGACACATTGCAGAGATGGCAAATGACAGTCAGAGTCTGAAACCTTCCAAAGTGCAATTTAGGTGCTAAAACAAATGCAGCTAAAACAAATTGATGGTTATCTGTGCTGTAACATATGCTGTGGTGGTAGACAGCTGATTATCGCATTATGGGATGGTGGGGAATTCTGGTCAGAGAAAGAATGATATTAAAGGTCTCACCCATGATCATCCTTATGGGGAACAGCAAAAGTCTTACTTGTGCAATTTTGTCTTTAAGGAAAGAGGAAAGAACAGAGACCCCTGGAGACTGACCTTAATGATATTGAGCAGTTCATGTCGATCAATGCAGCCATTGCCATCGACATCATAGAGCTTGAAATACCATCGCAACTTCTGCTCCATTTTCCCTCGGAGAACGAGGCTGAGGGCAGCCACATATTCCATGAAGTCAATATACCCATCCTGTGGAAAAATGAAAACCAAATTGTGACAGGAATAAACTGAGGGAGTTACAGCTCTGGAGTTGTTTTACCTTATTGCTCTCAAGAATCGCAATTGAAAGAGAAAGGCAAACAAATGGCACGGAGACTTGGAATTAGGAAAAAGTTTTAGTGCATACACACACATGCTCTTCCTCCACTAAATACCTGGATTCCTAAAGTTATGATCTATTACATGTCTAGGTTCCACTCTTCCCACCACCTACAATGGTGGGACCTGCCACTCCTCATGGGCAGTGTGAACAAAGCCCTCTCAGTCCACCACAGCCTTTGGCCTGCTGGGACAGAACACTGAGTCCTGGCTGCAAGTTTCCTGTACTAGTCTGCTCTGCCTTTGGGGAAAACTGTGCTATTTCATTTCTTCTCCATCCTCTGGAAAATAAAATAATTTGGGATATTTTTTTTAAATACATAGAACATGATTTGACCATGGGGAAAATATTCTGTATTGATGTTTTTAACATTCCATTTCTTGAATCTACAATGAAACTCAAAAAGCTCTTGTTTCTTCTGCAAGAAAAATACCAGACAGTAAAGGTTTACAAGCCCTAGATTTAACACTAAAATTTGAAGAGGTTAAAAACAAACTAGAAATAAAACACTTATTTCCATCAAAGATTCCAAATAAACCATTCAACAAATTAGAGAGAAAAAAAAAATGAAACTTTCATTTATTGAGGTGTTTAAATGAAATCAGATGCCTTTCAGGAACGGATGTAAATAAACATGTAAAAGGTGAATGGAGGTGAACTAGCAGAGCACTACTCTGTTACAGCAAGGTTCTTGCTGTCTGTCAATCTGCTGTGCTGTTCACATTCATTTTTCAGCCTGGAGAAGGATTCAAGGAGACCTCAGTGTCCCCTCCAGGGCCCAAGAGAGGTTTAATAAAGGGTAGAGTGGCTTTTTGCATGAGCATGTCATGACAGGACAAGGAGAAATGGTTTTAATCTAAAAGATGGGAGATTTGGATTACATTTTGGGACACAGTTGATTCAGTTGGTGGGCAGGCCCTGGCACAGGTTGCCCAGAGAAGCTACAACTGCCCCATCCCTGGAGGTGTCCAAGGCCAGGTTGGATGGGGCTGG
Organism: Formicarius rufipectus; assembly: GCA_013399695.1. Lineage (NCBI taxonomy): Eukaryota > Metazoa > Chordata > Aves > Passeriformes > Formicariidae > Formicarius > Formicarius rufipectus. The sequence goes on from VXAU01006169.1 coordinate 10,894, forward strand.
GAGCAACCTGGTTTACTGGAGCGTATCCCTGCCATAGGTTGGAAGGAGATGATCTTTAAGGTCCCTTCCAACCCAAACCATTCTATAACTCTATGATTGTAATTTCTAGAATCAGTCTGTTGAAAATTTATCCTCTTTGTCCTCAGCACAGTTCTCAGCATCTGACGGCCCAGAGGGCAGATGATTCCATCTATCATGTCTGTATTACTAGAGGGTGGATCTTCCTCTGAGTGCTCTTGTTCCTTGTACCTGTTAATTAGAGGAGCTAAAGGATCTTAGATTAAGTTGACTAAGTAATAACAGACTAATATTAACTGATGTAGGTACATCTCCATTAGTTGCCACCCTCATACTTCATTGCTATTGAGATCCCTATCACTTTATTTTGAGGATAGCTTTTTATCTTTCCTAAGTTTGAATTTGGGAGTCTTCTTAAAACATTGATTACCACACAACTCAGGGCTGACAGGAGGACTCTGGAATGCACAATATCCTTGAACATATTTTAAAGTCCTTAAACATCCTAAGAAATGAGAGAGGTAACATGAAATAAAGACTTGTGCAAAATCTGTTAAGGATTTGCTTTTTTTTGTGAAACCGCTTCTCATCACTGTCATCATCCTGGGCGCAGAGGACTTTGGGATGACAAAGGATATTCTTTGAGACTTGTAGCCATTTGCAGTTATTACATTCACAAGACCTCAGCTACCCTAATGGAGCGTGGTTGCTCCTCTCTTTAAGAATTTTTAAATATTCCTCAGCATTCCTTGACTCCTTATGCTATTTCCCATGTCCAGACTAACATCCTTTGCTCCGTCCCTTCTTCAGGACTGACCCTGTGACTTCCCATCTGGTTCACATGCCTCTGTGACTGGATCCTCCTTGACTCCATTTCACAGCCTTGGAGCAGAGAGCAAAGCTGACCTTTCCCAAAGACAAATTTGTCATTGATATTACAGGCCTGCAAGGACAGGCTGAAGTATGTATGGATAAAAAGCATGCAAAACTGAGGGCCATTGCATGCTTAAAGGAATTATGGGAGCTACTCTTGTTACCAGCAGCCTCCTGTCCCAGAGAGGAACACTATCCACCCCTTGCTCCTGTTCTGTGCAGCACATCTGGCACCCAGGAGAGCCACAGGGGTTGTTTGCCCATGCACTGTTCATTTCAGCTGCCAAATACCTGGAAATTAGTCCTCTGTGAATGCTAAAATGATCTCTATTCTGTCTGACTGCTGTGGTCTCTACAATCTCATACAGATACATTTTTTAATAAGAAGAACATGTAAGAAAAAGAATAATGAAACTAGCACTTTGATAGTCAAACAAGGCCAAGTCAAATAATACACAATAAGGAATTTTCAAAATTCAAAGATGAACTTGCAAAACGTAGTTAGTAATCAGATTTTATTACCTATGGCTATGTTACCTATATCATTATCTATGCACATTCATTTGCTTTTTGCAATTACCTACTTTACATTAGCATCTCTCAACAGCTTTCCACACCAGTGTTTGTGAGAGAAAAGTGAGGACTCTAAAAGTGCAGGAGTTGGCTCATGTTTAAGCAGTACAAGACAGTTAATTTCTTGCCAGAGAACTCACCTTGTTCATATCAAATGTCCGGAACATCTGCTCAATGTACCTATTGGCTTCTGGATCCAGCCCTCGAAGCCCAAAGAACTGCTTAAATTCATGCTCCGTCAGCTGTCCAGAAGGACACTCTGTCATGAACTTCTTGTACCAGTGGTGGATCTCGACAGCCTGTAGATCATCCACTGTGGAGCTGCTATTGTTTCCCATGTGTATCTGTGGTCAGAAGAATAATGTCACAGGAATGATCCTCTTCCTCCTGTGGCTCTCCCAGCACTGCCTGTCTGCTCCTGTCCACGTTCAGCACTAATGTCAGTTACGTGAGGGATCTAACTTTCCGCAAGCTAATTATAAACATTAATCTGCTTAGAGGTTGATCTACAAACCAGAAAGTTTCAATGATACAAACAGTCTTCTTAAAATGGATGCGAGATAATCTAGTAAATCACTGCTATTTCAGGAGCTAAACCAGAAAGGGTGAGGTTAATCAGACACCAGCATTGGGAGCTGTACTGGTTTGGTAGAGTACCCTGTTTTTAACATTGATGTAATTATACCTGAAGATAAGAGGAAATGGCTACAAGGTGTGGGATGTGAGGTTAAGTAAAGATCTGCTCCTCTAATGGGATTTGAGAGTCTGTTTTCTCAAACAGACATGTTGAATAACTGGGTGAGAAAGTGTTACAGAAGTGGCCCAGTATAAAGTGAGACTACGTGGGGAAAACTGCACCTCTATGCACACAAAGTGGCACAGAGGAACAATGGCAGATGGGGAAACCCAAGTAAATGCCCTGGTCTGGCTAATCCCAGAATCACCACAGGTCTGCAGTTAACCTATGAAAGGCTCGTCTGTGCAAAGAGAAAGCAGCAAAGAGAGACAACCACAGGGAACCCAAATGAAGGTCCTGTCCCAGCTCCTTCTAATTCTGTCATAGGGGAACCATCAACCCCATGGGCCCAGAGGTGACACCATCATGGCAAGTCAATGGGAAAGGTTTTCAGAGTACCTTACAGACCGAGTGGGTACTGCCTGAGGCATGGAAAACACTGTGGGGTGCAGGGGAAGGGCATCCGGGAGTGATTGCACAACACTCACAACAGGATGTTTAGGGAAGGAACAAAAAGTGAGGAAAGGGATAGGTCTAGGAGTTTTGGGGATGAACAAGTGTGGGAAAATGGAAGGAAAGTGGCTATAACGGGCTGTTTGCATGCAGAATAGTGCTGGTCAGTATGACTATCTAACCATACCCTGTGCCTCATCAGCACAGTCTTCCCTGTCTTCTAACTTTTCTACCTTTTTTTTTTTCCCTCTGGCTTTGCAGTGCTGTGCTCTGGACATATGCATGCATGGGGATTTAAGTACCCACAGTGGGATTGAGCGAGACCATGTCAGTCTACTTTTTTTCCCCTTTCTTCTCTTTCCTTCCACTTAGACTAATGTATGCGTGTGTTAAGAGTTGAAAATATCTCATTCTACCTAGAATAGCTGCTTGCTATTTCTAGCTCTCTAAAACCGTGGTTGAGCCATACAGAGATAAATAAGCAAAATAGTCATAGACCCCTGACATTAGAGAAATTGCTCTCACAACTAAACCAAGTGAACAAAGTTTCAGGCAGGGTGTGAAAAATTCAGACAGGCCTGGCAAGTCTTGTGCCAAGGCCTTGTGAAGTCAGAACAGAGCCTGCGGCCATAGCAGGCTGGGTCTGTGTGGTCCCATTAGAAGCAGGAATACGGGTGCACCTGAACGCGCACACCAACACGTGATGGGGAGGGCCGGCGGGCAAGGGAACTGTGCTGCTCAGGCTTCATGAAATCGTGCCCTACACGATGGGGGCACCCTCTAGCACCAGTACAGGGTAGGTGGTGAATGGATTCAGTTCCGCTAATGACTGAAAGAAAACAGAGAGCTGGACAGGAGCCGGCAGTGTGCAGAGCCCCAGCAGCTCAGGCAGCAGGGGAGGGAGGGGATTCTATCCCTCTGCTCTGCTCTTGTGAGACCCCCCTGCAGAGCTGCCCCAGCCCTGGAACAACAGCAGGAGCACGTGGAGCTGCTGGAGAGGCCAGAGGAGCCCTGGAGATGCTGCGGGGCTGGAGCCCCTCTGCTCTGGAGCCAGGCTGGGACAGCTGGGGGGGTCACCTGGAGAGGAAAAGGCTCCGGGGAGTCCTTATTGCAGCCTTTCCATATGTAGAAGGAGCGAGCTTAGAAGACAAAAATCTTTTTCTGCCCAGGGATGCAGTGCCCTAAAAACGATGACTGTGCACGAGGGCAGGTTCGCACTAGACACCTCCAGAAGCGACCAACGCCAAGCCGGCCGGAGCTCGGAGCACGCTGTTCTATCGCGAGCGGGACTGGCTGATCCCGAGCAGTCAGCCCCGCCCCGGGCAGCCCGTGGCCGCCCCGCGCCTGGGCGGGCGCTGTCGGTGCCGGGCATTGGTGCCTCGGGCCGGGGACGCGGGGCGGGGACGGCGCCGCCCGGCACCATTGGCCGGCGGGCGCGTCTCTCCCTCGGTGTCCGCAGACATTGGTGGCTGTCCCGCCGCGGGGCGGGGCTGCCGCCGCGTTCCGGTGCTGAGGTGGCGGCGGCGGCGGCA
>VXAU01006169.1:15192-56124 GCA_013399695.1 Formicarius rufipectus
GCCGGGCCTGCCGCGTCCCTGCCCGGTCCCGGCCGCGCTCTGCGCTGCGGGAGGGGTTCGGTCCCACAGCAGCAATGCCGGCAGCGCTTGTTTGACTTCGGAAGAAGGAAATGCGAGGAATGAATTTATATATAATAAACAGGATAGAATAAATTGGGGGAAAGCTCTTCCAATGTTTCTCTGCTGTCGCTGATACCTGGGGGTAGAAAGGCCTAATTTATGCCCTGCTTACTGCAGGCTGTGCTGCCACTTTCAGTGGGCTGAGGCTGTTGGGGTCAGGAAGAGAAGTGTATTTCAGAGGAAAGGAGCCTCTTCCAGGCAACTGCTGGTAGTCCCAGTATTCAAAGTGAAGTGTCTCCAGCAAAAGTTCATTAGTCATAGGAACAGTGAGTAAAAGGTTTTCAGCTACAGCCAGCATGCAGAGGATCCTGGCTAACATCCTGAGCACAGTGAGGGTCCTTGTGCTTTGCTGTTCATTACAGAGATGGGAATCCACACCCCAGTGTGAGCCTGGGACAGCACCAGTCTTGTCTCTGAGAGGTGCACTGTTTGCTTTATTGGGGTGAGGCAGTGGAACACTGAGTAACCTCTGTCCTTTTGTGTTTGTCTACTTGTGTTTGTGGGGAAATTGGCCAGCATTATATAACACTGGGATATTCCTGCCACAAGTCCTTGAGGCTAATGCTAGAACAGACACCACCCAGTGTACAGGCTGTTGGCTTTGGGACAGAATTTAAAGCCGTGTTATGCTTGTTCCTGGATTTGCTCTGGGGAAGGGTTCAAAGAAGGCTGAGCCAGGCTCTTTGCGGTGTCTGGTGTCAGGATGAGAAGTCATGAGCATGAGCTGAGACACAGGAGGCTCCCCTGATGGACAGGAAATTCTTTTTCACTGTGTGGGTCACTGAGTGCTGGCTGAGGTTGTCTAGGTATATTGTGGAGACTCTGTCCTTGGAGATATTCAGAAGCTGCCTGCACAATGGTTTGGGTTAGCTGGCTCTGGGTGGCCTGTTTGAGCAGGGAGCTTGGACAGGATGCTCTCCTAACTTCACTCATTCTGGGGTTCTGTGATAATATCCTCTGCGAGCCTTTTATTTGTTGGCCTTCACTGAATTTTCTCCAACAGGTTTCCATCTCTTATGTTCTGGGGAGCCCAGGACTGGACACAGTACTTCAGACATTGGCCTCACCAGTGCTCAGTGGAGAGGAAGGATCACATTCCTCCAGATAATGTTCCTAGTGCAGCCCAGGATGCTGCTGGCCTTTGCCATGAGGGGGTATTGATGGCTTAGGGTCTGTTGCCCTTCTCTGCAGAGCTGCTTTCCAGGGAAGTGTTCTGAGGGATTCAGAGCAGTAGGCCCATGTTTTCCCTGTTTGCTATAAACAGCAAACTTGTTGCTGTTTATGGAGCTGTAGAATCACTTTTCCCACTCACATCTCTTGCTGTATTCAACTGAGTTGAGAATATGGTGTAAAAATGAGTTCAAAAAATGTGACTCTCTAAGACTTAAGTTCAGGTTATTAAAGTCCATGTCCATGCAAATAGCTGCCTGTATCAGTTCCTCTGTTGGCATTTTGAGGAGGCCAATTGTGAGCTAAACCCAGCAAGGCCTATTATCTTGAGTGCAATATCAGGTTAATGCAGCCAACCTGGACAAAGGCCAAGGAATATTTTCTCAACATAATGCAGGCATGCATGCTTGAAATTGCGATGCCTGCAGCGTGCAGTTAGGTGCTGAGCCCCTTCTTCTGGTTGAAGTGGATGTCTGCATCAGACTGTTGTGTTGGTGCGGAGCATGGACAGTCATGGTGTTCTGCCCCCTTCCCCTAGAGCTCCTTGCAGGAGCCAGTCTGAGGCCTGGCTTCTTGCTGCACATCTTTTTGCTTCACTAACCGCTGCTTAAGCATTTCATTCTGTCAGCTGAAGAGATTAAGCTCATATCATGCAGTGTGAGAAACCAGGGCATGTCTCTGCAAGAACAGAGGAAATCCAAGTTCCCAAACAGAGCACACTTTTTGTGCTTATTGCAAGTGACCGACTGTAACAATCCCAGAGTGTACTATGTAGGATGAGCTTATTTTTTTGCTACTGGATAATTTATTTTCCTCTCCTTTTTGTGTTCTTTTTCTCTTCTCTCTCCGTCAAGAGTCTTGGTTCATGCAAACTGTCAATACTCAAGGAATGAAAAGGAATGGCATGAAGGATCTGTGTGTGACTGTTCTGCCTTGGAAACCTCCTTACTACTGAGTAAGCTGACCTGTGAGCTCCTGGGAGCATAAAGAAGGTTGGTGTTCACGTGTCCTTTTGTTCTTTTGGTGTTCTAATGCACATTGTGGCATTTTTCTACCTCTGCAAAATCAGATGGTTAGAAGGTGTGACTGCCTCAGAAAAGCAATGCTCTGCTCCTCTCCATTGTCAGTATTTCCACACTTTTAAGTTAAAATCAAAGAGTAAAGGTTTGCCTGCTAAGACAAAGGAGGTCAGGAATGAGTGGATCAGTGTAGCCAGCTTCGTAAGCCTACTTCTAGCGAGGCAGAGACATCTTGTCATATTTTAAAATTTCTTTCAATGGAGGTAATTGTAGTAATGTAAACTTCATCTTATGGCTGATGTGATCTTGCCTGACTTCATCTTGCTCTACTGGAGCTCCTGTATTTGTGCAAATGATTTTGCCATTTACAGGCATGAACAGATCCGTCGACTTTCTCTTAAGAGATGTCAAGTATCACATGTGACTTGTCTTCGCAGAACACTAGAGTGATGATTCTATGATTCATAAGGTACTTTGGGAGTTCAGTTGGTCAAATCCTTTGCTCTTAGCATGTCTAATGTCAGTCAGTTTGGGGAGCTATGAGCCTAATCCAGTATTTTTAACATCTTCCCTTTGCATTTTTTTTCTGACCAAAAGTGCTTATGCTGCAACTTGTGTCCTCTGCCTCGTGTCCATCTGCTGTGAGCCTTGTAAGAAATGTGTGATGCTCTCTTTAGGTACCTCATTAGTGGCTGTAGGGAGGGCAGCAGTTGTATCCCATTCCTCACCTGCTGTTCTCTGGGCTGAACAAGCCCAGTATTCTTAGACTCTTCCTATGTCTGGTAACCCAACTCTCAGTCATCCTGGGGGCTTTGTGCTGTACTTGATTCAGTCTGTCCCTGTCATTTTTGTGTATGAGGGAGCTTGAAATTGGGCCCAGTACTTGAAATGTAGTCGTACAGGTGCTGAATAGAAAAGAGTAGTTGCTTTCCTCAACCTGCTGCCTGCAGTCCTACCAGTGCAGCTCTGTACAGCTGAGCTTTCCTGTGAGTGTGCTGCTGGCTTGTGCCCTGCTTGGTCCCCAGCATCTTGCACTTGTCTTCTGCAGCACAGTTATGCAGCCAGTTGCTCCACAGCCTGTACCACTTACATGCTTCTCCCATCGCAGGTGTAGGACTGTGTATTTGTTTGCCTTTCCTGAACTTCGCAACGTTTCTCTGCATCTGTTTCTCCACCCTGTCAAGATCCTTCTGGTTGGCAGGTCTTTGCTTTGGCTTATCAACTGCTCATTAGAATTTGGTGAATTTATTGAGTTGGTTTGCATCCCACCATCTTGGTTAATAATGGAGAATTTAATTTATTACTCTCCCCAAAATGACAAATTATGTTGCTGGCTGGCACTGCTGCATATTTTTTCATTCTTCCCTTCCACTTGCTGGATCGTTTTGGCTCCTGAATTTCAAGGAAGGGAGAGAAGGTATGCTAAGCAGCAGCCAGGGAATATATGCCCTCTCCAGACTGTTGCCCTGTGTCAAAGTCCTGTCCTCTCCCATATGTGATGTGCTGAGTTCTCATCATCTCTCTAATGTAACACACTTGCATCTGGTTAGCAAACATCAGGGCTGAGCAGCAGAAAGCTGCTTTTGTGTATTTGCAGGCCATGTTTGGCTTGTAAAGAAGTTACTTCATTTGAGACTTGCCTTTCTTTTGAGTAAACTGAATAGATCATGGTTCTGTAATGTTGTTGTTAAGAAAGATCAAGAATAAACTATGAGGCTGACTTGGCATCTGGTATAAAAATGTATTTTTCAGTAATACATGTAGAGTGCTGAAGGAATCCTCATGTACCTTTACACCACCACATCCTCTGCTTTTATGTTCAGAGTGTCTGACTGCTTCTGTTAATGTGATAATTTCTTTATTCCTGAGGCTTTACTTTGGCTTTTCTCTCTTGGCAGTGGAGACATATTCCCTGCAAGCCTGGTCACTTCGGTGACATTAGAGACCAGCATGGAAGGGGTTTATTCTTTTTAGCAGTTTTGACTGTAACTGTATTCTGACTCTTGGTTTTGTTTTAGGCTGAAGATGCTGAGCCGTTTGTCAGGTTTAGCAAGTACAGTTTTGCAAGAGCTGTCAGGGGAGGACGGAGATGCAGTTACTGAGCCCTCTGCTGCTGTAAGTATAGTGTTATCTAAAAACTTATAGTTCTTACAGACAATTAGTTTGGGGAGGGTGAGTCATTAGACTACAGTTAGAACTGCCTCTTGCTTCTTCCTTGCTGTCTAGACTGAACTGTTACTCCACTCTGCTTTTCCTGTATTCCTCACTTCAAAAGTTAGCACCTTTGTGAGGCAGACCATAATCTCTTCAGTTGCCACATCTCAAGGTAATCCTAGAAAACAAACTAAAATTATGGTGAAGAAAGACTTTTAAGAGTACTAGTGATTGTGTGTAGCAGAAAGGGAAGCTCTGCATGACTGGTTGACAGTGGAAGGATTCATGTCTATGCTGCCCTTTGGTATTGAAACAGTGGACAGTGTTGTGAGGGTGCCCCTTACTTCAGATTTGCTCCAAACTGTGGTGTTCAGCAAGGTACTCTTTGCTTTTGTATATTAGCTCACAGATACCCTGAGCTTTCCTCCTGGTTTCACCTGTGTATTCCTACAAGCTCCATGAAGTGCCTGCAGGGACCAGAGTGCAACATTTAAGAGGGAGCTGAAGGTACCTTTTGGATGCTCTGCTGCAGGCTGTTAACATTTTTTCCTTCAGAACGCTTGTTTCACTGTTTCAGGTGCAAGCTTTAGAGTCAGAAGCCAAAAGCATGGAGGAGTCACCTGAGGAGCTGTTTGAGCGCCTGGCACAAACAGAAAAGCTGGTTGTTCAGCTGAAGGATTTGATCCAAGAAAAGGATGCTCTACTCCAGCAAAAAGAAACTGTACTCAAGGTATCGTTTCCTTCTCTGGGGACCAAGAGTAAAATGCTGCTTCAGCTTTCTTTGAAAACCATTCTCTGGTTTCTTCTGAATTCTGTACCCTGGGTGCTCTGTCCGTTGAAGGAATTGCTGGGGTAGAAGCTACACTCTTGATCTGTGTAGTGTTTCAGAACAAATTTGTTTTATGGATATGTTTTAAATAGTGTTGTTACTAGGGAGGCAGGGTTGGACACAGAATGGCAGACTGGCAAGTTATGTAGCTTCTCAAAGTGGTACTTCTGGGTGACAGCAGGAGGTGCAGTCAGTTTGTGTCCTTCTCTTACAGGAAGAGCGAGAGGCTGCGGATGCGAAGCTGATGAAACTTAAACTTCAGGCCAAAGCCAAACTGGCTGCTCTGAACAAACGCATTGAGGAGCTAACAGGGAAAGGATCGCCACTGCCCACACAGGCCTTATCAGAAGATCTGGAGCATCCTAAGGTCAGCAGAACAGGGCCCCTTAAAAGACGGAGCTTCTACGGATAACCTGGTGCTGCTGATGTTTCAGGTCCCAGCGAGCCAGCAGGTCATGTTTGTCTTGTTAGCAGGATGTTCATAGTTCCAGCAGGGATATCTGTGCCCTGGCTGTAGGAATTGATCTGTCCCACTTCCTTGTGCTGCAGGTGTCCTTGGAGGGCTCAACTTGGTCTCCTCAAGGGCACGGGCCAGTTTCCCTTTGCATAAGTTTGGTAATCCATTGTAGCCAAACTCTTTGCTGCAGGAATTGTGTCTCTGTCTGAGCTGTGAGTTTGAAAGTGTTAACCTGTCATGTCAGTACAGCAAAGGTTGGTTGGAGTACAAGAACAAGGAGGTCATTGAAACTTAAAGGCAGTAACTTAAATATAAAAAAAACTAATACATTTTCCAGCAGTGTAACTTCCTGAGCCACCTCAAAGTTTTATGGTTGACAAACCGTGATTGTGTAATGCTAGGTAAAAACTGAGAGGAATCAGACATTAAAGAAGCTGTTAGCTACTAGCTAGAAACTCCCATTGGAGCTGGTAATTTCTGGAAATTTAATGCTGTTCTACTGGTCACATAGAAGTTAGTTATATTAAGCAATGGAAATGGGATAGAAGTCCAAACAATGCAAGGCATCAAATGATGTTCATGAAAGGAGAGAAGATAAAGGTTATTTCAGCACTGAAAAAAATTAAAGTAAACATGAAAAGGTTAGTGTGAGAGGTGACTACTAACGAAGTGAAGATTGGTTCAATGACTTATGATGACTATTTCTCATTGAAGCGTCATTAAATTATAGAAATGTGCTGCTGTAATTCCTTTTGCAATACTATCTTGAGAATCTCAGTGTAAAGCATCATTTGATTTTCATACATGAGGAGCTTGGAGGATCTTAAGGATTGATATAATATAAAAATAAAGCAACATATAACAAGTGCACTGCCAAGCACTTATGGTGTCCTGCCACTGCTTACTGCTAGGCCATGAACCACATTTCCTGGCTGCAGAGGCCAGTGAAGACCATTCATCTGTGTCACTGGGCATTGCTCTCCTGTTGAGGCTCTTTTTTAGCTTATCTGTATGCAGCATGTGTGTGCAACACTGTGCTCCTACATTACTTTGTGCGGACTTGCTGTTGAGGACTGTTCTTGCTTCAAAATTCAAATTTACCAGCTGAAGAAGGTAAAATGAGAGAATGCTTATTATCAGTTAGTCGGTGTGATATAGATTTTATAAAGAGGCCTATGCTTTTTATACAAAGAGGTTACCTTTTCAAGTATTGCACTGAGAGTGGCAAGGCCTCTTGTGGAGTGTTGTCATGTTCTGCTCTCTTGGAATCAGGAGAGATAAATTCTAAGAGCAGCATAAGACTTTCTTTTCTCCTATTGTGTTGGCAACTGCACTGACGAAACACTTGAATATCTTGGTTATTTAGTCAACCGGTATAAGAGAGGAACCATTGTTTCATTCTGCAGTTGTATAAGGAAGCTGAGCACCAAGAAAGTGGGAGAACTGTTAAAGCGAAAGCATAATGCAGGTGAATGGATGAGTATTAATTAGCTATTAAGAAAAATGGCCTTTTAATTAGAGGAATGAGGTCTTGAGACAATCTCCATTTGGACCAGTAATGGTGTTATTTCCTAGACAGCCTGTCATTCGTAGATGAAAAATTTAGATTCGGATTGCATGTTGTGCTGAAGTATAGAACATTAGCTGGGTTTTTCCTATCCATAATGTGGGCCCTATGGGAAGGCTGCATTTTAAATATCTAATTAGTACTGGTGTTTCCTGGGGTTTTAGCAGAGTGTCTTATTGTGAGAAGAATGGAAATATCAGCTTTTATCTTTCTCTTAGATAGTACTTGTATACAGAACAATTGAGGCTCCTCTTAAACTTTTAAAGTGGGTAAAGATGAACTATGTTCAGATATAAGAGCTTCTACGTTTTGGAAAAGCATATTTGAAAGCTCGGTGGGAACTTTGTGGCTGTGCTACTGTCCTTAGTTGCAGCACTCTGTGTAGTGGCCAGTGTGCAAGGACTTTTTAAGAAGCTTTGCCAAATTGGACCGTAAAAGTCAATCCTGAAAGCTAATTACGAGTAAGCAAACTAATCCACCCATCTTGCCCCCTGGCAACTGCTCTGCCCTGGCATTATAAGTTATATATGTGCCTGGCTTCTTAGAGCTTCCTGCATTTCTGTTCTTTCTTTTTCTGTCCTGTTCTATTTCTGAACTTAAGTACAATTAAAGCTTTCTTGTCTGTCTGTTCTACCTACTGCCAAAGACCGTCTCTGTAGGTGAAATATCTTTTGAGGAGCAGTAACCTCTTATTATGCTGACTTGTAAGTCCTTCTAAAAGCCTTTGTAAACTTTTCAGAATGGGTTCAAGGACATAAATACTGTGTAGAATCCCTGTTATTGGTGGTCTTTGACTCAATACCTACAGAAGTAAAAGCGAAGAGGTGCATTTTGTGTGTATGCAGTATGAAATACACCCATCACTGAGCGCTTGCAGTAGCTGGGTGTGCCGAGATGACAGTGTAGAGGGTGTTTGTCCTGCTCAGTGACAGGTGATGTGCTGGACCTGCCCTCACACAGATGAGAAGCACAGCTGTGGTGTCCTGGAATGTTTAATGTTTGCCCTTTTCTCACATGGAAAATATTCTATATATAATTAAAAAACGTTTTCATTTCTGGTATTAGAGAAATCTGTGATGTCAAAAAGCCCCACAAATCAAGATGATCATACCATAAATTACCTATTATATTGTATTTAATAATCTAATCTACCTTAGTTTGTGTGGTAAGCAGTCACAGACAATTAGCTGTTCCCAGTGCTTTGACACTTCCCAGTTAAAGGTATCTTGTGCGTATCTACACAGAAATAGGGAAACTAGTTACTTAACATAAGACAACTTCATTTATAAAAACAAAGCAATGAAGCGATGTAGTAGAAATAAACATCTGGTTAGGCAAGAGTACAGTAGCATTCTAGTTTAGTCTGTTGTGTTTTTTTTAATTTACTGACAAGTTTACTTTCTACTGTTTCTGATCTCTCCCCTTCTTTCCTCTTGCAATGTCAGAATAATGAAAATACAAGACAAGGGCACAGAGAGGAAGTGGAAGTACTGAAAGAGCAGCTCAGGGAGCAAGAGAAGACTGTTCAGGACCTGAAGGAACAGCTGACTCTAGCCAAAGTGAATCTGAAAGATGCTGAAATCAAGTATGCAACACAGGTATGGACGTTTTTTCTATTCATTTAGAATGCTCTTCACCTGCCCCCCATAGTACATCCTCTACCCCTAGGCCAGAATCTCCCTGGGTGCAAAAGGTGCTCCACAGCTAAGTGATGGGTTTCACCCTTGGACAATGGGACTGATGGCTCTCTGAAAAGGGAGAAACAGTCCCTGGAAGGGCCTGGGCAGGTTGTCCCTTCCTCTGAGTCATAATTTGGATTGCTCTCTGCCTGCCTTTGTTGTTCTTCCAATGGGCTTTGCAGTAGCTGGGGCAGTGTTCTTCCAGCTGCCAGGCTGTCTGTGTTCTGCTGTGGATGTGCAGGGCAGCTGCTTATCACAGGATGTAACAACCGGTATAGTGTGTTTTAGTTATTTATGGGAATAGTTTTGTTATTATTCTAAATTGCAGCTGTGAGTTGGGCTGCATCCTGCACAAATAAAGCCTCAGAAGTTTTATGAACTGTTAATTATATAGTAGTTATACGTTTTATTATTCTGCATACTTGTAGATGAAATTCTAGGGTTTTTGCTTTCTGAAGTCTGAAATATTATCAGTTATTATACATGTATTAGTAGGATAAAGATACCATTTGACCAAGGTGACGTACAGGATTGTCAAGCTGAAAATTTCATCACGCACACAATATGCTGGTGCATGTTGAAAGCAAGCCTGTGTGTCTGTCAGACTCATAACCTTGTTGACTTGTTTTTATTTTATGGCTTATATTTTAGCTGAGTTCCCTGCAAGAAGTGATTCAGGAAAAGGAAGCTCTCCTGAAAGAGCAGGTGCACCAGCATCAAGCTGAATTGCTCAAGATGGTGGCGCAGTCAGAGTTGGAGGTAGAGATGCAACAGGTATATTTGATATAGGAATTTTACCAGATGACACCCTGAGAGAGCAGTTCTCATTAAAGTAACTTAGAAGGGGGGGGAAGTGAGATGATTTGTCTGGAGTTTCTTGGAATGCTAGTTTGGGCTTTGAGTCCTAAGGTCAATCTACTGGCTTGCTATCAGTTGAAAAGAAATAACAGTTTAAAAAAAAAGTATTAAATAATTGGGCTCCAGTTCTCTGTTTGTGAAGCAATGGTGAGCTCTTCGTACTGCACCAGGGCTCCAGAATTGGTGTCAACAAAGATGAACTGATTCAGGATATTAAAGTAACTGTGTTATGAAAACCAGGTGTATAGATGAAACCAGGGAATCTACCTGTCTTGTGTGAGCCTCCCCAGTTCTGGAATAGCCTTTTCTCTCCCACAGAACCTGCGCACGCTCCAGAGAAAGCTCGAGGAGCAGGAAGCAGCTCTGCTGGGACGAACTCAGGTGGTAGAGCTGCTGCAGCAGGAGTTACACTGTGCTGAACAGCAGAACCAGGTACCTGCGTGTGCTTTTTATTGCTTTGCTCTCACGTGTGTATGGTGGACAAGGCCTTTGTCAGCAGCTTGGAGGTTACCAGATTAGCTTGTTTCTGATGCTAGGTTTGCATCCTGAAATCTGCTGGGGCCTCCCTCAGGTCAGGTGTTAGAGCTGCAGTTCCATGTGCACAGCTTATCCATGGCGTGCTGCAGCTGCCATCTCTAGTGATCCAGTTTCTGGACAGGTGGACAGGGACTCCATCTGTCCATACCCACACTGCTCACTGCCCTTTCAAAGCCACCGTATACACAAACGTTTGCCAAAGGCAGAAGTGCTTCATGCAGTGCTGCTGTCACCTCAGTGTTCCTGGACTGCACTATCCAGGCCCAATCAGAGCACAAACAGATATTCTTCAGTATGGCTTGCTTATCTGGTGATACAACTTTTGGAGTGGAATTGTCTCTCACTGTGCCATTTTAGAGCAGGAAGAGGATCAGATCGATTGTATGTATATATGTCTATATATAAATGTTCTCCTTGAAGACAGGGTTTAGTACACAACCTCTTAAAAGATTGGTTTTCAGGTAGAGGATGAGTGGGGTTTTTTTCGTTTTTCCAACATCTGAACTTCTGAAAATTCTCTATCCCTTACACTGACTCAGCCTCATGTTCATAGGCTGCATGATCTCCAGCCAGGCTAGCTCTGGACCTCACTTGGATCATTTGGACACACTTAGGCCCCATGTATTTTCCTTTTCTGTATGTCCCAGCCAGGCACAGCAGTTGGGCCTCTTACTACCAGGAAGAGGTGAAGAACTGAGTGAGCTGAGATTCACTAGTGATTGCATTGCTCAGCAGAGAGTCTCATGGGGTGGTGGCATGGATATCTTCATGACATTGGCTGTTGTGGTCCCCTGAGACCACCTCAGTGTCTTTGACTTCCCTCATACACATTCTGTGGTTGAAAGGAGGCCTCGTATATATACCAACTTGAGGCCATGTGGCTGAAGCTTCTCTTCCTACCCATAAATTCAAAGGCACTCATCAGACTCCTCACAAAATTAGCTATGCTGACTGTCTGCAGGTCCAGGATGAGGAAGTTTGACAAGAGAAGTTTGGGCAAGTGCAAGGTCTGTTTCTGTTTCTGGGTCAACTTAAATCTCTGGCCAGTGTTGACCAGCCTTCTGAGATCTTTCTTAAAGCAGGGAGCACTGCGAGCGGCACTCAGTTTGTTACCTCCAGGTTCATATTTCAGCATTCCCCTTTCATATACAAACACTGAATTTCTGGGGTTTTTTAATTGCACTCTATAGTTGTTGAGTTCTTCCTCTTTTGGGAAGCTTGCTTTCTTTTAAAAGAGAACTCGTGGCCACTGTTCTGTTGCTTCTTTGCTCTGAATTTCCCTTCACTAAATCAAGACTTTTCTTTACCAAAATGACAAGGAGTTGTTTCTCCCAGCATTGCCTTATTGCAATTTGAAAATAGTACAGCAGTTTCTTTCCAACAAATATTGATTTCTGACATATTTGTTTCCTCCTTTCTGCTACCCAGATAATTTAAAATGAGTCAATGGAAATCTTAAAATATAATTCAGGTACTTTGCTTTGTCAAGGTATTGAACGAGTTGAGATGTAAATCAGTTGCTGACTCACTTTACAGATGCTCCTAGGTCAGTGCCAGAGGATGGAAGTGGATCTAAGCTCCATGAGGAATGCGCTAGATGCGGAGAGACAAAAGTCTCAGGATCTCAGGGAGAAGATGGAGGTGGAAGTAGCTGAGAGGAAGTTGTCTTCACATCGCCTGCAGGACGAGGTGCAGCGCCTCTCAGAACAGCTGGAGGAGGCAAGAAGAGCACAAGCTGAACTAGAGGTGAAGTGTAAAGACCTGGAGCAGGAACACAGGCTGGAAGTGGAAGAGAAAAAGCAGCAGATCAGTTGCCTCGTGGTGGCTAAGCAGGAGCTGCAACATGGCCATGCTGCCCTCGTGGCTGAGAATGAGCAGCTGAAGCAGGACTTTGGCCAGCTCCTGGTGCCATCTGCAGAACAGGGAGCTACAACAGCCAGAGCACAGGGTGAGCACAGGAGGTTCTCAGGAGCCTGAGCATCACTGGCTTGCCTTCTCTTTGGCTTTGTTTTTATAAGGCTCATAGAAACAGGTTGGTACAACAATTCCTAATTGCACAGGGACATAGGACTGCTGGTGCTCTCAAACCAGTGGGGTCTGGTGCAATCCCACTGCTGTGTTCTTGGCAGCTGCAAGAGGAGGAGCAGAAGAGAGGGCAGAAAATATGGTGTCTTCCTTGGATACTGTCCCAGCCTCTCGTCTTTTGAGGCTTATGGATTTCTTGAGCCAGATTTATTTTTTAGTATATTTTATTAACTTGCTGGATTTATTCCATCAACTTGTGTAAGCCCTTTTTAGTGCCCCACATTCTTCAGAGTCTGAATTTCTACTGAAATTATAAATAAAATAGCCAAGAAAAGCAAACTGTACCATTTTCTCCATAGACCTGTATTAAAATTAATAACATTGATCTTGCCTCAAGCTCTTATTTCAAATTGATTTTCCTCCTGCTGCTTTATGGCCCAAAACTGATGCAGTGACTGAGAGACACGGGATCTCACAAACCATTGTGGATGTGTGTAATTTGAATGTAGCTTAGCAAAAAAGACAAGAACATACCTTAACTTCCCTTTTTCTCCTCCATCAGATGAACTTGTACAGGAATATGAAGAATTTGTCTGCTGTCAGAATGAGCTGAAATCCCAGCCGCAAGTGCAAGTCTCTGAACTGAAGCAGCAGGTATGATATTTTCATATGATTCTCATGAAATTGTCTTGTATATTGAAGAACTAAAACCAAATGAAATGTCTAGAATTCCTTTTTTTTGTCATATGTTGCTTGAGAAAGGCTTTTCTTTGTTCTGTCAACTGATGGGCAGATGTGTTGTCACTAGAAAGCCTGAGAATAAGTAGGAGTTAATTTGAGTAATTTAAAAGTTAACAGTTGATTTTTTAAAATTTTTTTAGAGGTTAACCAAAATACCAAGGACTGATACGTTTTTATAAACTGTTTTGAAATTTATCTTTCTCTCCTCATCCTGTGTTTAAACAGAATGAATCAACTTCACAGGAAAACATAATAGATCAGGAAGATCAGAATGAGACTTCATTCCTACCCACAGAAAACTTAGAAAGGCAAAAGACTGAAGGTAATATGATTGCCTTACCTATTTTAATATTCTTAAAATATTTAAGAATTATTCTAGAAATAGATTGTACAACATAAGATATAACTGAAGTAGTGGCCTCCCCCTTGTACAAAATGCTGACAGTCTGCAGATGTTATTTCTTGGGGGTTATTTTTGGTAGCTTTTGTTGAAACAGTAAAGAGCCCATACATATGCCACGTGTGAAAAATCCCAGGCAGTTGAATTGATTCTGAGTATCTGGGCATGTAGACATGGGTAGCAGCAATATCCCACTCTGTCAGAATTGTGCTGTAAAACTATGGATTCCCTCAAGTGTTTGCTTTAGGGTCTAGTGCACTGTGGCATTAGGCTGTCTTTATTTTGCAGAAATAGATTCCTTTTGCTTCATGTCATTCAAAGATAAAACCTCTTCATAAGAATCCTCATTGGAGAATAACTGATAACTCAGATTCCTGCAGTCCTGGAACATCTCTGTTCTCTCTCTCTGTTTCGTGATCACAGAGATGTAGGTCTTTAACAGACTTCAAGACATCATTTAGAATCATGGAGTGTTTTGCATTGGAAGGAACTCATGAAGAACATCTAGTCCACCCCTCCTGCCCTGGGCAGGGACATCCTTCACTGGGTCAGGGTGCTCAGAGCCCCATCCAACTCAACCTTGAACATGTCCTATGATGGGGCAACTGGCAGCTTCTCTGGGCAACCCAAAGAGAAGCAGCCCTCTTGAAAGGCTGCACTAAGGCCTCCCTGGAGTCTTCTCTTCTCCAGGCTGAACAACTGCAAATCTCTCATCCTTTCTTCATGGGAGAGATGTTCCAGCCCTCTGATCATTTTTGTGGCTTTCTCTGGACTCACTCCAACAGATCCCCGTCTGTCTTGTGCTGGGGAACCCCAGAACCGGGTACAGTGCTCTGGGTGGGATCTCACAAGAGCAAAGAAGAGGGTGGGAATTGTCTCCCTTGACCTGCTGCCTGCACCTCTTTTGCTGCAGCCCAGGATAGGGTTGACTTTCTGGGCTGCAGCATACACTGCCAGCTCCTGTCCAGTTTTCAGTTCACCAGTATCCCTGAGTTCTCTGCCCTCAGTCCTTTCATCCCACAGACTGTGCTGGTACTGGGGATGGCCCTATTCCTCAGGCCTGTCTGGGTCTCTGTGGGTGTCATCCCGTCCCTGTGGGGAGTGAACTGCCCTGCTGAGCTCAGTGTCACCCTGGTGTGCTGGGGGCTGCCCTCCATCCCTGGTTTTGTCACCAACTGAGACACTAAGTAGTACTGGTCCCAGTATGGACCTTTGTGGGACACCACTTACTACTAGTTTCCACGTGGACACTGAGCACACATTGACACAGAAATCCAGATTTTAATGTGATATCATGCCCTGAGTTATGATTGAGTGTATCCAGAATGCACCTGGAAAATTTTCATCAGCTCCTTCCTCCACTGAAAGGAATTCCACATGAAAAATGCAGCGACTCAGAACTTCATTGTTGTTACTTAAAAAATCTTTCCCAATACACGTTTAGCTGTATATTTACTTCAAAACAAGCTTTTTTATTGTAATTCTGTTTCCAGTGGATGTGTTGAACACTTTGTTACTGACATTTTTTTTCAGATTTTAAACATGGGGAGATGTAATTTCTTTAACCCCTCCCTTAAAATATTAAATGAAACGTAAAAAATCATCATCTTTCAAGCCTGCTTTGTAGGTTCTCAATACTTTGTTAGTCCTCTTCGTCTTGGATCATGGATTCCTTGAACTTTTCTTGAGGCAGCTTTCTGAGTGACTGAAGGTCTCTCTTCCTGCTGCATAAGAAAACATTGGGTTTATCTTTTTCTACTTTTTCTAGATGACAAGAATTGTTATTTTCTAAAAGATGCTTAAACCAGCATGTTGTTTCGGTGGTTTGCCTCTAAAAAAGAGCAAATCACATTATCCAATGGCAGTTTTATATATCCACTACATAAGTGTTATTAACAGCCACATGTCTTTTCTGTAAAGCTACTGGAAGAATATCATGTTACTGTCTAAAGCACAGTCTTAATTTTCAAAGAAATTTTTTTGTTTGAATGTTTCAGAAATACCACATTTGCAACTTGTTCTCCAGGACCCTCAGCAAGAAGCTGTGATTGTTACAGAAGATGCAAGACAGGTAATGATTAAGCAGCTGAAATAAGCTGAAACTAAAACAGGTCAAGGACTGGCTTAAAAACAGCTAAGCTGTCATGGCCTTTTTAATCAATCCTCTTTGGAAGGTTATTATTAACTGGATTAATGATGGAAGACAAAAATAGCTTCCAAATACTGCTTGTACTGTGTTTGTATCAGACTGTTTCCCTTTGCTGGCTGTGTGGAATTCTTGTGTCCTTCATCCGCCCAATCCATATTTGTGCTATTTTCTCCCTCTTGTGAGTTAGTTCTTAGGCAAAACCGTGGGCTAAACTGAGGCAGATCTCTGGAAACACAATTCCAAAGGCTTAGCTGTCATTACAGGATGGCTTTCAACCAGCCCTGCCCATTCCCACTGCCCTGATGGGCAGACTGACTGGGGGAGCTGTGTGCTCATGGAGCATGAGCCTGGTGGACACTGTCCTCTCCCACTGTGGACAGCTGCAGGTACAGCTGCTGTCAGGCTGTTGTTGAGAAAAGCACGGGATTAGGGACCTGCTGCTTGACTTTACACTCAGCCAGGGAAGGGAGGTGACAGTCTCTGTGTCCATGTGCTGAGGATTTGCTGTGGAATGGGTTAGAGCAAGGTCTGGACTCTGTGCAGCCAGCTCTGCTTGAAAGGGCAAAGTGCTCCAGGACTGGGGGCTGGGGATCATGTGACTGGTAGTGCCCTGTAGTAGAAGCAAATGTTCATTCTGAGCACTTAATTTTGTTTTCAGTCTTTCCATTGTTGGTTTGTGGTTTTTAACTTGATCTTTTTGGGGTGGGAGGGAGTAGTGGGTTCCTTTGAGATCTTTAACTTAGTTCTGACTCATCGTGGCTTTGTTCTCTAGTTCAGACCTTTTTCCACAGAAGTGGCACTAACAGTGCCAGTTGTTTACTGTGGTGAAAGGCTAGTATTGAGAGCTGGCTACAAATATTACTGTGCATTTTATATGTATGACAACTTGTAAATGGACTTTTCAGAATGAAGAAATTGGTAGATGAAATCTTGGTTCTTGTATAGCTGTCAGCAGCAAACTAACCAAATTCTTGGGCTTTATTAACATCTTTGGGCAAACAGAGTCTGTGTCTGTGAAGCAGCAAAATCTCCTCTCCCTTTCTAGCCTGACAAGTTCTGTTCCATTTGGCAGAGAAGTGGAGGAGTTCACAGACTGTTGTGCAGTGGTTGGTTTGTCAGTGTGGTGTGGAGCGTGGTATGACTTTCTTGGGAGGACTCCTGGCTCATTATCTGCTGGAGCAGTGAGGCAAACACTGAAAGGCACATGAAAACTTTAATTTAGTTTAAAAGTCCTGAAGAATTGATTTATTTTTTTTTTAACATTCTATAACCCAAAGGGGTTGTTGCCTCACTGCAGCAGATTTTAAGAGCAGCTCTCCTTTAGTGGTTCCCCTCAAAACTGCTGAACTGCCTTTATAATATGGCATGTTGGCTTACTGGGGGGCTTCTGATCCACACTTTCTGGGGAGGATTTGTGACTGCTTTTCTTTTGTAATCTGTTTTTGGGGATGGGAGGAAACCTAAAGGTAGTTTTGGAAAACACCAAGCACTTTTTCCAAGGTGCTTTGTCTAGTGCTTTCACTTTAGATGCGAACACAGGTTGGAATATGAGCTGTTTATTTGCTGTGTTAAATGGACAGATGGAATAGGGGACAAACCTTCCTTATTCAAAGCCAGGAAAATGTGGCTGGATAAATACTTGTGAGAGTCACAGGAGAGAACCTAAACACTTCAGTGTCATACTGTCTTGTAAGCAAGAGAAAAAGAGAAGAAATGGAATAGGAAGTTGTTCATATGGTCTGGTCCTAAAGCTGGAATCTTTCAATCTGCAGCTTCAGAAACTGAAATTAGCAGAAGTTACCTGGGGAGTCAGAGAATCACTGAATAGTTGGGGTTGGAAGGGACCCTCTGGACATCATCTAGTCCACCCCCCACTGCCAAGACAGAGTCCTCCTTTTTATTAGTGAGGCTTCTATTTATTGCAGAAGCCAGCTCAAGAGAGGGCATCCTTAAGCTACAAAATGTGGAAAGCAGATACTTTGAAAATCAACCCTTTCATGAAATTCAAAGGAAAATTGATACCTACTATTTTGTTTCAGGCAAGAACAGATAGCTTTCCCAATGGAAGCAAGCAGCTTACTGATGGAAGTTGTTCACCTGGAATTCTAGAATATATTGCTGCAGAGAAACAGAAGGAGCTGTCAGTTTTGCTGCTGGAACTGAAAGAAGCCCAAGAAGAAATAAACTTTCTGAAAAACCAGCTCAAAGGCTCCACCAGCCAAACTTCTACAGGCAGTCAAACAGAAGCTAACCAGCTGGAAGAGAATTCCCAGATAGTGTGGCTGGACAAGGAAGAGCAGAAGGCTTCAGATGCACAGAATGAGTTGGGCAGTAGCTCATTACAGAGAGAGACAGAAATGGAGCAAATTGTCCTGTTTCAGGAAAGCAGACTCAGTCTCCAGGAAGAGCTCCAGAGGAGCCCTGTCTCCTGCAGGGGTGAGGTGGAGACAATGCAAGGGGTCTCTACAGCAGATCCAGAGCCCGGTGCCTCTCAATCTCAGGAAGTGATAAAGCTACAAAACCAAATTACAGAACTGCAGATAATTCTGCAGAAATCAGAAGAATCCTTTAAGAAAGATCTAGGAGAAAAAAGTGCAGAAATAAATAGGCTAAAGCAGTTGGCTGAGGAATACAGAAAAAAAATAGAGGCTTCTAACAGCACACTTTGTGTTTTGTCTGAAGAACGCGATCAGCTCCTGTGTCAGGTGAAGGAACTTTCTACTGTAACAGAACTGAAAGAGCAAGTGAAGCAACTTGAGGAAGATCTAGCTCTTTCAGAAAAGCAGAGACTGTCAGACAGTCAAAGCAGTCTTCTAAAAGAACAAATCCAGAGCCTTAGAAATGAGTTTAAATCCAAGGATATAAAAATTGAAGCTTTGCAAAAAGACTTGGATGAAGCACAACTTCAGCTTTCTGACCAGGACACACAACTAAAGGATCTGAGAAGCCAGATTGAGATGAAGGAATGTGAAGTACTTGATCTGGAACAACTTTTGAGGAAGAATACAGCGGAGATGGAAGAGCTTTCCCATGAGTTAGACTCAAGGGGGCACGAAGCAGCAAGGCTAGAGCAGCTTGTTGTTGAGCACACCAGGTCTATAGAGAGCCTGCAACAAGCCTTGCTGGAGAAGGACCAACAGATGACAGAGTTCAGTGTTAGCATGTCTGAGAAAATGGTCCTGCTGAATGAAGAGAAATTTTCTCTAGGAAATGAGCTGAAGAGTCTTAAAGAGCAGACAAGCCTGTTATTAAAAGCCCAGGAAGAAAAAGACCAAAAGATAGGAGCAAAAGATACGTGTCTGAAATGTGGGGCATCTGAGCAGCAGAATGAGACAGAAGCAGCAAGTAAAGAAAGTGAAGAATTAGTAAATCAAGTTGAACTTCTGAAAAAAGAAAATGAGCAAGTAAAGCGGAAGCTGCAAGCAGCACTTGTGAACAGGAAGGAGCTTCTGAAGAAGGTCAGCAAGTTGGAGAATGAATTAGTACAACTGAGCAGAGAACAAGAATTAGAAACCTCAGTTGCTCAGGCAGCTGCAAGGGAAGAAAATATGAGAAGCATGATCAGCAGAGAAGTGAGTCTTGAAAACCAGCCCAGTGAGGAGTATCTAATTCAACTGCTTTCTGAAAAGGAATCAGAGTTGCAGAGCATCCGGAAGAACCTGCAGGATAAAGAAACTACTGAAGCACAACTGCAGGCAGTGATTGAGGAAATGAGGCAAAGTTTGCAAGATAAGGCAGACACTGTTTCAATTAAAGATGAAATCATGACATGTCAGACAATTGCTGACAAAGTAACTGAAACCAGTGAAAGCTCAGAAGATTATGAAGAAATTGAAAAACATAGCTCAGCAGCTGCAAATCTGGAAGAAAACCAGAAGTCTTCCCTGAAAAAGAGGATTTCAGTTCTTGAACAAGAAAAAGAACAACTTCAAAAAAAACTTCAGGAGGCCCTGGCATCTCGCAAAGACACTATAAAAAAGGCTCAAGAAAAAGACAGGCATCACAGAGAACAGCTGAAACAGCAGAAAGATGATTACAACATCCTACAAGAACAATTTGATCAGCAAAGCAGAGAGAAGGAGAGCATCCAAGCTCAGCTCAGACAACTCCAAGAACAAAAAGGATCAACTGAGGGAGTCCTTGGGAATCAGGGTGGATTGGATTCTTCGTGCATGGAAGCAGAAAATGCAACAAATGACAAGCTTGTACAAGTCACAGATGTTTCTGAGAAAGAGTTTAAAAAACACCTTGAAAAATTGCAGAGGGAGAAAGAGGAACTGGAATGTAACATCAGCCATACTCAAAGTGAACTTGCTTGCAAATCAGAATTAGTCTTTGATTTGCAACAGCACATAGCACAGTTGTTTCTGGAGATTGAAGGGCTGAAGAGAACGTCTGACCAAGCTGAGGCTAAGGCAGCAAGTCTTCAGATGGAATTGGAGGAGAGTCAAGCAAAAATTTCCAGAGAGGCCAGTCTGGAAGACTTGAAAATCCTTGTGCACCAGAAGGATGAAGAAATGGAATTTCTTAACTTGCAGTTAAAAGAGAAAAGTGAAGCTCTCAATAATGTACAGGCACAATTGCTGGAAAAAGAGGACTCAGTAAAAAGACTGTGTAGTCAGTTGGAAGTTCAGGCTCAGGTGCATGAGGAACAAAGCAAGCAACTGCAAACAGAGTTGCTGAGAATTCAGGAGAGGCAAGAGGACAGTGAAGAAGCAGCTAAACAGAAGAATCAAATGCAGAGAAAGCTGCAAGCTGCACTTATCTCTAGAAAAGAGGCACTAAAGGAGAGCAAATCTTTAAAAGAGGAGCTGGCCAATGCTAAAACTACTATTGACAGTCTTTCTGTTAAGCTGACAAACATGGAAAGCCAAATATGTGTCCATGTTAAAGAAACAGATACTTTAGCAGAAAAGTTAGCGTGCCTCACTGGGGAGAGAGAAAAACTTATTGCAGAAGTTGATAAAGTACTTATAGAAAATCAGAATCTTGATGGATGCTGTAAAAACCTAACACTTACTCTGGATCGAGTTGTTCTAGAGAAGGAGAAGCTGGAGAAGGAAATGGAGTTGTTAAAATGCTCTCAAACCGCTGAAAGTTCTGAGTGGCAGCAGAAATACAAGGAGCTTCAGGGAGAGTATGAAACTCTGCTGCAGTCCTATGAGAACGTGAGTAATGAGACTGAGCGGATTCAGCGTGTGTTAGAAACTGTTAGGCAGGAAAAGCAGGAAATTTTCATTAAGCTGAAAAGTGCTGAAGCAAAAAAGGAGGAAACAGATAAGCAGCTACAGGAAGCTGGACAGGAAATTGATGGAATGAAGGAGAAAATGAGGAAATTTGCAAAATCAAAGCAACAAAAAATCCTGGAGCTGGAGGAGGAGAATGAGAAGCTTAGAGCAGAGATGCATTTTACAGATGGAGAGCTACCCAGGACTGGAGAGGTCTTTACAAACACTGACCTGAAAGAAGACCTGGAGTGCTGTAGGAGGGAATACCAGTCTCTTTCTGCACAGCTTGAGACAGTAGTGGCTGAAAAGGAGTCTCTTAATCAAGAGATCACAGACTTAAAGTGTCTTTTGCAGTTAACAGAAACTAAACTGAAGGAAAGCACAGAACTTGTAGACAGATACATTGCTCAGAAGACAACAGGGGAAGAAACAAATGAAGCAGTTGCCACACCACCAGCAATGGAAAGGTCTGAAAATCAAGTGGACATAACTTTTAGAGAGTTTCCTCTTGCAGAGCTGGAACAAGAGGCATTTGAAGGTCACAGCCCTTCTGAGGATCCTGGCACCTACAGACAGCAAATTGCAGAGCTCACCAAGCGAATCACAGAGCTGGAGGATAATAGAAGGGCTTCAGAGCAACAGCTGGATGACATCCACGGGTGTGTGGAGACTTTAGCAGGTGAGAAAAAGGCTTTAGAGCACCAGATGGAAGAGAAAGTCCATGAAGTAAATGCTTTGCAAGCTACAGTAGCAAAGATGGAGCAAATGGTCCAAAAAGCCACGGAAGACCTCATCAGGATGACAGAGCTGAAGGATGCACTAGAGGCTGAGAAGGATGACATGGAAGAAAGGCTCATGAATCAGCTGGCAGAACTTAATGGGAGTATTGGAAACTATCAGCAAGATGCAACAGACTTCCAGATCAAAAATGATCAACTGAAACATGAGCTTCAGAGTTTGCAGAGAATGATGCATGAACTGGAGGAGGAGAAAAGTCAAATGACAAAGGAGAAAAGCAAAGCAAGTTCAGAAAAGCAAAAGGAATCTGTAGAAAAGTTGAAATGCAATTGGAGGGCAGAGAGCAGCACACATGTAAAGGAGCTTCAAGAACTGCTGAAACAGAAACAGCAGGAGATTAAACAGCTGCAAAAGGACTGTATTAAAAGCCAGGAAAAGAACAGCAGTTTAGAAAGAACTGTTAAAGCTCTGGAATTTCTGCAGAGTGAGACTCAGAAAGAGGTAGAAGTAGCCAAAGAGATTTCAGCTAAAGCAGTTGAAGATGCCAAGAAAGCCCAGGCAGAGCTTGCTCACTTCAGAGTAGTGCTGGATGACACACAGAGCGAGGCAGCAAGGGTTCTGGCAGAGAGTGTCAAAGTGAAAGAAGAGTTGCAGGCAAACAAAGAGAATATTAAAATTCAAATGAAGAAAAAGGATGAGGACTTTGAGAGAAGGCTGGAACAGGAAAAAGACAAGCACTCAAAGGAAATAAAAAACATGGAAGAAAAGCTGGCAACTTTGCAGATGGAGAAAGACCATGTGGAAACAGCTCTTGGTGATCTGCAAGGCTCCTTGAAGACAAAGGATCAGGAAGCCAAGCAACTGGAAGGCAGTCTAAACAAAACACTTGCCCAGCTTGCAGCCTTCACTAGGAGCATGTCTTCCCTTCAGGATGACAGGGATAGAGTGATAGATGAATCAAAAACGTGGGAGAAGAAATTCACTGAAACTATTCAGAAGAAGGAGGAAGAAATACGTTCAAGAGAGGAAACTTGTGTTGTGCTAAAGGACCAGATGAAGCAGATGACCATACGTGTGGAAGAGCTCCAGACTCACATATCCAGGTAAAGAAGCTATGTCAGGGAAGGTTTAGTCTGGGCATCATGTATTTGTTGTATGCACAGGAGCACAGGGAGATGAGCACCCTAAAGTACTCCTCCTTATCATTAGGGTATCTCTGTTAAATCTGTTCTCTGTGGCAAGCACTCACAATCTGAGTCCTGTCTAGAGTGGCTAATAATCTGATATTTGAAAGTTTCTTTGGCATGGCGTTGTTGCATTGGGAAGACAAGAGAGAGTTGGTATACATAATTGCAGTTAAATCCCAAAATAAATTCTGAGAGAAAGATGAAGCTGTGGAAACATACCAAAATGTGCATCTGTGAATTTCCAAAATTCTAAACCAAACCACTCTTACATGAGTAAAATTCTCCTGTGAAGTTTATATGCTGGAACATGAAATGGACATCAAAGGTATGAAGATGGCACTTTCATTAGGGGGCTGTTTTGTTTTTACTGTTTCCTACAGTGGATAAGGATTGTTATGAAAAGGAGATGAAAACATTCAGTGCTTAAGCACCTTCGGGTTTTTTTTCAATATTGATACAAACAACTTTTTTTAAAAAGTATATTCCCCTGGCACCACTCCCTTTAGAGAACAGTGCAGTCAGAACTTTAAAATATGCCTTGAGTTTTAAATCAAGAGAAATGTCCAGTTTGCTTTCTTAAAGTAAAACTAATTTTGTAACTTTTTTTAATTAATATAAAGCCAGTGTTGCTGTAATACTGAGATACTTTGTGGATTTTTGACCAGCTTTATTTTTTTTGTTTTCAGGCTGGAATGCAGCAAGAAAGACTTGGAGTTTGACTGCTGGAAGGAGATTCAGCATCATCAAAAGACATGTGAAATGTTGCAGGAGGAAAAAAAAGAGCTTTTGACTCAGCTTGAAGGGTCTCAGGAACTGTACACCAAGTCTCAGAATGAACAGCAGGCACTGGAGTCAGAAATCAGCAATCTGAGAGACCAGCTGGCTGACTTACAGAACTCCTTCACCCAATGTGAGCTGTCCAGGGAAGAGCTGGGGAGTGTAGTCAAGCAACAAGAGACCAGTATCCAGAATTATAAACTCAGCTGTGAACAGCTTGAAGCTGATCTGCAGGCTTCCAAAGATCTAACAAATAAACTGCATGAAGAAACTAGTGCCAAAGATCAAAAGATCATTAGTTTGCTGTCTGCCAAAGAAGAAGCAGTGATGGCTGCTCTATCTGAATTACAGCAGCAACATTCTGAAGAGATTAAAGAGTTGGAGCATAGGCTAAGTAAGGTGGAAGAAGATAAAAAAGCCATGGAAAATGAAAAGAACAAATTTCTTGACAAACTTGATCATCTCACTGAAAAGATGAAGATAAGCAGAGAAGAAAACAAGCAGCAGAAGGCACAACTGGACTCCTTCACCAAGTCCATGTCATCCCTGCAGGATGACCGGGACCGTATCCTGAGGGACTACAAGCAACTTGAGGAACGTCATCTTGTTGTAATCTTGGAAAAAGACCAGCTAATTCAAGAGGCTGCTGCTGAAAACAACAAGCTCAAGGAAGAAATTAGAAGTTTCCATAGCCAGATGGATGACCTCAACTCTGAGAATGCCAAGCTGAATGCAGAGCTGGTGCGGTACAGAGAAGACCTGAACCAAGTGATTTCAATAAAGGACTCCCAACAGAAGCAACTTCTTAAAACACAGCTTCAGCAGGTCCAGGCCCTGGAAAATGAGAAGGCAACCATAGAAACACAGCTGAAAGAGTCTAAGCATAGTCAGGTCGATCTCAGGAAGTGCATAGAAGGCTTGAGAGAGGATAAAGTCAGTATGTCTCAAGAGATTGAAACCCTTAGGTCCTCTCTGTCCCGGTTGCAGAGTGAGATGGCAGCGTTACATGAGGGAAGTCCCGTCACAGAGTGTCAGGCAGAACTGAAGGCCCGTGAGGAAGAGGCTCAAGAACTGAGTCATAAGCTTTTCCTCTCCCGGAAAAGAATAACTGAACTTGAGGGGGAACTAGAATGTGTTCACAGGGATGCAGCCAAGAGAGTGGCAGAGGCTGAGGACAGGCTTCGGAAGGAATTGAAACACCTGCATCACGATGCAGGGATAATGCGGAACGAAACAGAGACAGCAGAGGAGAGAGTAGCAGAGTTGGCACGGGACTTGATGGAAATGGAACAGAAATTGCTTGCAGTCACAGATGAAAACAAAGATCTCAGAGCTCAAATTGAGTCTTTTGGGAGGTCCATGAGCTCTCTTCAGGATAGCCGGGACCAGGCCAATGAAGAGCTTCATGTTTTGAAGCAGAAATACTCTGCAGACTTAGAGGAACAAAAGAGTCTAGTGCAGAATCTTCAGAAACAGATGGCTCAGCTACAAGAGGAGCAACATTCCACTGCCAGGGACCGAGACACAGTGAGGTCTCAGCTGACAGAACTGCAGAAAGTCATTGAAGAAAGAGATTCCTTGGTCCAGATTGAGAGACTTAATGAGCAGCTCAGAGTCAAAGATGATGAGCTTCTCCGTTTGTCTTCGGAACTGGAAGGCTCTTCCAACCAGGTCAGATCTTTCTCCAAGGCTATGGCAAGTCTGCAGAATGAGAGAGACCGTCTGCTGAATGAACTGGACAAAACACGAAAGGTTGAGGAAGTGAAACAACAAGCAGAAGGGAGCACTTCCACCACTCCCTCAGAAGTGCAGAGTCTGAAGAAGGCTCTGTCCTCCTTGCAGAATGACAGAGACAGAGTAGTAAGTTCTTTCTCTCTCTCTTTCTGCTCTGACTTAAAGCACCATGGGAGGTTTGGATCTTCAGCTCTTAGAATTCAGCACACTTAGTTCTGGTAATTGGAATGCAACACATAGAAATCACAGAATAGTTGAGGTTGAAAGGATCTTCTGTAGATCTCCTAGTCCAATCTCCCCTGCACAAACAAGGTCAGGAGTAGATTTCCCTGGACAATGTCCAGTTGGATTTTTGAATAGCTCCATTGTGGATATTTCACAACCTCTCTGGCCAACTTGTTTTTCATGTATCTGGAAATGGCTTCCAGAATTAGCTGCTCCCTTACCTTCCCAGGGGTGGAGATGAGGCTGACCAGACTGCAGTTCCCCAGTTTCTCCTTCTTACCCTTCTAGTGGGTAGGGATGGCATTTACATTCTTTCCAGTCTTCATGACTTTTCAAAGGTCATGCAGTTGCCTCCAAATGACCTTAGTATTTGTGGGCATGCTCCATCAGATCCCGTGGATTTGGTATGGGCCATCTATGTTATTTTCTCTGACATACGGAAGCTGTGATTTCACTGTGAACTTCACAGAGAGGTTTCTCTTGTTAGCTTGGTTTAAAATACGAAATCATGAAACTAAGGTCTCTGTTCATGTGCTTACTTCACACCTGTGTCAGTTCATGTATTTGATTTGCCTTAGATTTCTATAAGAGACTAGAGCAAAGACTTAAGTCTCCTCCTCCACTTGGCAGCTGATTTTCAAGGCAGGTACAAGACATTGCAGCTTCCTTTTGACATCCTTGCCTGTACACTGGATGTATCTGTGTTTATGTAGTCTCTGGCACAGTGCAGCCCAGCAAGTGTGAGTTCTCTTTGCTGGTCAGAAGACAGACTTTGACTGTCATTTCCCACTGCCACTCATTAAGTACTTTCCTGTCTCCAGAGTCTGTCACATCTTCTCATCTTCACAAAACAAGTGCATGATGGATGTATAATAACAACTTATTTCTAACTCCAGCCTGACTGCAGTTGGAGAGCCAAAAGGATTTTAGTTCATCAATTCCCTGATTTACAGTAAATACCAACTTCAAGAGTTATGCTTAACCAGCTCCATCTGTCTCACTTGGTTTTCCTCTTATAAAAGAATGAATATTGTAGCCTGGAGTCTTTTTGTTAATGCATGTCAGATCTTCATGGAAGGGTTCAAAATTCACTACTCTCAGTAACAATAGAATTCTCTGAGGCTTTTTTTTTCTGAGCATTTTTTAGTACACTGCTGTACTTGTTGATTCATTTTCTAGTTTTTCTATCATCTGAATGTGACCTGTTTTTATCTCCAGATGCCACAGTGAGAAATGCTCTTAAACACTTTTAAGGAATAAACCTAGATGCTGGCTTAGCTCTCACTCACTAATGTCTCCCTTTAATTCCAGGTAAGAGAGCTGAAGAATCTGCAGCAGCAGTACATCCTGGTTGGGGTGGAAGCTGCTGAGAATTCTCGCCTAAAGTCGCAGCTGCAGGAGTGGCAGCAAGAGGCAGACAGACAGCTCCGTCTGCAGGAGCAGCTGAAGCAAGAAGGAGTTGTCTGCCAGCAGGAGCTCAGGCAGCTCAGGTGAGTTTGGTTTTTTGACTCAAAGGGCAAAGGGAGTGCTGAGAGCTTCAACCTGGGCTGTGCCAGGTGCCACTGTGTCACTCTGCCCAGGCCAGGACTAGGCACACATTTCCCACATCCAACATCAGCCTCAGGATTACAGCCCAGCAGCTTGGAGGGCAGTGACTGTATGAAATAGATCAGGGACCTTTGAGTTCTTATTTCCTTCATCCAGTGATGGTCAGTGTTATCTGATGGAGGGCAGACTTGGGCTGTTCCTTCTACTGGAACTCATGTATATAATCACAGAACTGTCCATTCCAAGCGGCTGCTGAACACTATTGTCCCAATGATACCATACCATTTAGAAAATACTCGTTTTGTATGGTTGTCTAATCTTTTGTTTCACTTGCTCCATCTTCTTTTTTTTAAAAAAAGTCTGTGATTCAAGTCTAGTAAAATTGTCTTCTCTAAATGGAGTAAAACTAGTCAGACAAATATACTCTAAAAATGGGGAAAAATCCTTTCAGGTGCCTCAGAGATCCATGTAAGAATGCCTGAATGAAAGTGGTGCAGGTTTTTTTGGTTTGTTTTGGTTGTTGTTTTTGGCTTTTTTTTGTTTTGTTTTGGTTTCGGTTTTTTGTTTGGTTGGTTTTTTGTTAGTTGTTTTGGTTTTGTTTGTTTTTGTTTGGGGTTTTTGTTTGGTTTTTTTTAAATTGTGGAAAGATCTATGGCTTATCTTTGTCTAGAGTGATATAAAAACTTGTAGTTCTCCTTTCCCTTCCCCCTGCCTCTCAGTCTGACCCTCAAGATAAAACACTTCAGGTCTCATAAAATTTGAAGCATCTTACAGATTTTATTTGTCTCCTGACAAAAGAGCAGGCAGTTGATTTCCTGCATAGCTTTTACACTGTACATGAAGTGAAGGCCTCAGGTTGGTGTGGTTGGATCAGTGGTGCACATGTGACTACACAGGGACAATGTGGTGGGGACAAGTGACATTGTCATGATGTGTTTGATCAAACTCTGTACAGGAAGATCAGAACAATGTGTAGGAGCCCAAAAGTGTGAGCATGGAACATTCTACAGGGTTTAGCCAAATATAGAAAAATTCCTGCTTTTAAGATTCCTGTACTTAAGTGGGTTGGTTTGGTTTAGTTATAAAACTTCATTTCTAGTATGGTTTGATGATAGAGTCATTCTCAGCTCATCCTTAGCTGGGTACCTGGACATCATAAGTGATGCTGGCCACCTCCTGGTAATTTCCCTTGTGTTGTGCTGGGCAGACAGGAGAAGACCACCTGGGAAAAGCAGAGCAGCAGCATGAAGGAGCAGTACCTGATGGCCTTAGCAGAGAAGGACAAGCAGCTGAGCCATTTGCAAAGGCTCACACAGGAAATGAGGCTGCCCTTCAGCAAGTCTCAAACTGTAGAGGAGCAGCACGAAACCAAGGTGAGTGGAAAGACACAGGTTCTTTACTGCACGGGGAACATGAGGCTTGAAATTCAGCCAGAGGAGTGTGTGTTACCAGTGTCCAGCTCATACAGACTCAGCACTGGATGTGGTTGTGGGGCCTCCAAAGACAATACTGACAATCTAACTTGGATCATGAAAAGTTGTAGAAATTATGGCATCCCCCTTATGTGCCCTTCCCTAAGTTCATTGTTCACAATATTTCAAGAAAGAGGATAAAAGAAACAGGGCTTCCCAGGCACCTTCAAAGCAGCAAGAACTTCTCAGAGGTGTCTTTTTGGTTATTTCAGAACTGTTCTTGCACTGCCTTTGGATCCAAGATGTTCTA
Organism: Formicarius rufipectus; assembly: GCA_013399695.1. Lineage (NCBI taxonomy): Eukaryota > Metazoa > Chordata > Aves > Passeriformes > Formicariidae > Formicarius > Formicarius rufipectus. The sequence continues at coordinate 44,057 of VXAU01006169.1, forward strand.
AGATAGTTTAGCTCTCATTTTAATGTCATGTTACAATTTTTAAGTTTCCTGTTGATTTTTTTCTTGCTGTTTTTACTATAACAGGGATCTACAATCCTGGCTCAAGCCCAGAGAGGCTGAGGCTTGAACACTGCACCTTTTCTGTTCTTCCCCCTGTACAGAGTCCTAAAAGTGGAGTGGAATATGTTTGATATTTTGCTTGTCTAGGGAAGGGTTTATGCATGGTGCATTGTGTTAGAGCCGGGACAGAACTCTCCGGCCCGTGTCTGTGATGTTCCAGTGGTTTGTGTCAGTGGAGGGGGGAGGAAATCTCGCCTTATCCCTTCGGCATATCCATTGCATACATACCAGGGAAAAGCTAGAACAGTGCTTGTGTAATGCTTTCCAGGAGGATTCTTCAGTGCTGACCTTCTGGTCTTCATTGAATGAGGGTAGTGTGAACATTGCTTTGTTTTTTTGTTTTTCTTTTTTCATTCATTTATCCTTTTTTTACCTTCCTATATTGTAAACAGCTTTAAGACAACTTTTGAGAAGGACCCATCATGTGTGCAAGTTCAGTAATCTTTCCTAGCTGGATTTTCAAATGGCTCCTGGGATATTTCTGTTTATTCCCCATTTGCTCTTTTGCCTGAGCAGATCAAGTTCCAGGTCTAGGAGTAATACTGGATTTGACTTCAGAATACAGAACAGAGAAGACTAACATAAGAGTATGTTCTGAAATGTGCAGTATATTTTTCAGTGGTCTTTCCTTGGCAGATTTCTCCAGAAGTCCTGAAAGGGGACTTTTCAAACCTAGAAACTGAGATGAAACATCTCCAAACCCAGCTAAGTGACAGCCTGAAAGAACTGCACCAAAAAGAGCTCAGAATTCAGCAGTTAAACAGCAAGGTACTGATCATATCCTATACTTCCTTGCAGTCAGGGATGAGGAATGTGGAGAGGGTGGAATAGGGTTCAGGGAGCGGGAATGAATATGTCCTTGTTGGTATTCGAGGAAGTAACACAAAGTCAGAAGTATGTCTCTCAAAAAAGCAGTGTTGGAACCACAGTGATGCATTTGCTGTTGCTGAATGGGGCCTGCACAGCACATCCTCCCTCTCCCACACTGCTCTCCCTCAGTGAGTAACTGGAGAGGGTCAGAGCAGAGAGGGGGCCATGGCTGGGTCAGTGGTCCTGTATGGACCAGCAGGGTTATTCCAGACCCCATGCAGATCCCATCCAGCAGGGTCAGTGACAGGGTCTCAATCAGCATCTTTTCTGCCACTGCATTTTAGTTCCCTTTCTCCCAAGTGACCAGAGAGAGAAAGAAGGAGGGAAGAGGACAGGGGAGGAAAGCAAGAGAGGAGAGTGGGAAGAGAGCACAGATAGAGGGGATGGTGGAGGAAGGAAGCTGGGGTGGGGGAGAGGAGGGCCAGACAAAGGAACCTGAGAGCGAGACCGTGTCAAGAAAGTTGTTTCCAGGTTCTTTGTCTATTGTTGGAAGCATTTTCTATTCTCCTGCCTTCTGGACGGCTGAAGGAAGTCCCTCTTTGGGAAGAAAATCTCATCATCTTCACTGCTGCCTGCCAGCTTGCAGCAGTTTCTGTGTCTCAGTGCAGAATCACGGTTAGTTGATTCCCACACTGAAATGGAAGACCCAGAATTTATCAATCGTCAGAGAGCTGCTTTCAAAGAGAAAGTGAGAATATAAAATAATAATTTATTGATGATATTTCTGAAATGTTTAGGTGAATCTCAGCACTTTATGTGGTTCCAGACATGTAGTGTTCTGTACATCATGATGATGTTTTAGGACTCCTGTTCTGGAAACCTTGGACACAAGCTGCTCTTGGACATTGTCACTGGTCTTTGGACCTTAGTGATGGGCAGTGTGGCAGTTCCATGTTCTCAGTAGAATTCTTACCCTCAGTTACACAGAGAACAATTTTGCTTTCACAAAGCTGAGCTCTTGGCATTTCTGTTCCCTTCTCAGCTGTCTCAGGTCTTTGAGGAGAAAAACGCCCTGTCCCTGCAACTACGGGGAAGCAGCCGGAGCGTCTGTGAGAGCCACCAGCACTACAGCGAGGTCCTGAACCGCTGCCTGGTGCTCGAGAGGCAGCTCCAGGAGCTGCAGGCTGCAGACAAGGGCATGGTAAGGGGGCTGGGCTAGGTTCATGGCAGGGAAGTGCTTATTGCAGTTGGTTCTACTAACTGCAGCATTGCAGCTGCTGTCTGTCCTCGTCACACTGTGCAGTTGGCAGTACACTCCTGCCTTCTTTCAGGAGCTGTTTGCAACAGATGCTGCTCCAGGAGCACCCCAAGAAAAGAATGAGCAGCAGAGAGGCAGTTACACACCTGAACTGCAGGAGCTGCAGCTGAGGTAAAGAAAGTCTGAAAAAATAGAGGTGGGGATGTTGGTCCTGATGGAGGTCAGGGCTAGAGATGAGCCTTTTTGCTGTTACTCTGTATCAGTGTGTCAGGAAAACTCAGTCGCACAGTAGGATCTTGCGAACTTGGAGGAACTTTTTGTGCACTGGCAGGTATCACTAGTTTTCTCTTTGGGTAGAACTTCAAAAAGCATAGTGACAACATGCAGCAGCAATGCCAGCCAAACCTGGATGTGGTGGGCTGCATCCTCAGTAGCTGCTGAAGTATATCAAGGGTCCTGGTTCCAAGGCTGTAGCCTGAGAGTGTCTGGAACTGAGACGTAGCCCATGATTCCTTGTAACCTTCTGGAACTAAGATCTAGCACATGATTCCTCATACCCCTTCAAAATGATTTTCATAAGGTGGGGCCATGGATGACAGAGCCAAGGAACTCCTTGCTGATGTGAAACAGAAGCTTCACTCTTTTTATCTTCTCTCATGCTTTTCGAATAATTTAGATGTATTAAAGACAGCTAAGTCTTCTGTGTGAGGTGGGAGGTAATTTGGGTCTGTTCACATCAGTGAATATAGCAGAAACAGAATAGTCCACAAGTTAGGGCTTTTTTGGCATATGCTTGGTTATTTTCTGCCAGGTTGTCCGAAACAGAACATTTACATAGCAACACAAAGCAGGATCTGAGGTATTTGGAGGAGCAGCTGGAGGAGGAACGGGACCGTCGTCTTGCTGCAGAGGAGGCACTTTCTTCGGCGCAGGATCAGATCAGGAGGTGAGGCAGCTTGAGCAAAAAGCACTGTCACCATAGAAGTGTGGCGGTTCCAGCTCTGTTCTTCATCTGCACTTCATCACATCCTTCTGTTGAATGGGAGCATAGAAACAACAGTGCCATCTCTGTGACTGAATCACAGAAAGGTTGAGGTTTGAAGGGGTCTCCAGAGACCATCTGGCCAGTTGAATTTCTCCAAAAAGGAAGACTTCACAACCTCCATGGGCAACTTGTGCGGTGCTCAGTCACCCTTACTGTAAAAAAAGTGTTTCCTGGAGTTCAGGAAATTCTGTTCTTCAGTTGGAGGCAGATAGAATGAGGCAAATGACTAGATAGACAAATCCAGTCTAGAAATGAGATGCCAGTTTTCTCAGTTAGTTACATTAACTGCTGGAAAATATAATTTGCAGACTGGGAATTGTGAGCAGGCAGAAGAGTTCTCATGGTTCCAGAGGATTTGTCTCCTCAGTTAGCACCTGTCAGTCATGCAGGAAATAGTCTTGATTTGAAGAATTGTTACTCAATTTTAATGTATTGCAAATTAACAAACTTTCCATTAATTTGGTTATTGAGAAACAATTAAACATTTAGGAAAAACACTTTCCCCCACCTTTCCCAGGCTCACCTTCAGCCTAGGTCCCTCTCCTCCCCACTCCTCAGTATCCAGCATTATTGCACTGCACTGCACAGATGCCCTGATGGTCAGCAGAGGAAAGGGGGCTGACCTGGCCTTCATGTTGGGATTAGGATGTAGTGAGTGGCAGGTTCAAAATGCTTGTTCCTCCTCATTGACTATGGAGGTGGGCTTTCTCACATGACGAGATTGTTGGCATTTGTGCAGTGCATTTCCTCATCATTCAAATAAGCCTCATTAGTGGAGTCTTTTACAAGAAAACAGTGGCTTGCTTTCTGGCACACTTGCTGATTCAGTCAAAAAGTAGTGATCTGTATGAAGAAGTTCTGGATGCAGTTCCCTGGTAATTGCCTCACAACTTGGACAACTGTAGCTCCTTTTGGCATTGAAGTCTGTGAAAGCCTCCTGCAGCTGATCTCTCTAATGAATGGTAGCCCCAGGATGTGCCTGTGCTGCCTCTGTCACTAGAAAATACATCTCAAGAACCAGCATTATTGCGACCAGAACTGGCTTCCAAAATAATCACATAGTTTGTATCATCTGCCCTGGCTCCTTTCAAGTCACACTATGAAATTTCACTTGAAAGGAAGGACTCCTGCTGGCTGGGTTGCCCAGTCGTTTTTGCTCAACATGAGCTCAGGAGGCACCGAGGCACCACAGCTGTACCAGTAGAACCAACTCTTGTCCAGTGAGGCCAGGACTTGCCTACAGGGGTTGACTCCTTTTTGGAGAAATACCCCCTCTCATAAGCTTCATTACAGTCTTGGTTTGGGGCATCATAAGAAACTGAATTTAATTTCCTGTTTGTTGTGGCAGGTTGCAGTCAAGTGAGTGGGCGTCTTCCGTAAGTGCCAGCATTGATATGACTCCAGGTCATGAACAGTCCTTGCTGATCGACTCCATGGATCATAATACCAGCAGAGTAAGAACTTAACATTCAGAGCTGTCAATTTTGTAAGTCCTGACTAATCCAAGAAACTGTGACCCCAGAGTAGCTAAATCCCTCTGTAAGCACACACAAATCTGTTGGGGGCTCTGTAGGTTTCTGCTCTCGCCTTGCTCTATCTTTCATGCTGGAGACAGAATTGGTCAGGGCTGGTTCATGGAAAACCTGCAGAGAGCAGATGAAGGGGGATATTTCATGAGGATTGCCCTAGAGGTAGGACCTGACAGGGAAATGACTTTGGGAGGGTTTGTCTACCTTAAACTTATCTTCATGGTCTGGAGAGCTCTGGGTGAAGGCAGTTGGGGATAAAACCATTCCTTGTACTAACTGGTCTCTCTCGACTCTTCCAGACTCGGAATACCCTCGGACTGCGCCGCCTGTTACGCTCTCTCTTCCGTTCCCGAACCCACTTGCCTCTGCTAGTGGCCATGTATCTGCTTGCTCTCCATGTCCTGCTCTTCCTGTGCTTTACAGGCCACCTGTGAGCAGGAGTGACAGCCTTTTATAGAGACCCAGCCCCATGTGCACCAAGGGCATGCATTCCCTATCAAAGGGCAGCACTTCTCCCCGCTGCCTTCTTTCCCAAACCAGCCCTGGAGAAGCAGCTGCACCCAGCCCTGGGTGCTGCTGTCAGTCAGTGCTGGTGCTGGGAACTCATCACCATCCGGTGCTGGGAACTACTCCGAGGACATCTGCCATTTCCTCTGTGTCTCTACATGAGTGGTTTGTTTTCTGAGCCAGTCATGCTGCAACCTCCAAGGACAGCATTTGCTTCTGAACCTGGAAGTAGAACCACTCATTTTAGATAGTATTGTGCTGTGGTAGGAGTAAGAAAAATATTCTTGAGTTGCTGCTGCAGTACATTAGCACTTCTGGAACTGCAGAATTGTCCCACTGGTAGGCTGAATCAGTGAGTGGGGTTGGGGAAACCTTGTGACAGGATATAAGATGAAGAACTGGTCTTCACTTTTTCCATCCCTTAGATTTGCTCCATGGCTCAGTGCTGACTGAAATGCATATCCTAAGGAAATTGTGGGCACTTTAAGGAACACAGATCTTAAAATTGTGCTTCCTGCTCAGTTGCATCTCCTGTTAAGAAAGGTCAAAATTAGTATATCTGACCCTTCTGAGAATTCCCTTTAAAAACAGTCACATCTGCCCTGGCAAGCCTGTAAAACAATGCCAGTAACTTAGCTATTTGAAAGGAATGGGAAGCAAAAAACTTTTTAGCTCTTAACTTTAAAACCTTGTTCTTTATAGCATTTGTGCACCTCTCACAATGGAAGGTTCTGGATTAGCTCTAGAAACAGGAGCAGCCCTGCTTCTGCATTCTCATCCACTGACCACTAGTCATGAGACTGAACCCTGCACAGGCTGTGTTGAAGGGGTCCATAATGTACTGCATGGGCCCAAAGCAAAGGCAGAAGCTCCAAAAATAAAGTGTCTCCCCTGTCCTCAGGGGGGAACCAGAGTTCTGAAACCTTCTGGTGTCGAAAGCTGATGCTAATCATTGAGCTTGTTTGGGCCCAAAACAAACAATACAAATGGACAGGATCTTTTAGGATATATTCTAAAGACCTCCCGAATTTGAGACTGCCATCTTCTGAAAGCAAAATGTCAAATGCAAAGGAAGTTCCAGTCATGTTCCCTGTCAGAGACCGAGTGGTTGTTCCATTCAGAGTTCTGGCTAGAAGGGCTGTATCTGCCTCTTAGTAGAGCATTAATAGTCACATTTTTCCTATGGGAAAGAGGTAGTTCTTTTGATATTGCTGGTAAACTAAGCTGCTTTAGCCAGTGTGCAAAGCCCGTTTGAGGATGGATTGATTTCATCAGTAGCTAAACCAGCTGGGTCTCTGGCAGGTCCAGAGCACTGGCACTGCCTATCCACTTGTGCACTGCCCATGATTATTGGTGTGGACTTCCTGCAACTACCTAAAATTCAGTGACCAAACATTTTCCCTGTAGCTTCCTGGGGCATGAGCTCCTGTATATAATAATAAAGTTTATTTTTCGGATGGAATTTGTGTAATGTTGTCATGTAACTGTCAAAGGTCTCTTGAGGGTGTAGTGCTGCTGTATCCTACCTTACAGGGACACTGTGGGACTGCAGGTCCATTCAGTGTGTGCTGCTTCCTTCTATGATGGCTGCAGAAGCTTTGCTTCTTCATATGATGTAAATACCTATAGGATGCCTTTTTCTCCATCTCACCTCTTGCCCAGCTTTTTTCAGCTAGCGAAGGAAATAGCACTTGAACAGACAATGTCCTATGGCAGGCTGGTGGGGTGGAACTAATGATTTTAAGGTCCCTTCCAACCCAAACCATTTAATGAATAGTGAAAGCAATTCCAGTAAAACAAGATGTGCATGGGCTTACTTTTCTACATTTGCCTGAACACTGTACCCAGTTAGAGTTGTGCAACCCCAGGATAGACACAGGAGTTGGCAACAGGGATCTGGAAAATGCTACGAATTCAGATTGGACAGTTAAACTGTCCCCTACCAACTTTCTGTAGTAATAAAGATGGATACTGTTGTTCAGTCGCTACTGCAGTCCCCCACCACTGCTGGAACAAAAGCCAGGGCCTGGGGTGTTGTAGGGCTGTAGATAATGTTTCCACTATGTTTAACAGGAGCAAACTTTATAAGCAGAGTATGTTTCCTTAAAGCCCATTCAGCTTTTCCCAAACTGAAAACAGACATGATTCTGCTGCATCAGAGGCCTTTTATAGTTTTATACCTAAAAATGAGACAGTTGCAGCTTAGATTACTCAGAAGGAACTCCTGGTCCAATAATCATGGTCTGACTGAACAGCTTTGTGGTTTGACTTGATGAAAGATTGGGGCTTTTAGTTGATGTTTCCTGTCTCAGTCATTTGAACATTTTGTTTCTGCTCTGGTGGACCTGTCCTGCCTTGGTTTTGATCTATCTGCAATAAAGCCTGAGAAGGCAGTCAACCAACAGAGCTGTGTTCTGCCATCCCTGGAGGACAGGCCAATTCAGCACCACTTCTGGGGCTGGTCCAGGGTCTGGTTTTGTGCCAGGAGGAAGATGGTGTCCCAGGATAGGGAGGAGTGGCTGCAGGTTACTGCACAGAGCTGTAAGGGCAACCCTCCTGACCATCAGCCCCTGGTAGAGGATGGGTGTGAAGCTCTGGAAATGGCAGAGTGCATGATGAGGTAGAAGAGGAGGAACCTTTGCAGGTACCCTCACCAAAGTCAGATCAACTCTTGCAACAAGAGCTGCCTTAAGGCCAAGGCTGAAGAGAAATAACAGAGAGGGATAGTCACAGTTGCTCCTGAGCAGAATGGAAGCCCCCATGTGCAGACTGGACCCTCGTTTCAGGGGAGTTTGCTGCCTCCCTGGGGCCTGAATCAGAGATGTCACCAGACGACTAACTGAGCTCAGTGAAGCCTTTGAACTGTGTTCACTCTGATTCTTTCATGTGGGTACTGCTGATGTTGCAACAAGAAGCCCAAGGTTGATCGAAGGAGTTTGCAGGGCACTGGGAGGAACAGGAAAACGCTTAGGGACATAGTGTTTTCCTCAATCCTCCCAGCATTGCGGAGAGATACTGGAAGAAACAGACATACCAAGACATGAATACTGGCTCCAGGACTGATGTCTCCACCAGAAATTTGCTTTTTATAACCACGGCAGTCTTCTTTAGAATACAAGGTGTGCTGGGACCTCATGGGAGCCTCTGTGCCGCTGGGGAAACACTGAGTGTGCACCATGTTGGCATCTCAGAGCAGAGGCAGCGAGTGAAGGAACTGCAGCACCAGGGCAGGTTTGGGGACTGATGACTTGAGCAGAGCTGGGGGCTGGGACACAGGAAGTGAAAAGAGCTGAAGTTAAAACAGGAACTCGGAGCAGACACAGGCCCAAAGCTGTTGCAGGCAGCAGGTGCCTGAGTAAAGAGCAACAAGTCTGCCAGCAGCAGCCTTTAAAGGTAAGAAAGCTTGAGCGGGTTTGGGGAATGGAAAATGAGAAATAACTACCAAAAAAAGTGGAGTTTGGTGGGAAGAGAGAACTCCTTCCTGACCCAGCAGGTTTGAGTGGATAATGCTCGGCATTTGCTTCTCACGCTGTTGTTCTGTCATCATTGTTGCTCTTGTGTCTGAGCATCTCAAGAACCACATTTCCAAATCTACCCTATATTTGTGCTGTAGCAGGTGTTTTCACAGGGGAAAATGGGACAAACTAAGGGGTTGAGGTACTACTCTGGCTGATAATTCTCACTACAGGGAGTGTCTGGAGCTTCACAGTGCAATCACAGTCCATGGTTTGTCATGGTTCCCACCATGAAGGGCAAATGGCTCTGGAGAAGCACTGGTCAAGAACCATTTACAGTAGCATTTAAAACTGTGAATCACCTGATTTGAGCTCAAATCAGCTGCCCTGATGAAAAACCCTCCACTAGCTTCTTATTGCTGCTGATTGAGCCTTTTAAAAAATTAGCAATAAACTCCAAAAATCTTTGATGTGAGAGATGCCAATAAATTAGAGAGGGGAAAAGGAGAAGAAAGGTGTTGCTAGATTGTGCTATGTCGTGCACATGAGCCTGCCTGCTTTCCCTGCTTCTAATATGCAATTAGCTGTATTCAGTTTGGCACAGGATTGCTGTGAGTGGGGAACAGCACAGACCTACTCTGGTCCTGAGGAGAGGCCCTAAAACCAGGTCTCCACTGTAAATCTGCCTTGGCTCTACATCCTCTCCCTTAACTGACTACTTGGCTTTTGCTTAACAAAAGAAAGACTCACCTCTGCTGGTTTAGTTTCTGTTCCCTTTGTTCCCTGATCTTAAAGTGCTGGAAAGGACAGCTTGAAACTGAGCAATGCCCTGCAGTCAACTGGAAAGTTACTGACTTAAGCAGCTTTTGATGTGGTACAGTTAATTACTTAGCATAAACAGAGAATGACTTAATTACTCAGCACAATCATTTGGCTTGCACACGGGGCAAGTGTCCCCGAGCGCTCAGGGCTTCTGAGGCTCCCTCGTGGCCTTGGGAGTGAGGGGTTAGTGCCTCTTAACTGAGGATCCAGCACACATCTGGTCCCAGACTGCTGTGATGGGCTACAGGGCTCAGCTCAGTCTCACCTGCACATGCTGTTCCATCTTTCTCTCTGCCCCAGGGAAAAGCTTCTTTGGGCAACCCTGGGAACAATTTGGGGCTCCTCAACACTGCAGGCAGTAAAGGGCTGGGATACAAGAGCTCTGCTGAGAGTGTTTGCTCTGGGGTGAAGGGGCAGGCACCTCATGTCATCTTCCCTCTTGTTTTGTAAAAACTGTTCTTTGGGAGGGGCTTTTTCATCATCTTTTTTCACGGTCAGCTTGAAAATGAAACCCAGGAGTTTTAGATTTCACATTACTTTTAACTTCCTCTTCCTGGGCCCATCGCTTCCTCCAGGCCTGTGGGAGCTGTTCCACCGCGGCCTCAGCCTGTCCAGCTCTGCACCCTCGGAGCTTTTGGCCACTTTTGCCATTTTTGTCCACATGACAGACACAAACACACATACACACTGTCACACCGGTGTCCAGTCATGCCCTGACCCTTCTCTCAGGCTGGGATTAAATGGTTGGATAACAGAGAAGAGGCTTGAAAAGTCCACCTCAGGCCCAGCAGCACCTCAAAGCACGCAGTGGTGTGCCTGTGCTAACGGGAGGATCAATGTGGGGAACAGCCTCTCACAGCATGGAAAATGAACGTGTGTTGGAAAAGCGGAATCTGGTACTTGGGTGCCAGCACTCATTTACATCACAATAAGGTATGCTTTTACTGCTGAGTGAGGGTACCTGGAGGCTGTGGTTTACACCTGCACTGCCTGCGTATTTTGGTATAAAAGATGCTGAGGGCCAGGAGTGGGAGCTGTTTTGGGGTGCAGCTGTGTAAGGGACAGATGTACGAGGGCAGGTGGCCTGCCAGGGCCTCTTCCAGCCCGAGTTCTGCCGTGGCTGGCCGTGAACCGGCTGTGCCCACATGCTGGCCCCCGGGTGACACCCGGGTGACACCGTGACCTCACTGTGCAGATGTGGAAAGCGGTCGTGGGACACGACGTGTCAGTGAAGGTGGAGGCTCAGGGAGATGACTGGGACACGGACCCTGATTTTGTGGTGAGTGTCTGGTGTGGTAGCTGTTCTATTGGTGTGGAGCGTTCCTGGCCCTGGGCACTTGCTGCTCGGCCAGGCCGGGGCTCAGGGCTCAGCACAGGGCACGGCTGGCTGGGCAGGAGCAGCCAAACCCCACCAGCCTCTCACAGGTACTGTCAGTCACTTGTCTGAGCCACTTCTCCATGTTTAGTCTCCATAACTTCCTACCTCTGTGCAGCCCCTGTGTCTGACCACAACTAATGGCACTTAAGGAGTACAGAACATTCAGAGATTTTAAACCTGCTTGTAGGTAACTTCCCTTGTCCTCCCCAAAATGTCTGTTACAAGACACAGTGAACACATATTTTCTCTGTTCCACACTGGTTGTAATTATACAGGATCCAGTATTTCCCTCATTTGTTTGGTTTTGGTTTTTTGTTTGTTTGTTTGTTTTTCCAGGTGGGAAATCCCACTGTACTTAGTCACATTGTGCAAGTGCAGCTCTGTGCCTCTCATTCTCTTGTTTTCTATTTAGTCCAACTCTGGGTGAGCTGGTGAGAGAGCTGAAGGGCTCGGCCAGGGAACTCCCTGCATTCACACAGAGTCATGATTTTCATTTTCCTCTGGGTTCTCCATTTCTTTCCTAATAAGTCCCTCCTGTTACACAAGAGTCCTGTGTTTCTGAGGCTCAGTCTTGCCTAGTTATTTCCAGTTGGAAATCCTAGTTTGGGACAGAAAAGCCTTCCTCAAAGTTCCAAAATATTAATGCTTTAGGAAAAATCTATGCTGTCCAATTTTTTTACTTGTTTTTACTTCATGTTGTCTATTTGTGGAAACATTCAAATTAAGACCAAACAGAATGAGACTTTATATTTTTTTTTAATTCTATTTTACATACACATATTTTCAGCTGTACTGTATATTAGAGAAGACATTGTTCATTCTTCATTTTATCGAATGCATGGCCAGACCTTCCACAGAACTACAAAACAAGGCCGTGATGACCAGGCTGGGGCAAACGCCCCGAGGGCTGCGGTCACTGCGGCTTCTCCAGTGTTTTCCCGACAGTGAATTTCTCAGCATTCCCGCTGCCCTCCGGGCACTGCAGAGCTGCGGACGGGCAGGACCCGCGGGCCCCGGGCGGGGACGGGGCGCCGGGACCCCGGTCCGACAGGACCCCGGTCCGTGCCCGTCCCGACGGGGCCGGGCTGACGGCCGCGGTTCGATCCGCAGAACGACATCTCCGAGCGGGAGCAGCGCTGGGGAG
>VXAU01006169.1:56147-67684 GCA_013399695.1 Formicarius rufipectus
CGCCGGGCACATCGAGTGAGTGCGGCGAGGAGCCGGGCCGGGCCGGGGGCAGGATGAGCCAGCGGGGCCGGGGCAGGATGAGCCTGCGGGACGGGGGCAGGATGAGCCCGCGGGGCCGGGGCAGGATGAACCTGCGGGACGGGGGCAGGATGAACCTGCGGGACCGGGGCAGGATGAGCCTGCGGGACCGGGGCAGGATGAACCTGCGGGACGGGGGCAGGATGAGCCTGCGGGGCCGGGGCAGGATGAACCTGCGGGCCCGGGGGCTGCAGGAGCGGGGCGGTGCCGCGGGCGCGTCCCGTCGGGGGGTTGCGGGGCCGGGCAAGGCTCGCCCAGTCCTGCCCCGCAGGGGGATTCAAGGGCCGCCCGTGCTGCTGCGGGTCGGCAGCGGGCGAACACCTGCACACGAGGCTGTCCCGGTGCAAAGGCTCCCGCTCCTTCCCTGCCCGATGGCAGCAGCTCCCTCGGACAGCCCAGCGCTGCCCTGCAGTGTGGCCAGTGCGAAGGGTCCTGGGGAGGCCGGAGAGTGGCCCGGAACAGGGTTGCAGAAGGGGAGCTGGATATCCCCTCAGAGCCCGCTGCTGTGGTCACTCTGCAGCACCCTGGGTACCACAGCTCTGCCACGGCACAGCATGTGTGCCTGGCACCCAGGGGAGCCTAGCACAGGCGCACGGTGGCAGCTGGCAGTGGGTGTATGTCCTGCTCTGTGCTGTGCTCTGGCTGGGGCAGAGGTACAGGGATGCTACAGCTGGCTGCATAGCTCTGCACAATCCCACACTGACCTGCCCTGTCTCTGTCTCACCAGCATCCATCAGCTGAGGAGCAAGGTGTCAGAGGAACATGAGGTCATCAAGAGGAAGGAGCTGGAGACTGGCCCCAAGGCCTCCTATGGCTATGGGGGCAAATTTGGAACTGAGCGGGACCGAATGGATAAGGTAACAGCTGTGGAGGACTTCCTTGAGCCACAGTAGAAAAGGGTTTTTCTCATAGAGGAAGGGATATCCGTGTTTTCTGGCCAGACCCTGAAGGGAGAGAATTGAGAGCTGCCACAGCTGCAGAGATTAACATGTATCCAGCTAGGCCATGATCTGTCTCCAAGATCTGTTTGAATCCAATTGTATAATGCCTCCCTACAACTTTTTTGCAGTGCTCCCTTTAGCTGTGAAGATGGACTTTCAGTGGCGGTTCAAACCTGCTGCATAACAGTTAAATCAGGTGCCTCCCTACTTGTGCTTGGAGAACTAATGAATAATGATTCTCTTCTTATATTCTGCATTACAGACCTCACAGCTCCCCAGAATGAATCCCTAGTTTGTCTTTCCTGTTCTCACACCAGATCTGGTTTATGTTTTGTTCTTCCTGCACCTTTCAGCATTTAATACTTCCTTTTTCAAAAATGAGATTGTTAAATTGCAGTAATGTTTATATGTGTGTTCACTGTGGGATAGCACAATGATACCAGGATGGCAGGGTGAGAAACAAACTGTCCTGATAAACCCTGGGCTCTCCTTGCCAGAGGTGCTGTGATCAGGAACAGCACACTCTCCTCAGGAGAAGGGCTAGAGGACCTTGCAACATCCTGGTAAAACTGGACGAAGGCCAAGAAGCTGCTCAAAAAAATACACTCTCACTCTGTACTGGCAGAGTCTGAGCCCGGCTGCTCCATGCTGGCGTGGAGTGTGTGTGATTCCTGGCCACAGCACCCCCATCAGGGAGAGCAGGACCCTGGCCTGGCCTGTGGCAGACTGGAAGGGTGATCCCAGCCAGGTCTTCTGACCCTCAGTCTCAGATAAACGAATAGGGAGTGGGTGCCAGACCTACTGCTGGGAGTTTTCGGCTCTGCATCCCTATTTCTCGTTTCCCATGTGATTATCCACCACACTTCTTCACCAGCACTTGGGAGCAGCTGGTATTTGGCATTCCACACTTCACCTGGCAAGCTGGCAGTGGAGCCAGTTTGTGGGACGGCAGCCCTTGGGCAGAGCTGATGCTTTGATGCGAGTGCCTGGGCAGGGTGTCAGAGCGGCTGCGGTGCCCGGGTGTGCCCACCCGCCAGGCTGACCGCGGGGCTCACACCACGCTGTCTCTCCTCGCAGTGCGCAGTGGGACACGAGTACGTGGCTGATGTTGGGAAGCACTCCTCACAGACGGATGCAACCCATGGCTTTGGGGGGAAGTTTGGAGTCCAGCGGGACCGGGCCGACAAGGTGTGTTGGACTGCGCGGCCGAAATACGTCCCCGCGGCCGGTGCTGCCCCTAAAGCACTGCTGCCTGCCAGATCGTGGCTCAGTTCCCAAAGCTTGGGGAGTGCAGGTGTGCCATTGCCACGATCTCACTGAAGCACGGCTCACCCGTGTGCGGGACGATGGTCAGTGACACAATGTGGGGCGCTTGTAGAGGCAACTCTGGTGGGCAGTGATGTGCTGGGTCTGTCCCGTGCAGACAGCACGGTGTTTGCCATGGGGCTGTGATGTTTGCTCTGCATTCTGTGGCACAAGGCAGAGAGCAGGCTTCCAGCCTGGCCCCAGAGGAGGGTGGCTGAAACCTGGCTTGGCCCTCAGGCTGACAGTCTGACAGTCCTCCCCTTTTTGTTCCAGTCAGCAGTGGGCTTTGAATACAAGGGTGAGGTGGAGAAACACTCATCCCAGACAGGCAAGTCCATGGGCACGTGTGGCCCCTTGACACTTTACCCATCTGCTCTTCTGTTCCCAATATCCTGTGCTGTTGTCTGGCACGGTCTCTTTCATTATCCCTGTCCTGTCACTTGTTTCAGATTCCGTTCCCAGTCCATCACCTTTGTGGGCCCATTCCCTGCTGTCCTGTCACCATCCTTTTACTGTACGTCCCTCTTGTCTCCCGCTTTGGTGGAAATCACATCCTGGCTGAGCAGAGGAGACATTCTCACCCTGCCCCTGCAACGAATGGCTAGTGCTCCCAGTCCTCTCAAAGCCCTGCTGAGAGTGGCTCCAGAGGGAGCCTGAGCACTGCCAGAAATGAGCAATGATTGCTGGAGAGGCAGCATGTAGGAAAAGACACAGCAATGGTTATAAAAACATGAGCCGATAGAGCACCCAAACTTCTACAGAATTCTGCAGACTCAACAAACAATGCAAGAACTGAAACTAAGATATTTTAAATATTCTGCACCCAAAAGAAGATGAGAGGGCAAGGTTGCTGTTTCAGGTAAATGTGAGGAATACTGCATTACCAAGCAGCAAGATAACAGTCATAAAATCTGTGTTTAATGAAAACAGCTCCCTTAAAGATCTATTTCATAACAGCCTAGTGGGTAGATAATAGTTGAGTCAACACAAGTTTAAGAATTTTTAAGATTTACGCATTAAGTGACTGAACTTCTATGAAACAAAGATCTGTTCTGGAATACAAAATGCAGATTTCTCTAGATCACAGTCCACATGGACTGGTACAGCCAAAGTTGCTGGAGAAGCCCCAGTTCAGCTCAGTCCTGTGAAACGCAGGCTTGTGAGAAAAGTGTCAGGGAACAGGGAGAGGTGACTGTGATTTACTCCTTAAAGGCAGGATTTGAAGACTGAGCAGGCAGGTGCCTAAAAGAGGAGTCTGTACAGCCAGCAGCCAGGATGTAGGCTGGAACATGTCAGGAATCAGTCAGTAGTAACCAGATCGTTCCTAGGGGGCAGCTGAACATGGTTGAAACTGTTAGTGGATCACCAGTTTGGAGATAGAAAGCAGAGAGGCACAAGGCAGTCCTTCCCTTGTGTGTGCTGTGACTGTGCTGTGCTCTGTCACACAGCAGTGTGGGGAGAGCAGGAGTGTCTGCAGAAATGGGGGTTCAGCCCTTGCTGCAGCCCCCAGGGTCAGGTGTTTCCTTGAAGATTCCGTTATAGCAATCATGAGCCCCTTGGCCATTCCTGTATTTCCAAGGCTCAGTGTCCTTACTCCCAGCCCTTTCCTGAGGCTGGCAGACTACAGACTGACATCCTGGCTCTGGATTTAGGTGAGTGGGTGATGCCCAGACTGACAGGCCCAAATCCTGCTTGGCTGTGCCTTCATGGGTGACTGAGCTCCCACTGCCTCCCCAGTGTCCTTGACACATTTTCTTCCTTCCTTTCTCCCCTCCCAGCTGGCTGTGTCTCACGCTGCCTTCGCCCACACTTGCCCTCTGCCCCCATTCCTGTGCATCCATGGTGCTCCCTGCCATCCACTCTGTCCCCTCCAACCCCTTCCTCTTACAGGGTTTTCCATCATCTCCTTCCCAGTGCTGCTTTACCAGCCTCATGCTGGGGGCAGTGTTTAACTCCATGATTAACTCCACCACCTCAGATTACTCCAAGGGCTTTGGTGGCCGTTACGGAGTGGAGAGAGACAAGGTGGACAAGACAGCTGTGGGATTTGACTACAAGAGCCAGGCAGAGAAGCACGACTCTCAGAAAGGTGAGCTGTGGGAGCCAGGGGAGCTGGGGCAGCTGTGGGAGCAGGCAGTGTCAGGACTGGAGCTGGGACTGTGCCCACTGGGGTTGTGGGGCACTGCGCAGGGCTTTTTCAATCTGCTGCATGAATAGTGGAAAAGCTACAGGGAGCTCTAAGGTGCCCACTGCTTGCAGCAAGGGAACAGGTGAGGAAAGCCACTGCATGGCTGCTGAAAAGAGTTCAGGCTAAATGGAGAGGAGCAACAGAATCCTAAGGGCCCGGGGATCTCCTGGGAAGCATATCACCAAAGGAAGGGTGCAGGAGAAGATGCTAATAGCAGGTGGCATGTCCCAAAGAGGAGAGAGATCTGTTGCTGTAGCCACCAGTGGGGAAATCTGGCCTTGCTCCATGTCTTTCTCTGAATTCCTGGGCAAGGTAAACCTGTGAGAACAGTCTGAATTCACACTACTGCCACTTGTCTCCTTCTCTCCCTTATCTGTTCTCTTCCATGCTGTCATCTGGATCCCCGTGGCTGAAGACTATTCCGTGGGCTTTGGTGGGAAGTTTGGGGTGCAGAGGGATCGTCAGGACAAGAATGCCCTTGGCTGGGATCATCAGGAGGAAGTGCAACCCCACGCATCCCAAACAGGTCAGGCAATGCTGCCAGAGGTGGTGGCAGTTTCCTTGGAGCAGGCACAGACCTGGAGCTCACGGCTCAGTCAGAGATCCAGCTGCTGAAAACAGAATGCGTCCAGCATGCTGTGAAGCAGCTGGGACATGGTGAACCCCAAAGTGTGAGGATAAACTCTGCCAGAGTACGTGGGTGCTTGGGTTAGTGGGGGACTTAGGATGAGAGTCCCTCAGCCAGGCTTCCCAGGCTCTGCTGTGCTGTCTCTGGGAGGGACATTCCTGACCATAAGCTCATTGCAGAGGTGAGCACAGGGGAATGAAGCAGAGCAGATCACAGGAATGGCTGTGCCACTGCATGTTTGACTTCAGTGAACAAGGCCACACTCCACTTAGATGGGATGATGGGCCTCTCACCCCAGTCCCTTGGACACAGGTTGGGCAGCCCTGCACCCCTGTGCCCTCAGCTGAAAGGAGGGAGGATTAGTCCTAAAAGCCACTGTCCAGAGCACTTGGCATGTGTGATCTCTAGTTAGTTCCGTATGTGACAAGATGTAGACAAAGCTAACTCATTTGAAGGGTCACAGCACACTGAAGCCAGAGGTGCACACAGAACATAAAATATTATAAAATAACCTTCTTTTTTTTTTCTGTACAGACTATGCCAAGGGGTTTGGAGGCCGTTATGGAGTCCAGAATGATAGAGTGGATAAGGTAAGACTACTGCAGCCTGTAATTGCTTCCTGCTAATCACTGCTTCTTGCCCTGCTGCAAGAGAAGGGATTTCCAGGTAGAGGTAGGATTCCAGTGCTCAGTACAGAGCTATGGCAAGAGGGGAACTGGCCCAGTATAAAATACTAAAGGATGCAGAGGGATGCAGCCTGGGGAGACTGTAATGCGGGGAATTCCTTATGGCACTGCCTGTGACTCCTTACTTCTCTGCTGTTCGTGACGTTCTGCAGGTTTTTCTCTCCTACCAAGGAGTGCCTTATGGTTTGTTCAGGGAGCTAAATCTGCCTGCACACCTTGACAAATCCCAGCAGGGATGGGATTGGCACAGATCAATCTGCTGTGCAGGAGGTCACCCATTGGCTGGTTCAGGTTTTCGCTTTGGGCTGACACTAGACAAAGCCTCATCTAGAGTCACAGTTCAGACTCAAGCACTGGAGTTAATTCTGTGCATGGCAGGCTGCCCTGTAGACTTGGTCAGCAAACAGGGTCCTGTCAGTGGGAAATGATCTGCATGGATGTGGTTAACCTCAAAGGTGGGAATCCTGGGACTTTGAGGCTTTTGGAGGGGGCAATGAGGGGGCCTTCCCTGAACCCTGCATTCCCTGTCGTGGCACACGGTGCAGGGGGACAGTGTTGTGCCTCATACAGCACCAACATTGATGAACTCAGGAGCTGGAGGAAGCAGGGGAGGACATAAACACATCCCTGTAACAATCATCATGTTCCTGTCTATGTTGCATGTATGGGCTGGGCCAGCAGCAGAGAGGTAATGGTGCCCTGCCCTTGGAAGGCATCAGCACTGACTATGAATTTAACAACAGCAAGTGGAGGGGCACTGACAAAATGCACATCCTATACATGACAGAAAACAGCATGTGAACTCAGATGAGCACTTGGCAAGAGTCAGGGCTGTGGGTCGTTTGGGAAGCAGGATGCAGAGACAAAGGGAGGCATCAGGAGAGGGGACGGACTGCAGCCAGCAGCCTCCCCTGGGTCAGGTGTACGTGTACAGGTGAGGACAGACACACTTAGGAACAAAGCTTTCTGTCACCAGTAGCCAAACCCAGCACTGGCCTTGCCCAAGAGGCTGGACAATTCTTTCACTTTCTCCTGCAGAGTGCTGCTGGCTTTGATGAAATGGCAGCTCCCACCTCCTCCTATGAGAAGACAAGACCCCTGGAGGCAGGTGAGACACCTGAGTACCAGCCTTAGACTTGGGATGCTGTGGGGCTCACAGTCCCTCCGTGTCAGCATGCTGGTAGATGGGATGGGGGGGTTAGCCTGTGCTGGGGGGCAGGGCAAATGTGGCTGAACTGCAAGTTTCTCTGGAAGAGGTGGAGGTCTGGGTTTCTGCGAGCTGCTTGGGGCAGTGAGAGGGAGGGGTGGGGCTGACTCAGTCAGCTGTCTCCTTACAGGAGCTTCCTCTGGCACCAGCAGCCTGCGGTCGCGGTTTGAACACATGGCCAGGTCGGCAGAGGAGGAGAACAGGAGGCAGGCGGAAGAGGGGCGGCTGCGGAGGCAGCCCCGACAGGGCTCGGTGCCTCGGGCGCAGGTGAGCCGTGGTTCTCCTGCCATGTCTCAGGGGCTCATGGAGCAGACTTCTCCTCAGGGCCATGCAGCTCTGTGTCTTTCCGGCTGATCTCTTTAGATCATGCATCTCTGCATTTGCCAGGGGTGGCCACTGATCTTCACAGTTGTCACAGGACTTCCTTTTTCGGCACACAGAGCAGGGTGTACCTGCACCCAGCCATGGCCCCTGTGCTTTGGCCTCAGCTCCTTTTACTTCTTGTCCTTGTCAAACAGTGCAGTCACCCCTCCCCAGCACTGCCATTCTTGCAGTCTGTGCGTGGGATGCACTCCAGCAAACTGCAGATGGCATCCAGCCCCTGTGCTTACCTGCCTTCACACCTGGTGCTGTCCCTGCACTCAGAGGGCAGAGTGAGGTTCACAGTGAAGCCCTCTCAACATATTCCCCTCCAGGGCTGCCCCACCACTGTCACCAGCCTGCCAGTGCCCAGGTCTAGTGCGGGTTTGTAGGAGCTGGAACAGATTCTAGGTAGAGGATAATGTTCTGAGTTGCTCTGCTGGGAATGGAAACAGCCATTTATCTGTTCTCATTCAAAGGGACTGAGGGATCTGATGACTTTTCTCCAGCAGGAAATCCCACCAAGAGGGAAGTGGCACACTGGGGCAGCCCCTGCCACCGTGCCAGCACAGGTGCTGAGGAGCAGTGATGAAGACCAGCCCATGTCACCAGCAGAGCAGGTGCCAAGGCAGCCTGGGAGAGCTGAGAAGGGAAGCAGACGGGGGGATTGCACCTGAGAGGGGATGTGCTCTATGGGCAGCCCTGCAGGAAAATCTGGAGTGCAGCCCCAGTTTGTAAGAGTATCTGGAAGGATGAAGGGGAGCGTTGGGATGGGGATGTGACTGCACAGCACCCCATGGGACAGCTCTGGGAGTGCAGTGGGGCAGTGGCAGTCCTGTGGGCTGTAGTGAAGTATGAACAGATGTTCAAACACATGAGCCCTGAGGATCTCCACAGCAATCCCAGGTGCCAGTTCAGCACAGCCCAAGTGGCTGAACTGTTTCCCTGGTGTGCAGGGGATGATGCTCCATTTGTGTTCTGTAGCAATAAAGGGACTGCCTTGTCTCATGTGCTGGGGGTCAGGATAGAGCTGCCTATGGGGGTTGCATTGCCGGTGACTTTCTTGTCTCTTTCTCACCTTGTGGCAGGAGGCCAAAAGGGAGGATGAGGAAGCACCACCCACTTTGCCACCAAGGCCAGCAGACCTGGGCACAGAGCTGTGCAAGGTTCCCAGCCAGGATCAGCCCATCTACAGTGAAAGTTTGGATGTTGGTGGAGACTATGAGGAGCTTCCAGAACCCTCTGACTACTGTGACAGTACCAGTGGAGCTGCCTACTATGAGGAGCTGCCAGCCCCACTGGGAAAGCCAGAAGCCATCTATGACCTTGGGGAAGATGGAGAAGACTATGAGGTGATCCTTCCTCAGGAGCACAGCCAGAGCCAGGCCCACCTGGGTGAGTACTGATAGAAGAGCCCATGTCTTGGAGAGCTTGTACCTGTCCGCTCACTTCACTGGATATAGGGTACAGAGTCTAGAGGGAATTTGTATCTGAAGTCCACTGTAGCCAGGGTAGCATCTCCTGATGATGGGAACTTAGTCATCTCCTGCTCCCTGTCCCAACCCCAAGGTGCAGATGAGCTGCATGAGATGCTGGGCCAGGCAGCAGGTGTCTGCTCTATCTGCTGGAGCAGGGCCTGGGAAGGAGAACTGGGGGACTTCTGTGAGCTTAGGAGAAGCTGAATGTGTACTGATGCTCTTGCTGAAGTTTCCTGACAAGTGGCTGCCAGTGGTGTACCGGGGCTCAGGGGTGCCTGTGGTTCAGCCCCTTGCTCACACAGCTGGTGTTCCTGAGACCTGCTCTGGTGGGGTCTCCTGGTGTGAGGAGTGTGGGAAGCCTTCCTCCAAGCACAGGAGCAAACTGCCTGGGCTGCTGTCAGTGCTTCAGTCGCAGCTTTGCTGGTACTGGAGATGGGAAGTGGAGAGGCTGGAGTTATATCCAACCTTTTTTCTTGGGAGAGGAAAACAAAGAATCAGGACCTCACTCTCTCCTTGCAGAAGGGAAGCAAAGTCGCACCTTGCTGTGGGCTGTGGTACAGCTCTCCCTGTTGACAGGGTTTGGATGTGCCTCCTCAAAGTTGGGTTGGAGGGTGGCACTGACCAGAGCTGTGTGGCTCCCTCTGCCTCTGTTTCATGTGTCTGTCCTGTGTTCTGCAGGGAACGTGGGCAGTGCCTGTGAGGGGCAGGGCCCTGGGACCTGTGCACTGGCTCTCTACGATTACCAAGGAGGTGGGTCTGCCATCAGGGCTATGGGGAGGGCACTGGCCAGGGCACATGGGGGTTCCCACCATCAGCAGTGGGGAAAAGACAGTGGCTTGGGTGCTTACATTTCTTCTCATAGGAAGCAGAATGAAACTTGACTTGGGAACTGTTGTGGTTTAGGAATAGTATTCCCCAATTAGGTAGTCCCACTAAAGAAAGTCATGCACCGATCCCCCTCCAATTGGAGACCCAAAGGGCAAAGATCATGGGTTGAGATAAGAACAATTTACTGGAAACAGCCATGACAGAAGGAAACAAACTAACGGCAACAATATTAATAACAAAAAGTTTAAGAAAATAAATTATTCACACAGAAAAACACTCAGTAATCGACAGTACAGGAAAACTCCCTCTACCATATTTTCTCAAACTGAAGGACACCCCTCATCCCCAGAAGAGTGTCCTTTTCCCTGCCCCAGAAATTATGTGAGGTGGTACAGAACAACCTCAGTGTCCTGGTCATGCCCACACTGGGCTACTGCAAAAAATTAACCCTGTCCTGGCCAGAACCAGGAGAGGAACAGAGAAACTATCTTTCAGTTGCAAGGTCTTGCTCATGTGCCTTATCTGTGCTGTTTGATGGGGGCTGGGTGAGGTTGAACTCTTGGGGGTTACCAGTGTGCTTGGTCTTTCTTCTCCTGCCCGGGGAGGTGGGAGGAGGGATGTGAACCAGCTTTCTCTGGGGTTCCCTTTGCATTGTGACTGTCTGTCTTTTCTGCACAATTTTTGCAGAGGGAGATGATGAAATTTCCTTTGATCCTGATGACACAATCACACACATTGAGATGGTGGATGAAGGCTGGTGGCGGGGGCAGTGCCACGGCAGAGTCGGCCTCTTCCCAGCAAATTATGTGAAGCTTCTGCAGTGAAACAAGCATGGTGCAAGCTACTCCCTGCTAAACTTTTGCCTCTCTCTGCTTCAGCCTCTTCCATGTTACCAGCTTCATTTGGCTCAGCCTGGTATGTTCACATTCAGAGAACTACCAAGGAGCAATCTGGCAGTGTCTGAGGGAATGTTTTGTCTTGTGCCCAAGAGGATTTTGGTTCCCATCCACTTCCAGATGGGAAAGGTGGCATGGTTTAAGAGTACATGAGTGTGATCTAAAGTGTCTTTTCTACACAGGCTGCCCCACCTGTCAGACAGCAAGCCTGCAGGAGTAGGTCCTGTTCCCAATGGAACCAGAGCAGAAACACCAACTGGTCCAGGCAAGGCAGAATAGATGTGAGCTGTCAGACTTTTTTTGGTTGCTGTAGCCTTGGATCTAATCCTAGCCTTTTCAAGGCAAAGAGCACTGGGAAAGCCAAATTTGCCTCTGTTGCTAGGAAGAGTTTCCATTTGTAGGATAAGCCATGTTTGCAGCACAGAGCAGAGAAACATAAATGTGGTCTGTGTGCCCCTTTTGGGCAGAAGTGTGTCTGTCTCTGGGGGCTGTGCCCTCCCTCACTGCTGCAGCAATAAACGTCTTCTGCTCTGCTCTGGTTCAGATTGTGATTCTGCGACAGCTTGGGTCCCCTGGAACTGCTGGAGGCTCATGAAAAGGCCCCCTGACTCTTCATCACGGGTGTGGGGGAAAGGCTGAGCTGGTGGGGAAGCAGGACAGGAGGAAACATTTTATTGTTTTAAACGGTTTTCAAGAATGCAAAGCAAAGCCTTCCCTTGAGCCAGGACACCCCAGGTGGATGCTTAGCTGTGGGAGTTGTTGTTATTCCTCGGGGGAAGACAGGTACCATCACAGCAGAAATCAACTGGGGACAGCTAATCAGGACAGCACCTGAGGGGCTGTGGGAGCACACCTGGGGGGATATGAGAGCACACCTGGGGGGATATGAGAGCACACCTGGGGGGATGTGGGAGCACACCTGGGGGGATGTGGGAGAACACC
>VXAU01006169.1:75624-92565 GCA_013399695.1 Formicarius rufipectus
GGACGGGGAGGCAGCTCGGGACGGGGCCCGGGACGAGGCCGCTCCCGGCGCTGAAGAGACGGTGAAGATCATCTGCCTGGGAGACAGCGCCGTGGGCAAGTCCAAGTGCGTGGGGGCGCGGGGGCGGTGCGAGGCGGGCGGGGCAGCGGCGGGTCCCGCGGGCTCACGGCGGCGCCGCTCTCTCCGCAGGCTGCTGGAGCGGTTCCTGCTCGACGGCTTGTATCCTTGGGAGGGGCAGCGAGGGGGCCCAGGGCCGGCTGGGGAGCGGGGAGGAGCGGGGGCTCCGCGGGAGCGGGGCCGGCCCGGCCCGGCCGTCGCGGCGGAGTGAGGTCGGTGCCTCCTGTCCGGCTCCTTAGCGCGCTGCAGCCGCCCACAGCAAGTGTCCACGTTCGCGCTGACGCTGTACCAGCACCGCGCCCGCGTGGGCGAACAGGAGGTCCGCGTGGGTAAGTGGGGACAGCCCGGGTCGTGCCAGGGGACAGGCGGTGCCGTGGCAGAGGGAACTGCTGGGGAGGGCGGAGATCCCTTTGCTCTGGATCTTGGTTGGATTTTTTGATAGACAATGTCATGACAAATCCAGTGACCTTCTGTGATAGGGCCACATCACAGAATGGGTGATGGGTGCTGTGATGGGTGGTTGGGGCAAAGCGACTGCCATCGTCCCTCTGGGCTTGGCAAAGCATTGGACACTGTCCCCACGACATCTTGGGCTCTGAGCTGGAGAGACAGGGATTGGGTGGGTGGGTGGATGGGTGGATGGACAGGCATTTGAAGGGTGAGGAATGGGCAGGGTGGCTACACTGAGAGTGGTGGTCATGGCTCATTGTCCATGTGGAGACCAGGACCAGTGGAGGTCCTTTGAAGATCCATCAGGGTTGGTTCCAACACTATTCAGCATCTTTGTTGTGACACAGACAGTAAATGAAAAAGTGGTCTGATGGGGGCATGTCCGTATTTGGGCATTTTAAGAGGTCTCTGTTCTGCAGGTCTGGCACAGGGCCCGGTCAGACACCAATATCAGAACAAAGGAATCCCTCAGAGAAGTGGCTTATGGCCTACTTGGATTTGAGTGCAGCAGCACACTTGGGTCCAACTGACAGAGGTTTGACCACATCAGGGTGCTTAGCTGAAGCTGTGCAAATTTATACAGCAAACCAGACCCAGATGTGAGGTACAAACCTGATACTAACAGCAAAAGACATTGTGAGGTCCGGGTGTACATGGTGACAGGTGACACCTCGTGTATGCAGAACCCCATGGACTGTCTGCTTCAGGCTGACTTATCCTCAGCACTTTGGAGTGAGTCCTGACCCTGGGAGGCAGAGTCAGATATCTGCAAGAGGAGATGGAGCATTGCCTGTGGCAGGGCCGTGGCTGACCATCACCAGTCAGAAATCTGGAGTTTTCAGTAGTTTCCAGAGATTTAGTTGGTTTCCCATTGTCCTCCCTAGTGACAGAGGGCCAGACATTGCTACTGCTCTTTGCCCTTCTATCTGGCTTCGTCCTGCTGTCCTGTACAACTCATGTCACTGGTAGCTGCTCCTTTGCTTCTGGCCAGCACAGCCCTCAGCTGAGCCCAGCTAAGGAAAGATCCCACTTGGGCATGATCTCTTAACCCTTGAGTGTTCTGGATTGGTGAGGTGAAACCCAATTTGTGACCCAGACCAAGTAGGCTGGGCTTTGCCTCCTGAGTGTAAGCTATGAGGAAAACAGTGAGTTGTGTCATTCTGAGCTGTTTCTGTGTTACAGACTTCTGGGACACGGCAGGCCAGGAGCGGTTCCGGAGCATGCATGCCTCCTACTACCACCAGGCCCACGCCTGCATCATGGTGAGGGAGTCTCAGCCAGGAGCTGGTGGGATTTAGGCTCAGAATGGTCCTGGTGACACTTGGCCTTTGTGTTACTTTCATGGTTATGCTGCCTTGTATGCTTTGTCTCTTCCAGTGGTTTAAAAAACTTTTCTAGATTATTCTTTCTTCTTTCACCAGTCAAAGCCGCTATGGCTGGACTTTCTTAGCTCTGATCTGTCTCTCCTGGTAGCACTTTCCTCCATCTCCTGGCTCTGCTGTCTTCTCAATGTCCTCATGCTTGACTCTGTTCCCAGTTTTGTGGCTCCTCACCTGCTCATGTCTCCTGGTTTGTCCTGTCAGTCTCACCTTCCACCGTTCCTCACCACTTGGGAGCACAAGTCACCTTCACTGGTGCTTTAGTTGTCAGAACGGGTGAGGCCACATCTGACCTTGGTTGGCACCAACCATTCCCAGTGCCAGCTCTCTGTGTGGGTGGCAGAGACTTGTCACAGGACACAGTCACAGTATAAGGGACATTGAGGGGCAGTTTCCTGCTGGCTGCATATGCTAGGGCTTTCGGTTACTCTCCCTTTCTCTTTGATCCTTCCTAACAACTCCCAGTTTCCTTTGCCATGTCCTCCTGAGGACATTCTGGATTCGGTCCTTGTGTTGTTCAGAGATGTCTCAGGCTGCTTGGAGTTGTCCAGGAACAGTTACAACTATTCTGGATTGGCCCTGGGATAGTTGGTTCTCTTTTGGAAGGTGTTCGATGTGCAGCGGAAGGTGACCTACAAGAACCTAAACAGCTGGTACAGGGAGCTGAGGGAATTCCGTCCAGAGATCCCCTGCATTGTGGTGGCCAACAAGATTGATGGTGAGTGTGCCTTCTGCTCCCAGCCTCCCAGGGTTGTGGTGGGATTCACTGTTGCCCAAGCTGAGAATGAATGTCCTTTGTCTTTTGTGTCCAGAGGATTTCCTGAGTCCCCCAGGACTGGGTTCTCTGCTGACCTCACCTGCTGTCCCACAGGTGCTGTGTCATTGCTGGTGCTGTGTTGCCAGCAATTAAAAATGCAAATTTGATCCATTTGAGGTTTATTCAAGTGACGTCCTTCCAGTTCCATCCTTTCCACACTGCCCATTCCATCCAGCACAAATCCAAAGGTGATTGGAGCAGCATCTGGTCAAAATTGGCAGGAAAAGGAGCAAAAGCTGTTCTGTGGCTTTCCTGGATCAGTTAGGGGTGGACTTGGTGGTTCTCCTTCAGCCTGCACAGACTCCTCTGTGCTGAAGTGTCTCAATGTACCTGCTGGAAAAACTGTTCACCTGGCTCTGGGGGTGGCTGGAAGGTTCCCTCCCATAGGGAATGCCAGCCAGCCCTTCATGATTGCTGGGGCTGTGGCCTGTCTAGGTCCTGTGGCAGAGCCTCGTGTGTCACCCAGGGGACACTCAACCTCAGGATCTCCTGCCGTGTCTGACTGACCACATCTCCTTTGTCTGCCCCAGCGGATATGAAGGTGACCCAGAAAAGCTTCAACTTTGCCCGGAAGTTCAGTTTGCCCTTTTACTTTGTGTCTGCTGCCGACGGCACCAACGTGGTGAAGGTGAAATGGGCTGTTTGCCCGCTGGGCTTGGCATCTATGGGGTCCCTCAGCAGCCTGGGGATACGGGGGCTGCTGTGGGCATGGAGAGCGGGAGATGGGCTGGTCCATCAGTTCTATGGTGGCTATGAAGCGTTTGCAGAGGGAGTTTTTTCCCTTGGGATTTGGGAACAGTCTCTATCTGCTACAGAAACACAGTGCCCATGTGCCCTGTCCTGGGAGTGATGGGCCTTGTCCTTCCCCCCCAGCTCTTCAACGATGCCATCAGACTGGCTGTGGCTTACAAACAGCACTCGGGAGACTTCATGGACCAGGTCCTGCAAGAGTTGGAGGTAGGGAAGGTTCTGTCTCTGCTCCCTCTTTCCTGCAGGAGCTGAAGACTCTGTACTGCCTTCCCTTCTGAGGAATGAGCAGCTCTGCCCTTTATTCCCTGTGATGAAGGGTGGAACTGTGCAGCACAGGAAGCTTTACCCTGTGCTGGTGACCCCGGGGCTGTATATGCTGGGCTGTGAGGGGCAAGACAGAGACCCTCGGAGTGTCCTTGCTGCCTTAGACCAAGTCTGAAAGAGCTACAGCAGATGCAGCTGTTGCAGCGTCTCTCATTTCACAGCAGTTCCTTATCCTGCTCTTTTCCAGAGTTTTGACCTGCAGAAGACAAGTGAGGATTTGTCAGATAAAGAGAAGAGCTGCCCTGAAGAGGACACCCCATCTGCCTAGGCCTGGACCCCGAGCCTGGTTTTCCTTGGCTCTGGATTTCTGAGGCCTGCACAGAGGACAGTGATGTTTCTCATGCCCTGGGGCTGTGGTGACAGGCAGCTGGGTCTCTCCCCTTCTTTTGGTGGCCCATCTGGGCAAGATCTCCCTTGCCTTGGCCCTTGCCACTGCACATCTCACTTAGGCTGAAGAGTGAGTGTGAACGGCACATCAGATTGACAGACAGAACAGGGACATTCCCAGCCCAGAGGTGCACTGAGCGGGGCTGAAAACAGTTAGTGGTGAACACAGAAACTTTATTTCAACACCTCAGTCATGTCAGCGTCCGTGTGAGTGCAGCAGAGCAGCATGAGCAGGACAGAGTAGCCTTGGATTCTGCTCATCCCTCTGCTTAAGCCTTTTTGTCCCTCAGAAAGTGCAAGAACTCCTGCAGCAGGTTCAAGAATTGCACCAGAATCAGAAGTGGGAGTGCCATGGGCATTAATGAAGCCGAGGAGGTTGGCACTGGTCTCTCGCTGTGCGTAGGGGTCAAGCTGGTGTCTGGCTCTATCTGTGGCTTCAGGCGCTGCTCAGGATTTATGCTGAGAGCTGCCTCTGCTACTGGACCAGGTCTTTTTGGTGGGTTTAGGCCTGTCTGGAGCAGGATCCAGTTGTAGAAGTGCTGAGTGGAGGTGTAGATCCCGGGGTGCCTGGCTTTGTCACAGCCTCTTCCCCAGCTGCTCATCCCCACGAGCCAGAAGTAGTCAGCTGTGCTGTCCTTGCAGACCAGGGGCCCCCCGCTGTCCCCCTGCGGCAGGAGAGAGGGCTCAGGGGTTGTGGGGGGCTGCTGCAGCACCGGGGCTGGCTCCTCTATCTCTGCCCCTGCCAGAGCTGGATTCCTGACACAGGAAGGCTCCGCTCAGGGGCCAGAGCCTCCAGAACCTCATCTGGGAGCAGGTTGGGGGCTCTCTCATCTCTGCAGAGTGGTCCCAGATGTGCACAGGATGGATGATCCAGGGTCACATCTGCAGCTCAGGGCTGTCAGGAGCACTGTGTGGGCTTTGTGGGCAGAGCCAGGCCTTGGGGACAAGGGAACATGGGGCAGGGACCAGGGCTGGGGAAGGGTAGGGCAGCCCTGGGATGTGGGACAGGGATCCACGGATGGGGAAGGGCAGGGCAGCCCTGGGATATGGGACGGGGATCCACGGATGGGGAAGGGCAGGGCAGCCCTGGGATATGGGACGGGGCAGCCGTGGCTGCAGTGGGGAGCCGGGGCTGGGAGGGCTCTGGGCCAGGCCCAGCCCGGGGCACATTTGGGGCTCGGGAGTCCCTGTGCTGTTGGGGCTGAGAGACTCGTCACACACTCCCACCTGGCAGGTGTCGATGCTGCCCTGCGGGTACCCCGCGCACAGGTTTTCGGGGTGCACGGCCCCCGCGTACCAGCGGCTGCTGTTGCAGAGTGCTGTGTCCATGAGGTGGACCTTGGCCTCCTGCAGTGCCACATCTGGTCCCGGAGCTGTTGGCAGGGAGAGGAATGAGCTCCCAGCAGCACGGTGCCCACCCCTCCCCTGCCTGAGGGTGAACCCTTTCCCCAGCACTGGCTTTGCCCCTAGAGTGACATTGTTCCATTGCATCCCTGCTGTTGGCTCTGGAGAAGGGGCCGGGCCCATCTCTCCAGAGTCTTCATAGAGTCACAGGATGGTTTTGGTGGGGAGGGACCTTAAAGTCCATCCAGTGCCCCCCCACACTGTGGGCAGGGACCCTTTCCCCCAGGCCAGGCTGCTCCAAGCCCTGGCCCTTATGACATCCCACAGCTGGACTGTGGCTGTGCCCAGCCCATGTCCCTGGCATGCCCATCTTGCCCTCAGGGCACATGTCTTAGGCCTCACCTCCAACTGCGGCAAAAGTCCATCCTGCGATGTAGCAGTACTTGAGCTCCTCGACCCTCACCGAGGTGTCGGGCACACAGCCCAGCTGAATGTAGTCGCTGCACTCAACGGGCCGGTTCAGCTCCAGCAGGGCAATGTCGTTCCTCTCTGTGGCAGGCTCATAGTGCTGGTGCATCAGGATCCTCTGGATGCGCCGTACCTGGGTCTGGGGGCCCGGCTGAGTCAGGTCAGTGATCCCGATCGCAGCATCCCACCGGTAGACATCCCTGGGGAGGAAATAGAGAGAGGGGTGAGAGGAAGCAGAGCCACGGGCTGTGGCAGCTTCTCAGCCTTCTGCTTCCCAAGGCAGAGAGGGAAGCAGAGAGGCAAGAGCCGGGATGGGAGCAGCACGTGGTGCTGTGACCTGGACACCTGCCCGAGCTGTGGGGGCATCCCCGTCCCTGCTCCTCCTTACCCAGCCCTGATGAAGCAGTGGGCCACCGTGAGGACCCACTGGGAGCTGAGGAGGACACCTGAGCACATGTGCCACGTGCCATTCTCCCAGGTGGCCTGGATGCTGACGATGCCGGGCCAGGATCCCGGCTGGACACCAGTGCCACCCATGACACGGGATGTGCCATCAGCAGAAGCCACAGGGTCATGGTCCGGAACCAGGGAGTTGTGGTCGGAAGCCATGGGCCGGAGCCCGCAGGTCCCTCTGGAAGCACAAAGCCATCACTGTCCTGCTCGGGGGATGCTCAGCCTGAATGACCCCGTTGTCCCTCCAAACCTGGGACTGGGGGTCAGCAGGGCCAGGGACCCCGATGTCACCTCTGTCCCCCCTCCCCAGATCTGCTGGGAACCCCCTGAGCTTTCCCTGAGCTCCCTCCCAGATCCCGGGGCCACTGACTCGCAAGTGTCCCATGTGCCACCCCCAGTGCCAGCCAGGGCCATCAGGACCAGGAGCCACAGCCAAGCCATGGGTGCCAGCGCCTGTGGCCGTGCCAGGACCGAGGGGTCCCCTCTGCAGTGCCCACGGTGCCCCCAGCCCGGGGCTGATGTCACAGAGGGGCCGGTTCCATGTGCTGAGCATGGCAGGGAGGGACAGCACGGAACCGTAACAGCCATAGAACGGTTTGAATGGGAAGGGACCTTAACAACCACCCAGTGCCACATGCAGGGACACCCCACCAGCCCAGGTTGCTCCAAGCCCCATCCAACCTGGCCTTGGCACTCCCAGGGATCCAGGGGCAGCCACAGCTGCTCTGGACAATCTGTGCCAGGGCCTCACGGCCAAGAATTCCTTCCTAACATCTAAACTTGCCCTTCTTCAGCTTAAGGCCTTTTTCCACTAGTCCTGTCACTACATGCTTTTGTCCAAAGTTCCTCTCCAGCCTTCTTGTAAGCCCTGTTTAGGCACTGCAAGGGGCTCTGAGGGTTCCCTGGAGTCTTCTCCAGGCTGACCAGCCCTAACTCTCAGGCTGTCATGCCCTTCTTCCCACCCTGAATTAATATTTTAAATGTTGTGATCTTTGCTGTAAAACAGCAGGGCTCTGCTAGTTCACCTACATTCACCTTTTACGTGTTTATTTGCACCCATTCTGGAAAGGCATCTGACTTTATTGAAATACCTCAATAAATGAAAGGTTTTGTTTACTGGGACACTGACAGACCAGTCAAATACTGACGGTTTGGGGAAATATCCCCTTTTGATATAGTTATTCAGAATCTTTGGGGGAGATAAGCATATTATTTGTAGTTTCTTTTTAACCATTTTGAATTTTAATCAGCGTTAAATGTAGGGCCTATGAACCTTTACAATCTGGCATTTTTCTTGCAGAAGAAAGGAGAGCTTTTCGAGTTGCTTTGTAGATTCAGGAAATGGCATGTTAAAAACCTAAATATAGAATATTTTTCCAGTGGTCTGATCATGTTCTATGTATTTTAAAAGTTTTCTTCCCAATACCACTTCTAACCCTGCCATTATTAAACACACACCCCCTCGCAGTCCTCTAGATGTTAGAAAAATATGAAAATTATTAGTATCACCTGAGGAGTGGGATGGTGATATTTGGGAAAGCCCTGATGAAAATGCTGACGAGGCAGAATGGGACTTAGATGAAACAACTGAATTCCCACCTCCTAGAGAGGAAGGGGTTCCAGAATTAAAAATGAGACACATAATTAATACTGAAGTGTCCAAAGCACTCCAGGGAGGTCAAAAGAAGAGCATGGTCAGAACCACTACCTGGGCCCTCTGCAACTGGCACATCTACAAGGAAAACATGGACAAAACCAGGGGAGTTGGGGGAAATGAGAGGAATAAGAAGCTTCCACAGGAATAATACTCCCAACCCTTTTGAGACACAAAAGGGAAAAAACCACTAAGAAGCCCTCGGGCTTCTGCACCAGACACACTATGACCTATCAATGGCCTGACAAGGACAGGCTCCATATCTAGTTACCAGTAGGGCCTAGAAAACAACCTTTACATTTTCTGATTGATACAGGAGCTCAAATATCTGTGATCACTCCTGCAGATGCTAGAAAATTAAACAAGTTTTCCAAGAAAAAGAGTCTGTCTAACAGGATTCAATGGACAGACTATTATATGTTATACTGACAAAGTCTATTTATGGTTACCTGGGAAAAAACAAATGTCCCCACACACATTTACAATCACAGATCATTAAGAAAATATTTTAGGATATGTTGTCCTTAAAGGAAAAGTTCAGCAATTGCCCAACAGGAATGTTTGGTCATTCAAGCCCACAGAAACCCCTCCATATATTATATTTTCTGGGAAAAAGTAGAAAAATGAATCTTATTAAAAACGGCTCCCGTTTTACGTGCTTTGGCTGTGACCAATATCAAACCCTATTCATTCTGCAACAAAACAAGGGATAAATGAAGCAATTAAACATTTAGAACAAAGGGGCATTATATTTAGCATACACTGACACAACTCTCCTCTTTGGACAGTGAGGAAACTGGGTGGGAGCTGGTGTTTGACAACTGATTGTCAGGGACTGATGCCAATACAGGATCACTCCCTCAGTGTCCCAAACACTGCCAGTCTGACATCCACCCTGCCAGCAACTGCACATGAAGGAATGGCAGTTCTAGATGTAAAAGGCATGTTCTTCATGGTTCCACTTCAGGAGGGAGACAAACCCAAATTTGCATTTCCTTGGGAGGGAACACAATAAACATTTAATCACTTGCCCCAAGCGTATAAACATTCACCCGCAACTTCTTACAATGCTTCAGCTGAACTCCTTCTACAAACAGAAATCCTGGAAGGAATACAAATCTATCAATACAACGATGGAGGTGAAGACCAAAGTGCAGTAAGAACAGCACAAGATACATAGAATAAATTCAGTGATGAGGGGATAGAAGTGCCCCCTGCTAAATGCCAAGGCCACTCTAAAGAGGTAAAATTCTCTAAAGAGGTTCCTGGGAACCTGGTAGAGTGCAGGTCATGCTGTAATCCCAGATGAAATCATTACAAAATTGGATGTCATAGCCACTGCTAGTACTAAAAAGGAACTTCAAAATATCACACATATCTTAGGATACTGGAGAAATCAAGTTCCTGGATTTTCTATAATAGCAAGACTCTTGTATGCATTAATGAGGAAAAAACAGACCTGGAAGTGGCTTGATAGTTACAAAAAGACTTTGCAAACAGTGATAGAAGAGCTAAAAATGTATCAGTCACTTGGGCCAGTTCACCCCAGTGGTCCTATAGTACCTGAATGGGGTTTTGCTGAACAGGGCACTTACTGTAATAGGTTCCAGAAAGGTCCTCATGGACCCTGTGCTGGTTTAAAAGATAAACAGGCAGGAGAAATGAACCCAACTCAAAAAGAGATTGCAAGTTAGAGTTACAATTTAATAAAAACATTACAATAAATACAATGATACAGAGAGAAAAAAAAAATTGGTTTTAACCCGCAAAACCCAGGCATATAACCCAGCCCTCTGGGTCACAAACTTAATGGTATTTGTCAGCCCCTGTGCTGAGTGTCACATGGTGTCTAAGAGCAAAGCAAAAGGAAAGGAAACCTGCTGGTGAGGATGATGGTCACAGTCTGGTTGAAAGTGGCAGTCACAGTCCTGTTGAGGTTCTGGTTCTCCTCTGGATCCAGTGAGTGGTACCCAAAGTCCCAAAACCCAAAGATTAAATATGCTCAGGTTCAGGTGGGAATGCCCAGGACCTCCCTGTGACAAGGAGTTTCACAGTGGGCGATTTAACTCTATGAGTCATGGGATATTTTTTGAATCCATGATGGCCCATTAGCAGACATGACCCTTCAGGCTGGGTGTGAAGGTGCTGATGCCTCCCCAGAGGGGAGTTATCATGGCTGAGTCACTGGTGTGAAGACAGAAACATTTCCCAACTCACAGGGTCCTTTAATACACAGTTTGTAGCCAGAGGGGTCAAGTGTGCCCTGGGCAGTTGCTGCAAATGATCCATTATTAACAGTTCATCAGAAATTACAAAGAGGTTGTAAAATATACAGTTTTGGTTACACCACGTGGTGATAAACTGGTCCTTGCCATTATAACTAGAACAGACCCAAATGGCCATTAGGGTTCACCTCCAAAGCATTAAAAGATACTGAACAGAGCTACACTGAGTGGGAAAAGGGATTATTGTCTCTGACACAAGTTCTTAAAAAAAGTACAAAAGATTCACCAGCATTAGCCTGTGCAAGTCCAAACTGTTCAAACTATTAGCCAGGATTAAGAAGGGCAGTGCTCACCAGACAGGACTGCACAGAGACCAACAGTACACAGAGGGTGTGCATGTGTCTCAGGAGTCATGGATCAAAGGGATATAACTGAAGGGCTGACAAAACCTACCAAATCACAGATATCTGTGATCCCAGACATGCTGGCTCTGCGCCGGTCATGTAAACCTAGTCCTGTACTTGATGCTCCTGCAATTATATCAGACTCTGGAGTCAAAGATGTCTGTTTTACTGATGTCTCAGGCAAACTTAGTAATGGTAAATGGGAGCACAGAGCAGCTGCTCTTAACCTGCAGACAGGAATGGAAGTAGTAGAAGGAAAAATGGGAAGTGCACAGGTGGGAGAGTGAAAAGCTGTATTGCTGGCAGTAAAAGAGAAGGCAAGGACAAGATATGTTTATTCCTATGCGGTCTGGACTGGTGCCACACAATGGATGTGCCAGTGGGAAGCATTAGATTGGCAAGTGAATGGAAAGAGGTTTGGCAGAAGGAAGACTGGAAGTGGTTGTTGGTCCAGGCTCAAACCCCACCAATCCACACAGATAGGTCAAAGCTCATGCCAGTGATCAAGCCTTACAGACTGATTGGAACAAGGTGGATCGGGTAACAAAAATTAAAAAGATAAAACCTGATCAGTCGGAAGATCCTCAGCACTGGTACCAGCTGGGTGAGTGGCTACACTGCAAATTGGGGCAAACTGGACAGAAACCTTTATTTTTTGCAGCACAAAGTGGAGGGTGGCCACTGACCAGAAAGCTGTGTAAAGGCATTCTCACACAATGTCCCCAGTGCCAATTAAGACTTCGATGAACTCAACCAGACCAGGCACCACCTTTACAAATCAAAACCAAACACACTTTGGTCCTCTTGGCAAATTGCTTATATCGGACCTCTGAGGACACCCAGTGGTTGCAAGGACACCCTGACAGGTGCGGGAGTTGTATCTGGACTGTCATTGCCACTGAAAGCAGACCTGCTGATGCCAAAGCTACTACTTTGGGACTCAGTGATTGTGCTTTCAGTTTCCCTGTCTCTGTACAAAGTGACAATGGATCACACTTCACCAGTGTGATGCTACAAAACTGAGCCAAAAGCGAAGGTATCAAAGGGGTTTCCACACACCTTATTATCCCCAAGCAAACAGAATTGTGGAGCTGGAAATGGTTTGGTGAAAGGCTCCCTTAGGCCACACAAATCTGAACGGGATAAAAGACTACCAGATAAATATATATATATATATCTCAGAAAAATAATTTATATGGACCCGTGGGTCATCCTGTTTCATGAGCCTTCTTGAGGCCTGTGTCTCCTGAATCATCTCTGAATGATAAAATTTAAGCCTTTCAAGACAACCTAAAAGCGGGCCAATCAGTTGTGGTCAAATTGCCTCAGATTGGGATTTGACCTGTGGCTCTGACAGATACCTGAGGGCCATGAGCCTGCGTGGCTACTGACTCTGACGGCCACCAACACAGACATGGTTCATGATGGGTATTTCCCCACATTCTGAACTGAGGAAATTAACCCATCCCACTCAGTGCACCTGCCAAGATAGAAATGACTTTATTTTACAGATCAATGGCTGCTATAGGTCACCACTCCAATGGTAACACCTGGAACACTGCAGTGGAGAGCAATATCCTTCAACCAGCCGGGAGGTTGCCTCAGTGTGGACTTGCAACTCAACAATCTCATGGGCCAGTCTGTATCTGTCTACAAGGGCCTCCCTGCAGCTGGTAGATGGTGTTGCCATAGATCAGCACCTGGTTAAAGAGCTGCTGGAACACCCTGGTCTACACAAACTCATACAACTGAAAAAGAACAGCTAAAAACATTAATCGCTGTCAATCATGATGTGGACAAAACACACTGTGTCCTAGAGCAAGTGAAAAGGGATGGAGAACATCACTGGTGGGATGACTTATTTGGATGGTCCCCAAGCACAGCAGCCTTTCTGAATTAGTGTTACATTTGGTTGTTGTAATATTATAATTAATCAGAATCTGTTTTTATTAGTAGTCATTGCACATATGAGTGTTGTATCTAATCCAGCAAAGGAGGATACTGACCAGTCCAGAAGTACATAAAATTGAACAGTATCAACATCTAATTCAGTGCTTTGAATTAGACTGCTAACTAAATTCTGATTTTTCTAAGACTTTGTATGTAAAAGTGTAATGTGTTATTATAATAAAGCTGACACTCAAACTACATGAGTAAAGATAAAATAGTAAAACTTAGGAGACTGATGTACCTCAACGTGTTTGACAACAATGTACACATATGCAGTGGGTGCTTTCATAACATGGAGGCAAAAGGCATCTCCATTCCAGGTATCTCTCACCTCCAGAGAGGTGCCGGGTGCTGCTTTTGGTATTGAATTATGCTAAAACCAGTCTGGTTCATGAAGCCCAAATCAACATCCTGGTAGGGAGGCAAAGATTCAGCAGATAAGCTGCTAAGCTGACCTGGGAACGTTGGACTGACAGTCAATCATTTATACTATAAAAGCCCAGCACACTTTCATAGGATCAGATTCTTCTACCATACTCTTCTTGGGAGTGTGTGTGGAGTTTTCTCCCTAGTATGGGGAGCCTCTTCAGGAATTCTCTTGAAGAGGTTAAGAGAAAGACATTTGCCCACAAGCATTGGTATGGTGAGTTACACTGATCTCTAACTAATGATTCTTTTTGCTAGTTTTAATATGATTGCTTTGATATCGTGCACTATACTGTACACTACTAGGAGGTTTAGTTTTTACATGATGCAGTAAATAATTCTGATTAAGATCCTTTGTCCAATCATTTGTCTTAATTCCTTTCATACAAATAAACCCAGTTTGTGCTCTGTGACCCTGCATGACAAAGTTGTACTTGCACTGCAGACAAAGTCTGGGGCTAAGACAGCATCCAACCACACCCAGGCTCCTCTCTGAGGAGTTTAGAAAGCCAGGGGGCTCTTTCTGCACCTTGTGACTCTAATGACCTTTGTCTGAAGCCCCACTCCCACCTGCAACAGTGACTCCACCACCTCCCTGAGCAGTGCATTCCAGTATCTAACTATCCTTTCTGTGAAGGAATTATTCCTGATGTCCAGCACTCCCAGGTCCTTCTCTGCTGGGCCACTTTCAAGACCCTTTGCCCCTGCCTGGAGCTGCAGGGGGTTGTCGTGGCCAAAGTGCAGGACCTGGCACTTGGTCTTGTGGACCCCCACTCTGCTGGTCTCAGCCCTTGGGTCCAGCCTGACCACATCCCTCTGCAGAGCCTTCCTGTCCTCCAGCAGATCAACACTCCCTCCCAGCTTGGTGTCATCTACCAATTTGCCAGTGGTGGACTCGATCCCTGTATCCAGATCACCAACACAGGTGTCAAACAGGACTGGGCCCAGCACTGATACAGAGACACCACCAGTGCCCTGATGCCAACTGGATGCAGCTCCATGCCACACCACTCTCTGGGCCCGGCCATCAGCCAGTTCTTAACCCAGCAGGGAGTGCCCCTGTCCAAGCCGTGGGCAGCAGTTTGCCAGGAGTGTGCCATGGGACACGGTGCCAAAGGCTTTACTGAAGTCCAAGTAGACACATTGACAGCCTTTCCCCCACACATACTGGGTGGGTCACCTGGTCACAGATCAGATGGACCAGGCAGGAGCTGCCTTCCCTAAGCTGCCTGATGGCCAGGTGTCCTGGCCCCAGACAGGATGGGGTAAAGTTTTGCAGCAAGCAGGACTGGCACAGCCAGGACCCCAGGGTTATTCAGTACCACCTCAGGGAGGTCTTATGTCCTTCTCAGCTGGCCACAACATGCAGCCCGGTGGGGCCAGGCTCACCTGTGAAAGATCACCTGTGAATTGCTTGTCTGTCTTGTACACTGTTATTGGCATTGTTGTTACTGTTTGTCTTCTCTCACTGCTGCTTCCAGTCACCTCTGCGACAGCCATGTAAGAGACACCTGGGAGGAACCTGTGACACCTGTAGGACACTCGTGTGTGACCTGTGGCACCTGTGTGTGTGTGTGAGACACCTGTGTCCATGCCCTCCCAAATGTGTGTCCCCCAGCACTGTCCCCCCTAGGGCTCCCTGTGATCTGGGCCTCTCCCTCAGCCTGGAGGTTCCACGCAAGAGGCACTCTCACCCCCAGGAACATGGTGGGGCCTGTGGGCGTGGGCAGGAAAGTGGGGCTCTGGAGGTCTCCATGGGGCACGAGGGCTCATCCCTGCTGTTCCCTTCAGGGTTGGGGGTCACGGGGGGAGTCAGGGCGCTCTAGTGGCTGTGGGACCTCCAGATGGGGTGTCCCTGTTCCCCCACCACGTCCCACAGTGAGTCCTCACACTGCCACTGACATCCCCCCCGTGCCCCACAGCATGTCCCCCCTCATTCCTGTCCCACCCGTGCTCCATGGTACATGTGGCCCTTGTGCCACATCCCCACGACCCCCTGTGCCCCCCAGTGTGTACCTGTGCTCCACAGCATGTCCTCACCCTGTGTTACTGTCATCCTTTCCCGTGCCCCATAGTGTGTCACCCCCATCCTTGTCCCATCTGTGCTCCAGAGCAGGTCCCTGTGCCACATCTCTGTGTTCCCCACCCTATTCCTGTTCCCCTTGAGCCCCCCAGTGTGTGTCTCCCACATTCCTGTCCCCACCATGCCCCCCGATGCCCCACAGAGCAGAGCAGACCATGAGTGGTGTCAGCACATGTTGGGGACAGTGGGGACACATACCGAGGGGGACACAAGCATCACTTGGGCAGCGGGGGGGGTAATAAATACCAGACCCCTCCCAGGGTTTTGCCAGGATTGAGGAAGGGCTGTGGGGACGGTGACAAGGTCAAGGCGACAAGTCACGATGTCCTTGGGGTGTCCCTGCCCCCCCCCTTGCTTCCCCTCCCTGCCCGCAGGCAGGATCCGGTACCATCTGGTAGTGGCACTTCCCCGTCATGGGACGTGGCTGAGACATTGTCACAGGGCACGGGCAGGGCCCCCGCGGCCCCCCCAGCACCCTCAGGGACACCCCAGGGCCCCTCTGTCAGCCCCAGAGCCGCAGGGATTCCCTGTCACCCTCAGGGGTGGGGACCACCCGGCACAGCCCCCCTGGGAACCTCCAGGTAGGTTTCCCTGAGGTGGAGACCCCGTGGGGTGCCAGGGGCTGTTCTGGGGCACCAGGTGGGGTCTGTCACAGGTCGTCAGGCGTGAAGAGGCTGGGGGGGCGCTGGGGTGATATCGGGGACTGTGGGAGTGCTGAGGGGGTCCTGGGGGTGCAGCATGGAGGGGGCTGTCCGGGGACACTGCGAGGTTATCGGGGGAGTCTGTATGGAGTTTGGCAGTCCACAGGATGTTCGCGGGGGGCCTGGAGGGATCTAGGGGTACTCGGGGAGCCTGGAGGTACTGAGAGGGCTTAGGGGAGTCCCGAGGGGATTTGGAGGCTCCCGGGGGGCTCTACCGCAGCTCGTCAGGCGCGAAGAGCCCCCGGGCGCGGCGCAGCACCGAGTCCCGGGCAGGGTCGTACGGGTGGTCCTTGGAGGGGATCTCGAGCACCGCGGGCAGCGCCCGGGCGTGGGCTGCGACCGCCGGCCGGATCTGCTCCGCCAGCGCCTGCGAGATCAGGATCATCCCCACGTCCTCCCGCGCCAGGAAACCCCTGGGAACAGGGAAACGGGGGGTCAGGGCGGCACAGAGACCCCCACCCACGGATGGGGGCCCTTGCGTGGCGCTGCGACAGGGGACTCCTGGGACCTCCCCACCCCCCCTAAACACTCCTGGGACTCCCTCCGACACTCTTGAGATCCCTCTGACACCCACCCAGAAACTCTTGGGACCCTCCAGACCCCAACGCCCCCCACACCCTCCGGAGATCCCCAAGTCCTCACCCGAAACGCCTGGGACCCCTCTCCACCTGCCCCGGACGCCCCCAAAACCCTCCCGAGGAATTCTTCGGCCCCCCGGCCCCCAAAACTTTCCCAGACCCTCCTCAGGAACCACTGAGAACCCTCCAGGGGCTACCAAGACCACCCCAGGACCGCCTCAGACGCCCCCAAACCCTCCCGGGCCCGCACCACGCCCCTCAGGCGTTCCCGAGCCCCGCACCGGAACGTCTCCTCGATCTCGGCCAGGCTCGTCTCCTTCTCCACCACCAGGAAGTTGGGCCGCCGGTGCTTGTCCAGCTCCCCGATGCCGCCCAGCAGGAACCCGGTCACCGCGCCCTCGTCGCCCATCACCGCGATCAGCTTCCCGCCG
>VXAU01006169.1:103167-114538 GCA_013399695.1 Formicarius rufipectus
CTGGGGCGCAGTGAGGGGGTGCTGGGGGCAGCAGTGGGGTGGCAGGGGGCAAGGCAGAGGTGTCTGGGGTGGGGTGGGTGCTGTGGGGCAGCAAGGGAACACTGTGGGTCAGCATGTGGATGCCGTGGGGCAGGAGGAGATGCCATGAGGCAGCACGGGGACACCGTGGGTCAGTGAGGGATGCTGTGGGTCAGTGAAGGAATGCTGCGAGTCAGCAAGGGAATGCCATGGGGTAGCAAGGGAATGGCATGGATCAGCACGAGGACACTGTGGGGCAGCCCCACCTGTGACGAGGCACTTGCTGGCATCGCCGGCGGGCACGGCGAGGACGCGGAAGGGCGAGGCGGGGATCTCATCGCCCCCGTACTTGACAGTGCTGGTGTAGCGCCCCGGCACATCGGGCACGTAGGACACCGTGTAGGTGCCGTCCCCATTGTCCCGGATCGACGCCTTCTTGGGCTGCCCCTCGGGGTCCTGTGGATAACCCCGTTCAGTGTCCTGTGCTGGGGGGCCCTGGGGGACTCAGCACCCGAGTATGTGAGGGAAAGGGAACCTCGTGTCTCCTCCTGGCAGTGACCAGGATCTGCACCATGAGCAGCCCCTCGCCCACTCCCTTTGCCCCCCATGCATCTCCCCTGCACTGACCAGGATTTGCACAGTGAGGAGCCCCTCGCCAGCGTCACGGGCATCGATGGTGAACTCGACGGGGAGACTGGCAGGGATCCCACCTGCGCTCAGCCCGGGGCCGCTCGCCCGCACCTTGCTGGCATCATGGGTTGGCAGCGCCGTCACCTTGAAGGGGCTGGAGGGACACAAGGGGTCAGGGGTGTGCTGGGACCCCCAGGCTGAGTGAAGGTCCTGAGTCCCTCCCCACACACACCCCAGGTGGGCTCTCACCTGCGTGGCACCTCCTGCCCTCCATACTTGACAGCCACAGTGTAGGGCCCATCAGTGGCCGGGGTGTAGGTGACCTTGTGGGTGCCATCACCATTGTCTCGGACCTCCAGCGGCTCCGGCAGACCTGTGGGGCAGCAGGACATGTGAGGCGGGGACATGTGAGGCAGGGGATGTGTGGGGCAGGGGAAAATGGGAGGTATAGAGCAGCATGTGGGGCAGGACAACCCTGGGAAGGGAACTCCCATGGGGCAGGATATCCTATGAGAAGGGCATCTGTGGGGCTGGACATCCTATGGATCAGGACGTCCATGGGTAGGACACCCTATGGAACATGGCATCCATGGGGTTGGACACCCCATGAGGCAGCACATCCATGAGGCAAAACGTCCCAAGGAGCAGGTCACCCTATGGAGCAGGACATCTACAGGGCAGGGCTAGAACACCCCACACAGCAGGGTCCCTGCGCCCCCACGTACCAGCAGGCCCCAGCAGCGTCACCTCGAGGGCAGCACGCCCCGCAGCGCTGACGTCCACCGTGAAGGTCTGGGGCAGCCGTGCACGGACAGTGGGGCCCAGCCCCGGCCCCGAGCACGTCACCTTCGAGGGGTCCACGGCATCCCGCACTCGCACCCGGAACGGGCTCCCTGCATGGGGAAGGGGGTCAGTGCATGGTGGGGGCAGTGTGGGGACAGGGTAGGGTGGGGATGGGGTGGCATAGCTGTTGGCTCAATGTGGGCATGGGGTCAGTGTGGGGATGAGGTCATCATGGAGATGGGGTCAGCACAGGGATGGGGTTGGCATGGAGGTGAGGTCAACATATGCATGAGGTCAATGTGGGCATGGGGTCAGCATGGCTGTAGAGTTGGCAGGTCCATCATGGGCATGGTCACAGTGTGGGGACAACATGCTCACGAGGTCGCCATGTAGCCAACACATCCATAGGGTCAACATGGTCACATGTTTAAAATGGGCATTGGGGACAGCACAACCAGGGGGTCAACACGGCATGGGATCCATGTGTCCATAGAGTCAATGTGGCCATGAGGTCAATGTGAGCCATGGGTTCAACACGTCCATGGGGTCAGTGTGAGTCACAGGAACAACATAACAATGGGATCAACATGGGCACAGTAACTGCACAGCCATGGGATCAGCATGGGCATGGGCACAGTGTGGAGTCACCATGGGCATGGGGTCAGCATG
The DNA here is from genome assembly GCA_013399695.1 of Formicarius rufipectus. Classification (NCBI taxonomy): domain Eukaryota; kingdom Metazoa; phylum Chordata; class Aves; order Passeriformes; family Formicariidae; genus Formicarius; species Formicarius rufipectus. The sequence continues at coordinate 105,268 of VXAU01006169.1, forward strand.
GGAACAAGGACAGCATGGGCATGGAAACAGCGTGGGCAAGGGCTCCGCAGGGGGTCAATGTGTCCAGGGGTCAGTGTGGCCATAGTGTCAGCATGGCCATGGAGATACCAAAGCCATGGCCATGGGGACAGCACAGGCAAGGGGACAACTTGAGCATGAGGTCACCACAGTGTCACCACAGCATGGCCCTGCGGCCAACAGATGCCCACAAGGACCTCACTCCCCACACCCCCTGTTCCCGTGTTCCCCCGCACCAGGGATGGGGTGGCCGCCGAAGGTGATGTTGACGTCGTAGTCACCAGGCGTGAAGGGGACGTATTCCACTGCACAGCTCCCGTCCTTGTTGTCCTTGCAGGACATCTTAGCCTCTGAGGGCCCCTCAATGGCCAGGCCCAGCCCGCCGGTGCCCGCACCCCTGGGGACACACCGCCACTCAGGGGGTGACACAGGCACGGTGGGGCCAGGGGGGTCAACAGCAGTGGAGGGGAGATGAAGGTGACCCAGTGGCAGTGGGAGGGACGTGCCACCTGTGTGACAAAGGGATGGGGGTGCCGTGCTGGTGGCAGGGAGCTGGAGGTGACACGTTGGTAGCCATGGCATGGAGGTGACATACTGCTGGCAGGGACTGAAGGCGGCACACCAATGGCAAGGGCTGGAGATGCCACGCTGGTGACATGGGACAGAGGTGGCACGTCCACGGCAGGGGATGGTGTTGCAAGTTTGGTGATCTGGGATGGAGGTGGCACATCCATGGGAGGGGATGGAAATGGTGGGTTGGTGGCCTGGGATAGGGGTGACACCTCTGGGGGGAGATCTGTGGGTGTGAGGTGGTGGCAGGGTGGGAGCTGGGGGGGCTCGGAGTCAGTGCCTACCTGGTCTCCACGGTGAAATGGTTGGCTATGCCCACCAGGCCCCCCTCCAGGCCAGGGCCATGTGCCCGCACACGTGTGGGGTCACAGCCCTCGGCCACCCCCACGCGGAAGGGGCTCTTGGGGACTGCCACGTCATCATACGTCACCTCCACTCGGTGCAGCCCTGCAACAGAGACAGTCACACGCTGCCCATGGCAGGGCTGTAAGGGATCTCAGGAGAAGCTGGGGGCTCTCAGGAGATTTGGGGATCCCTGGATGGGATTTTGTAGCATCTTAAGGGGTTTGAGGGAAGGTTGGGGGTCCCTGGATGCGGTTTGGGTGGAGGTTGGGGATCCCTTGAGGGTGTTTGAGGGGGATAAGGGGTTTTGTGGGGGTCTCAGGGGATTTGAGGGTTCCTGGTTGGCGTTTGGAGGGTCTCAGAGGCTTTGAGGATCCCTTGGGTGGGTTCCTGAATGAGGTTTTGAGGGGAGCTTGCATGTCGCTGGTCAGGGTTTGGGCATGTCTCAGGGGGTTTGGGGGTCCTTGGTTCTGGGAGTTTATGGGGGATTGGGGGTTTCCCCACTTGGATGTGATTTGTAGAGGTCCCTCTCTGGGGGTCCTCTATGGAGAACAGAGAATGTCTGGCCAGGACTTGGGGTGCTGTGGGGAGTGCAGAGTCTCTGGGGTGACTTAGGGTCCCTGGGAGTTCCCAGATGGTGTTTGGGTTCCCCGGGGAGGTGTGGGAATCCCTGGGGGTTTGGAAGTCCCCTGGGGGTATCAGGGTTTCCCAAGGGGTGTGGGGTCCCCGGGAGTGTTGTGTGAGTCTCTCACCCTCCTCGAAGGGTGTGTACTCCACGCAGTAGGTGCCATCACCAAGGTCGGTGACAAAGGTGTCGATGGGGGTTCCCGAGGGGTTCAGCACCCGTGCCCGGACGTGGGGTCCCCCCGTGGGGGCCAGAGCCCGGGCATCCACTGTGAACTCAGTGCCCACTTCCCGCAGAACCCCTGGGGGACACAGGAGGGTCAGGAGGGTCCCAGAGCTCACCCAAGGGTTCCTCTCTACATCCCCTGAGTGCCCATGACCCTCAGCACACACATGGGGGTCTGGGCACACCCCTGGGGCTCCCACCCTGCAAGCCCTGCACTCCCAGTGTCCTCCCCCACCATGAGACAGGTGAGTGTGGGGGAAGCCACAGCTACCCCTGAGGAGTGGTGGGGGTCAAGGGAGACAGGAAAGGAGATGTCTCTGGGGAGAAGATGCCCATGGGGTGCCCAGGACACCTTCAATGAGAGGGGGTACCCACGGGGAGGGGGTTTCCATGGGGTTCGGATGCCCATGAGGGGGAATGTCCATGGAGAGTGGGTACCCACAGGGATGGGGTATCCATGGAGACACCCATAGAGGGGAGATGTCCATGGTGGTATCCATGGGGACAAGATGTCCACAGGGATGGGATCCCCATGGGGAGGAGATGGCTGTGGGGAGATGTCCATAGGAAAGGAGTTGCCCACGTGGATGGGGCGCCCACGGGGAGGAAATCCCCATGGGAAGGAGGTACCCATGGGGAACAGCCCCTGCGTGGCCACCCCCTCACCTCGAGGCTCCACGCCTTTGCCATAGACCTTGACGCTGCTGGTGTCCACGGCCGGGTCGACGGTGACGCGCACGGGGCAGTTGGGGACCGGGAGGCCGCCGTAGTTGATGGTGATGGTGTAGGCGCCGGCACAGGCCGGGGTGTAGGTGATGGCGTAGGTGCCATCGCGATTGTTCTGCACCAGCACCTCGGCCTTGGTGCCGGCCTCGGAGCGGATCTCGATGGTGAGCTCCGCCTCGCCGGCCTGCGAGCAGTCCACGGAGAAGGCGGCCACCTCGCCGGCACGGCCGCGCTCCAGCCCCGGCCCCGACGCCGTCACCTTGGCCGGGTCGAAGGGCGCCGTGACCGCGGCCGTGAAGGGGCTGCCCGGGATGTGGCGCCCGGCGAAGAGGATGTTGATGTGGTACTCGCCAGGGGCCGTGGGCAGGTAGGACACGGCGCAGGAGCCATCTCCGTTGTCCTGGCACTCGATCTTGGCCTCGCAGGGCCCCTCCACCGTCAGCCCCAGCCCTCCGCTGCCGGCGCCCTGCGTGGCGATGGAGAAGGGCGCCGGGACCCCCACACGGCCGCCCTGCAGCCCCGGCCCCGAGGCCACCACCTGCAGGCACAGTGACACGTGGGGGTCAGGGAGACATGGGGACACATGGGGGTCGAGGGGGACAGAGATATGTGGGGCACCCCCACGCTGCGGCCTCAGCCCAGAGGCAGAGGGACATGTGGGGGTCAGGGGGGACAGGCAGGGGTTGGGGAGGAAAAGGGACATGCAGGAGTCATGGGGGGCCGGGGGACACATGAGGGGTCAGGGTGCACACCTGGGGGTTGGGGGAGCACAAGGACATGTGGGAGTTGGGGGGCATTGCAAGGACCAGGGTGGCAGAGGGACACACAGGGGTTGGGACACACACACACCTGTCACACGTGTGTGTCCCGGGCTCACCTTGGAGAGGTCGGGGGAGGACAGGGGCACACACACAGGCACACACACTCCTGTTGCACACAGGTGTGCCAGCTCACCTTGGAGGGGTCTGGGGGCAGCAGTGCCTCCACGGGGAAGGGGCTGCCCGGCACTGGGTGCCCATCGTAGGTGACCTCGACGCGGTGGGGCCCCTCCTCGGACGGGGTGAAGTTGACGGGGTGGGGGCCCCCGGGGGGCGCGGGCCCCACCGTGCAGGGCACAGGACGGCGTGAGGGGCCTGTCACCTTCACCTCCAGGTGCCCCTGGCCTCCAGCACCCTGAGCCTCCACCTGGAACTCCTGCACCTGCCCCACCTCCGCCTCTGTGGGGGAACGGGGGTCAGGGGGGCACTCTGCATCCAGGAAGGTCACACACATGCCCCCAGACATTCTCCCCAAGTGCAGGGGATGTGTTTGTGTGTGTGTCCCAGGGTCTGTCACCTCTACCAAAGGGTGCGTCCCTTCATATCCAGGCTGTTGTGCCTCTCACAGGATGTGTCACCCACCTGCCATGTCCCCATGCATGGGTGTCCCCCATATCCAGGGTGCCCCCACACCAGGGGGTCCCATACCTCCCCCCACAGGATGCCCCCCATAGCCAGTGTCCCTACCTTTGTGTGCCCCGACCCCATGATGAACCCCACAGCCAAAGGTGCCTCCTACCAGAGTGCTCCCCATATTCAGGGTGCCCTTCCAGGCTGCCTCCTCACCCAGATGCCCTCTGCAGGGTGTGTGTCCCCCCAGCGTGCCCCCATGCCCAAATGTCCCCACCAGGTCCCCCCACCATGCTGTACCCAAAATCCAGAGTGCTCCCCTCTCCCAGTGCCCCTCCCAGTGCCTCCCCAGTGCCCCACTCACTGCTGTTGAGCCCCTGCACCTTGACCTTGCCCAGCTGCAAGGGGGGGGCCACGGTAACAGGGAAGGGACTCTTGGGGATGGGGTCTCCTCCGTAGGTCACCACCACAGACAGGGGGCCCTGTGGAGACATCCCCACATCAGGGTGCTGCTGGAGGACACCAGTACCCATGGGGAGTTCTGAGGGGCACCCATGGGGTTGGGGGATCCCAAGTGGGTCCCAGAAGATGGGCAACTGTGGGGCTGGGAGTCACCCATGGATGCTAGAGGGGCCAAAGTCCCAGAGATGGGGGTCACCCATTAGTCTGGGGATGCCCTGGGGTGATGGGTGCACATGTGGGGGTGCAGCTGCCCCAGAGGAGTGCCCACAGAAGTGGGGTGTTCATAGGGAGGATGGTGTTCATAGGATTGGGGTGCCCAAGGGATGGGATGCTCATCTAGGGGGGTGTCCTTAGGGGTGCCCAGGGGATGGGGTGTCAATGAGGGGGCTCCTATGGAGTGACCCATGCGTTGGGGTGTCCCTATGTGTTGGGGAGCCCCCTATGGTGTGCCCTGGTGGACTGGGGTGTCCAGGCGGGTTGGGATGCCTCCATGAGGTTATCCCATGGATCAGGGTGCGCCCCCCAGGCTCACGATGACCCCTGGACCCAATTGCTGCAGTAGGGTGCACTTGACAGTGGGTGCCCACAGGATTCTGATGTCTCCCATGGATCAGGGTGTCCCCCCCGGGTCAGAGTGCCTCATTCCTGTGTGACAGGGTGCCCCAGCACCCACCTGCTGCAGCGGGGTGTACTTGACAGTGTAGGAATAGTCGTGGTTGTCGATGACCTCGAAGTCAGTGACGGCCGGGCCAGGTCCCGTCCCCACAAACCGCACGTCCAGGGGGGCCTTCCCCGCCCCCCTCGTCTGCACACGGAAGTGGGTGGGGGTCCCCACCTCCACCCCTGCACCCAGTATCAGTCACTGTGGGACCGTGGCACCCACAGGACCCACAGTCCCTGGTCCACAGCACCCAGAAGTGGGTGGGGGTCCCCGCCTTCACCCCTCCACCCACTGTCAGCCACTGCAGGACCCCCAGTGCCCAGGGTCCCAAGCCCATAATACCTGGGCTCCCCATGGCCATCCCTGCACCCCATCATCAGTCACTGTGACACCCACAGCATCACAGTCCCTGCCCCACAGCACCCTCTGCCCCCACCACACAGCCCCTGTTCCCACCTCCTGCCCCACAGCTCCCTCACCCGTGCGGCTGAGCCCGGGTCCCTCAGCCTTGACCTTGGTGGCATCGTGGGATGGGTCCACCTTGATGCGGAAGGGGCTGGAGGGAATTTCCTGGGGACAGAGACCAGGGCACAGTGACATGGGGGTAACCACAGGGATGGAGCTCCAGCCCCACCCAGCCCCTGGAGGTGGAGAGCATCCCACAAAGATGGGGGATGGATCCCCAGGGGTGGGAGGCACCCCCAGCACTCCCACCTGGTTGGCAAAGAGCACCATGATGGTGTAGAGCCCGGCGCCCGGCGCTGTGTACTTGACCGTGAAGGTGTCGTTGTCGTTCTTGATGATGTCAAAGTCAATGTCGGCCTCGAGCGGCCCCACCACCCCTGGAGCACACTTGATCCCGATGCTGACGTCACCTGTGGGGGGGCTGGGTCAGTGGCACACCCTCCCCTGGGGGGCACTAAAGAGGGGAACTGCGTACACAGGGAGAAGGGCTGGACCAGGACTGGGGATGATGGACAAGGATCAGTGTCAATGGACCAGAACCAGAGTGAATGAATCAGGATCAGAAATAATGGACCTGGGATGCAGGTGCAGGAGCAGGCATGCAGACCCAGGAATCCTGGACCAGGACCAGGGTCAGTGGACCAAGAGCAGAGCTTCAGAATCAGGGATGTGGGACCAGAACCAGGACAAATGGACCCAGGAGGACGGACCCCTGGTCCAGCCATGATGAAGCAGGACCAGTGACAATGGTACAGGGATGCTGGCCCAGGGGTGCACATGCAGGACCAGACATGCCAGACCAGGGATGCAGGATGAGGACCAAGGGTGAAGGACCAGGACCAGGGACAATGGTCTAGGACCAGGGATTCTGACCCAGGGGTGCAAATGCAGGACCAGGGATGCAGGACATGGGTTAGGGATGCAGAACCAGGGACACAGGACAGGGGCCTCATGCCCACAGAGGGGTCCTCAGGGTACCCCCACCATGGCACCTACCCTGCCCAGCCTCGCTGCAGTCCACGGTGAAGTAGGTGGGCTCATTGGCCTTTAGCCCTGTCTTTTCCACGCCTGGCCCATGCACCTTCACCCTGCCGGGATGGCTGCCCTCACCCACGCTCACCTGTGGGCCCACAGTGTCACTTGCAGGGTACAGGTACAGATCCCTCCCTTGGCTGGCACCTCATGGGGCTGAGACCCCCAACTCCACCAGTGGCTCCCCAACACATAATCCTGTGGGATCCCCATCCCCAACTCTGGCTCCCTTCTCCATCCCCACCACCCCATGGACTCCCAACCACACTAACCTCCAGCTCCACCCCAATACCCTTAACAGTCTGGTACCCTCACTTCCACATCCAGCACCCTATGGGACCTCCATCTCCATCCACATCACCCCATGGGCTCCCAGACCCACCCTGGCCCCCTATCCCCATAGGAACCCCATGCCCAGTGCCCCATGGAACCACCATGCCCCCATCTGGCACCTCAACACCCTCCATGCCTGACACCCCCTCCCTGCACCCACTTAGACCTCCACAGACACCCCAGCACCCCACAGGCCCCCCATGATACCCACACGGAAGGGGCTGTTGGGGGTGTTGACGCCCCCCCAGGTGACGATGACCGTGTGCTTGATGGCCTTGGTGGGGACGTAGACACAGTGGAAGGTGCCATCACCATTGTCCTTCACCTTGATGTCGATGGGGAAGCCCTCGGCATCCTGTGGGCACCGGGGGGTAGATGAGGGGACCCAGTGGTGTCCAGTGGCACCCAACAGCACCCAGTAGTGCTCAAGGGCATCCAACAGTGTTTAATGCCCCTCAGTGAAACCCAACGGTGTTCAACAGGCTCAACATCACCGAGTGTCGCCCAACAGCACCCACCTGTGCATAGAGCTTGAGGGGCCCCTTGCCGGCACCACGGGCATCAATGGTGAACTCGGCTGGGCGGTCCACGATGCAGCCCGTGGGCTCCAGCCCCGGCCCAAAGGCCTTCACCTGCACAGAGAAGGGTCGGGGGGGTCAGTGGGACACTGGCACCCCCAGCACCCATGGGTGAGGCGCAACGGGGTGGAATGGGGCCCAGCAGGGCACTATGGGACCCCGCAGGGAGCTGCGGGTTACTGTGGGTCGCAGCACCTTGTCGGGCCAGGAGTCGGGGGGCGCGGGGCGGATGTCAGCCATGAAGGGGCTGTCGCGGATGTCCTCGTCGTCGCACACCACGTGCACGGCGTAGGGGCCCGGCTCCGTGGGCCAGTACCGCACGTCGCACGAGCCGTCGCCCTTGTCGTCACACTCGATGCGTGCCTGTGACGGGCCCTCGATGGAGAACCCTGGGGGCACCACAGCCACTGTCACCCTCTGCCCTCACCAGGGCTCCGGACCTTGTCCTTGTCTGCACTCCGTGCCCACGTCCCCGGAGGGGTGACATCCGACATGTCTTCATGTCCCCACAGTGGGGACCTCTAGGTTATTATTGCCCATTCTGTGCCCAGGTTCTCAGAGTGGCACCACCCGTGTCCCCATATCCCCGCTGTGGCCACCACTAATCTGCCACATGTCCCCATTTCTGTAGTCCCCACCCCGTGCCTGTGTCACCACAGCAGGGGGGACCCCACCATGGCACTTGTCTTCCAGTCTGTCCCCATGCCCTCAGTGGGGTGTCACCAACTCCATGCCCATGTCCCCATCACAGTAACACCCCCCATAGTGCCTCGCCCCACCACAGTGTCCCCCACCCTGTCCCCATGTCCCCCCTTCCAGGCTCACCAAGAGTCCCCACTTCGGTGCCGATGGCTTCAACCACAAAATCTGCAGGGCGTCCCACAACTCCTCCCTCGAGTCCCGGCCCCCAGGCCCGGACCTTCTGTGTCCCTGGCTGGGGGGACACCTGCACCTCGAACGGGCTGGGGGGGACAGGTGGGTGTGAGGGTGACACACCTGCACACCCCCCACAGCCCTCACACACCTGCATTTCGAATGGGCTGAGGATGGAGGGGACTTGTACTCCCCCCACACCTCCCACATCCTCCAAAACCCCCCACCCCCGGGAGACTTCTGCATCTCAGAAGAGTTACAGGGTGAAGGGGCAGTGATAGATGCCTCCCCATTCTCCTTCCCCCTGCTGGGGTGCCCCTTTGCCTGGCACTGACCTGCGGGGGATGGCATAGCCGCCCCAGGTGATGGACACCTGGTAGGTGCCGGGGACCCGGGGCAGGTACTCGCACTCGTAGACACCATCACCCGCGTCCCGCACTGTCACCGGCTCCTCTGTGCCCCCTGTGGGAGGAGGATCACCTGAGGGTCACATGGGGCTCCCCCAACCCCCCCAGAAACACCCTCCAACCACGGGTACCTCCCCCAGGGCACCCCTCAACTATGCACCTCCCCACGGTGCCCCCTCACCCATGGCAAACCCCATGATGCCTCCCAATCATCCAACCCCCACAAAAACCCTCATGAGACCCACACACATGCACCACACCCACCCATGGCCACCCCATGGGGCACCCCATCCNCCCCCACCCACGGACCCCCCCTTGGCCAAACCCGTGGTGTCCCCCAACCACCGGACCCCCCGTGCCCCCCACAGTGACACGTACCTGGCCCCCGCAGTGTCACCCGCAGGTCTCCGCTGCCCGCGCCCCGTGTCATGACCTTGAAATCGGCCACCTCCTGCACCCGGACACCCCGCGGCTGCAGCCCCCGGCCCGCGGCACGCACCGCGGAGGGCGTGCAGGCTGCAGGCACCTGTTAGCACCCACCAGCACCCACTGGGCACTGGGGGGGC
>VXAU01006170.1:795-17059 GCA_013399695.1 Formicarius rufipectus
TAACTTTCTATTACAGAGATATACTTTATGAATATTGATATGCTTTATTCCATTTCTGGTTAAATGTTTGTTGAGATCTCTAAATCCTTACACAAAAAAAAATTTAAAAAAAAAATACAAAAAATTGAAGACTTTGAATCTACTTTTAAAACATGTTCTTGTTTTCAAGACTATTTCTAAAAGCCTGCTTGTGCTTCTGCAAAATCTTCTGTTATCAACATTTCAAAATCACTAGAAATGACCTTTTAAGAAGACATTTGGTTTCCCAATTCTTTGTTCTGTTCAGTTGTCAGTAGTTAAAATATCTGCATTATAATACATCTTTTCTACTTGCTAAAAGTGCATATTTATCTGCAGAAATAAGTTAATCCTTAAAAATATATAGACAAAGTATGTGAGTAATTATTTATTAGGTGACCCAGTAGTCAAACTAGTTTGTTTGACTACAATGTTTGCTCTTTCTACTTCTTTTCTGCCTGTGTCTACCTAGAACTAAGGAGGTAGAACTTTGTGTTACATCATAGATAAATCTGAGTAAGAATATCTGTTGTTATTGTTGTCTTTATCAAATAATGGGGTGATTATTATTGTGCCATGAATTTGTTCATTTGCTTTACTGTTCTAGGGACATTTACAGCCACATTGCAGATCTCCACAATTTTTTAATTATTAGTTTTCATTTGGCTTGCACTTTTTACTATTGTATGACAGATAAATGGCATTTTTTTCTAGGTACTCATTTTCTAAGGCAGACAATCTTGTAATAACTTTCCATAATAAATAATGGTTTTATTCCTACCTTTTCTCTGCTATTGGTGGACACAGATAGGTGGATAGGGAGACAGCAAAAGAGAAGCAAACTTCCTCTACCACATGCAAGAAACCAGTCATTTTTAATTCAGTGTCTATCCATAGTGTGTGTCTATTCAGCAATTCATCTTTTTGTCCTCTTAAGTCTGTGGGAAATCAGAAGAAAAAGAGAAACTCTATATATTAACACAAATTCCACAACATCAGAGGCTGGACGTTATTTGCACTGTTTTTGCCAATAATTTCATAGTAATAATAGTGGTTAAATAATTCACCAGAGCCTGATTCCATTTCTAGCTCTGCCAATGGATTTTGCATAATTTTGCAGAACTTTATCTCAATTCCATCTCTTACAACAGATAATGATGTTCATTTTTGTACAAAGTAGGAATTTCATATCTTGCTGAACATTGTTTTTTTAATGTCTTCCACAGATTTAAAACTCAAGTTTAAATCTTTATTTCTTCAACAAATGCAAAGTTTCTTCTTATCACCCAGAAACTGTAGATTCATAAATGTTGATCTTGTGGAATCACATTTCTGATCCTTATCCCTTTTAATGCATATATTAGCTAACCTATCGTGGAACAAGAATAATTCAATTTGCCTCAAGGGAGTTTTATAGCACTCAAATTTCTCCAGGAGTACTTTTGGAATTTTTTTTGTTTTCATTTTCAAGTGTGTGTTTGGGCTTTTGGTTTGTTAGGGTTTCTTTTGGTTGGTTGGTTGGCTTTTGGTTTTTTGTTGTTGTTTGGGTTTTTTTCAGCTATCATGCATATTTATTAACATTAACATTTAGTGACATGTCACACAAAGAAAATCTAGTTCAAAATCAGTTCTTGTGGAAGTCTGTGTAAAACTTGACCTTAGTTTGGGGTGCACTTTGATAGTTTCCAATGAGCAAATTGTAATGGCATAAAATTAAAGGTGAGCAAATAAGTTGTTTAAATTAAGTTACTGCTGTGATATCTGCACTTTGTCTTTTTAACTGCTTTGAACAAAGTCAATATTTTCTGTTCTTCTTCTGTTAAAAAAGTTATATTGGTTTTCTTTTGAGTAGTACAGTGTTCTTCTCTTGAAGTAGAGGTTAAGGTGTCTGCCTTTTGGGGGTTTTATATCTTGTTATGTAATACATTTGAAGTAAATTCTACCCTTTCTTACTGAAGGAGATAAACTCTAAACTCTTGTCTTTTTCCAAAATTCTTCCCTCAAAAAGAATCTCTTCCACTTGAGTGGTCAATGATTGTACAACACACTGGATAGAAATAAGAACTGCACTGCCTAGGAATCATTAAGTAAAATTAAACCAAAAAAAAAGGAAGGACAACTGTAAAATAATGGTAGGAAAAAAGAGAATGGAATTGGATGTGTTCTTGTCTATCTGCCTTTTTGCAGATGTTCTACATGGTTATCCCTGCTAATACAGAATAGCAGCAATAGCATATTCTCATGGATAGTATGTAGCCAAGTGCATGTCATGCACAGAAGCCACAGGTGAGGCATAAGATCGGAATTTAGTTTTAATGGAATCACTACAAAAGCAACAACTCGAACACATGTCAAGAATCCTCTAAGTGAAGAGCTGCTTATATTTTCTTGAGAACACTTACTAAAAGAAAAATCTTACAGGCAAAATAAACATGAAAATAATAACTGATTTTTGAACTGCAACAGTTGTGCATTGCTTTTTTGTCTAGGCAGGAGTTTTTCATTTGTAAAGAACCTTAATTCATATATCAAGTTTTTCCAGATAGCTACACCACGTTTAATACAACTCTTTTTTTATTTTGTTGTTGTCAGTTGACCTCACTTTGTCAGTTGATTCTTTGTCATCAGCTCTATTATCTATTTCAACATACACTTCTTGGATGATAAACAATGAGTGTTTGAGGCAAGACGTGTCTTATTCCTTAACTAGCTAGAATTCTTGCAAATGGTTATACAATCTAATTTGTTTGGTGGCAAATAGGATTTGTGTTGGTGGTGTATGTGCACCAGGAGCCCATGCCTGTACATGTGATTTTTACTCAACTCTTGTAAGCCATTCTGTGTGACTTATTTTTGGTTGTTCATGCTGCTCTGATTCTGTGGCTCCAAAACATGTAAAAAACTCTCTTCAGAAAAGTACAATTCAGAATACTCATGTTTTAAGACACTTCACTTTGCTATCTATGAAGATGTCCCGTACTCTTTCTTTTAGACTGTCAACTATAAACTCATATATTGCTCTTCTAAAGCTTCTTTTTTCTATGGCCATGATGAACTTTCTTATCTACCCCTGGAACGTGGCTTTCAATGAGGCTGTTTTTAAAACTTGCATTGCTTTCATGAGAACTGACTTAAAGCTGTTGTCACAAAACTGAAGAGTAACTCCTGTAAAAAATTTTTTCATCCGTCTCTCATTGATTTCTTTTTCTTGGTCAAATATGCCAGAACACTGTTTTTACACTATCTGTGTATCTGTAATATATTTTCTTGCTGTATTGGAGTGTTTTACTCCAAGTATCACCTCATAACTATGTGTTTCACAAACAGTTGTGTGATAACAGTTGCTCTGAATAGCTTTGGATTTGTGTTTTCTAAAGTTTAATGTCACTTTTGATCTTCATATGATGGCACTTCTAATAACATTATTGCCTTGTCCAAGAGCAAAGTCCACAGGTGAGAAGAAAGTCAGACAAATTTAGCAATACCTATAATGCTGTCTGGCATCCAAGCAAACCTGCCTTTTGACATTGTGGTAGCAGGCTGGATTGGCAAATTGAAAGATCAGCTATCTATTACCATGTAATCTTTCAAATTACAATTTTGAATGCAGAAAGTTATTATTGGTTAAATTATGGACATCATCCATTATTAAATCTTGTGGTATTCTTTTTCTTGAAGTGTCTGATTACTACAGCTAGTAAATTGTGGATTTTAAAAGATTGACTTACAGATATTGATAGACACCTTCTCTATGTTCTTCTCAACATATAAATGAAGAAAAGGTGATAGTGAAGGAGATTTATGTAATATTATAGCACTTTATTAGTTTTAGAACCCTGGTCTAATTGCACTGTCAAAGGTGTGTTAACAGATGAAGATACTGAAAAATCAGAAATCAGAATTTGTCTGAAATGATCAAACAGCATCCAATGGAATCAGTATTTTATTTACCTATCCAATCCAATCTGCTGTCCATTTTTTAAATATATATAAGCAGATCTATATATGTTATAGTTAGAACTTACCACACAGTATAAAAAGTATTGTGTATTAAAGAATACAGACAAACCCCTCCTATTGTGTTTTGTTTGTACTGCCCTTTCTGTGAAATCTAGGTGCATACAGAGGACTGGAAGTCACTGTATAAAAGTTATTCTCAGTTCCACTGATGACTCATCTTTATTCCACATGATTCTTTTGCAGTCTGAGGTCAAATTCAAACTCATGTATGACTCTAACTTCACCATGGCTGGGACCATAGCCTATTGCATAAGAGTGAATGGGGTTGGTGGCAATGAAATCAAGTTAATAGATTGAATCTCTAATATTTAATAGCCAGGTAGTCTCACTGCTTTCATAGATGTCAATTTCATGCCAAACACTCTCCTGAGCATAATAGCTTATTTTTCACAAAAACATAATATGTTTGCCCAAATGTATTTTTCAATGGTGTATCCAGTCTTGATTCAAGTACATCAAGAGTCAGAGAATCCCTAATTTGATCCACTGTTAAAATACTTTGTATTATGTAATTCATAGCTTGCAACTTTCAACTGTCTGTAGCTAAAGATCTTGGTTAGAATCAATTTTATTCAGGCCTGGAAGGCTTTGTTATTATAAGCACAGAGCAAGATAATCACAATTGTGTTGCCTCTTAAACCAACTGTTATCTTTGAATTTCATTCAATATCTTTTAATTTCATGCAAAGAAGGAGTTAGTTGCCAGCAGTGTACAGCAACACATCAGCAGTTCCTGGGGAATCATGTGGACTTCTGTCTAACATGAAGGCTCCAACCTTAGGTCTCCAGAAGACATCACCTCTGCATCTCTTCCTCCTTTGCCAGTGAAGTCAGAACAGGACAGCAGTCAGATCACAACCTAAAAATTGTTCCCTTCAGAGTGTATGGAATTATACCACTAGCACTGTCTCTTGCAGAAAATAATTTGTGTCTGATCACACTTGCACTGTGGCTAGCTGTGTCTGTGCTTTCTGTACAGGGTTCTCTACCTGATCAAGACTCTGCATTACCAGGACTTATGCTTCCAAGAAGGCAATTTTACCTTAAGTAGGTTAAAATGCTCTTTGACATACAGGTAGTTAGTTCTTTATGAAAGAAAAAAAAAACAACCGCTGTGTTTTTTAATAATCAGAATAAGTTAGCCCTTTAATATTTCCTTTCTCTCATTCTAAGGCTTTTTATTCATCTTTCAATTGCTTTTGTGGGTTTGGGTTTTTTTCCTATTAAACTATATACAAGGTACTAGTATTCTTATGCATACAGTATTGTAGTGTTAGTTTCACAAATTTTATGTGCTGATTAAGCATATATATTTATTTTTTTTTAATACACCTTTTTGCTGCAGTTTTACGTACACCGATTTGCCTTAGACTGAATCAAAAAATCACTGCTTTCCAGAGCTCGCGCACTTACACTTAATATGCATTCTGTATGTTCTTTGTTAATAATTTCTACTTCGTCATTTATTTTCATCATTCATTATTTCTTTCCTAGTCTGCTTCAATACATTGTATTTTATAACAAGTTATTGATGAAAAATGCAAATGGCATTGCTTAGATGTGGCACTCTAATTATGATTTAATCCCACAAAACCTGGCTAACAATGTCATTCTCGATGACATCTCTGATTTGACATCTGTCTATTCTGAATTAATTCCATTCTTAAATTGCTCAGTGCTGGTTTGTTTTCATGTTTAATATTATTATGCTGTATCCCAACAAATAACTATTGTATATATATAGATGGCTCATCAAAAGGATCTGTGATTTTACAAAAAAAACCCCAAATCAGTTTATAAAATCATTGTCTAATGAGGGATTATCTATGGGAAACCTGCAGGCAGGGCATGTCAGGATTTTTTATTTTGCCAACACTATTTATAAAAGACAACTTAGATAACCAAGAGAGTGGGTCTGATTCATTTGTTTTTAATTTTGTTTTCATCTGTATTACTTAAACAAAAAAACCAAAGACAAAACAAAACAAAAAACAAACAAACAAACAAAACCCACAAAAAAACAAACCAAACCAAACCAAACCAAACCAAAAAACCCCACAAAAACAAAACAAAACAAAAAAAACCCCAAACATAAAGGAAATAGAATTCAGATGTTGGAGGTTCATCTGATGTGCATTCTGGTGTTTTTCTCTTTTCTACAATCTGCAGTACACCATTGTTTTTTCCAAAACACAGAGTTCAAAGAAGGTGAAATGCAATGTTATTTCCATAAAAATATGTACAAAACAAAATCGAAATGAAATACGTATTTTTTGCTAGAAATGCTTATGCGCTCATCCATTCAATGCAGAAGCTTTCCCTTCTGAGCCATCTCACAAACAAAAAGCCACTTCTATGTGGAGGGCTCAAAGAGATCCCTTCACAACCAATATTCAGTTAACAAGTACCACATACAAGAATTTGGAAAATGGTTTCAGCTAATGAGAAAATTCTGATCTGCTTGTGTATATTGTGAATGTAGACAAATCGGCTCAATTTGTTCAATAAATTATTCATTGGAAGTTACTCATTCATCACTAACAAAAATACTGTCTTCAACTGTTTTATCTATTTGGTGTTTCGTATGCCAAGAAAACTGATTTTACAATCTCTGTCATTCCTTCAGCTGTTCTAGAGAAGGACTCTTTATTCTCACAGCAAAAGGAAGCCTCTATTCTTTCATCTCACAAATAGAGCAAAATTATTTCAAATATAATATAGCCCAGGTTTGGTTTTTTTTTGAAAAAAAAATCCAGTGATGACTCTGTCAATACCAGACTAGAAACCAGGAAAGTATTTGGTACTATATAAAAAGTACTGATGTATGCCGTCTCTTCCCAGTTTTTTAGCTTGTTTGTTCTCATTTAATAACTCTGAAAATGTAGTAACTCTAGGGAAAAGATTTTGGAGTGGTTAACATATTCTTACTGTGTGAATTTGCACAACATCCTTGAACAATAGCAGAAGAAAGGTAGCAGGGAGAATTAGCAAATAAAATACTGTCACTGTCATCACAGCCAGCTGAATGCTTGGAGCAGCATGACACAAAGGATGATTTAATTTGCATCAGAAGAGAACTTCCAGTATTGTGAAGTCTGGAACTTCTCCAAAGGGATCAAATAGGACTGGAAAAGTAGTTGACAGGAGCTAATACACATTATGTATGCTGCAGTTTCCTAGTGATTTACTAAGTTGAGAAAAAAAATAAAAGGTGAGTAGAATAAAAGAGGGATAAATAAAATCATACTTGGAGCATTTTACATATCCAAGTGTGGAGGTGAAACTGTTACAGGAAGCTAATAGGATGGGCAAGAAGTCCAGGAAAACAGACAGGCATATTTTCTTCTATCCATTCACAAAGTATCCTAGAACATTTTCTTAAAAATACAGAATTGAAAACAAAACATCTTCACAACTCTTTGGGTAACTAATGCCTGAACTGCAGAACTATATTATGCGCAAATAGAGAAATGCTGAATACTGCACAAATGAATACTGCAATGCTAAATAGCATATATATTTTCATGCTGTCATTATGAAGCTGAACATTTTATGTGAAATTACTAATAAATCAGTGAGAATTTATTTCTTTGAAATAGAGTGTATTTCTAACTAAGATGATGTTTAAATAGGACAATCAATGCATTAGTGCATATCTTAAGTTTAACTTGCTCTAATAAAATATTTAATTCACTAGAGCATTCAACGTTTGAGTATACCAATGGTAACCCGTACCACTACTTGCTTTTCTAAGTCAAGACAATTATGTCATACAGTTTATTTGTTTATATGGATATTCTATTAAATGCAAGAATGGAAAAGGAAAAAAAAAGAAAAAAAAAAAGAGTGAATAAAAGTGAACATAATACTGTTATAGGTTTTTTATATTGTGGTGGTGGTCCATTAAAATCTTGACACCATCGGGGAATTAAAGATTTCATAAGGTATGTAAGCAATTTGAAAATTATAATTTTCTTCAGTTTTAGCTCATTTCTTCCTGTCAACTGTTTAGAAAGATTATACATACTGAGTCCCCTACCAATTTGTATTTGGACCTCACAAAATAGTAAAATACATTCATTTTAATAGTTGGACAGTTACTTGAAGCAAACAGGTCTCAAATCCCATGTGACCTGAATAGTAGTTTACATATTAAATAGACAGAAACAAGTAAGGGATATAAATGGTAGAGAATCAGAAGCAAATGCATTTGCTTTCTTGGGTGCAATATTATTTCTTCATAAAAAAGTTTTAAGGGCTTTAAAAGAGAACTAAAAAGAGTTTCAATTGTTAACTATCATGCATTTATCTTTTTTGTAAGTGGAGAAAAGACTGACTTATAGGTGCATCCTCTTATACATTATTTTTATGTCTGAAGGTCAGAGTGAAGCAGTTAGGCTGAAATAAAAAGCAAAAAGTTAGCTTGTAAAAATTTTCAGGAACCAATCTATTATAATAGAACAAGATGCAGTGGTTATGAGATATTGAAGATAGTAGCTAAATGGTCTCAACTGAAGTCTCATGAAACTGATTTCCAATGTCAGAACCTGGAAATTTAGAAGATATTCCTTGTCTGCAGAAGGAAATTAAGATGGTTCTGATTCCAAGATTCCAAAATTATGATAGAGCATAAATCACTCTTGATTGTGACTAGTGAGAGAAAGATTAATATGCCATCCGATTATCTACCACTGTTAAAGAAAGCACTATAAGGGACAATTTACTTAGGGTGACTTCTCCACTTCCTTCTGTCATTTATCTAGATATTATTATGCTAAAGCTTTCCTAATATAAGATTTACTTGAAAAGAGACTATAAAATTAAAGTATAACTAACATCATGAAAACTAATGCTGACATAATTTTTGTAGTGTCTGATAAAATTTGAAGTATTGTTAATATAAAATGTATATAAATTTATTCTCTCATTGAATACTTGGGAAATATTATTTATTTTGCTAAATATCTCCAAAATTTTATGTTATTTTTTTGGTATTAAATACATTGAATTTATTTTTATGATCAAATAATAATTATATAGTCAAACTGTTCTGCAGGTTTTTTTTAAAGACTGGTAAGGCAGAAGGTACATGTTGAATAAATGTCTTATTTTGGTTAGCTTTTAAAATCTAAAAAAATGTCTAGCAATTAAATATTCAAGAGTGTCCAGCTTTTGGAGATATTCAAAACACAACTGCACAGACCCTTGAGCATCCTGCTTTAGCTGACCATACGTTTATGCAAGGATGTTAGCCCAGACAATATCTAGATTTAGCCCTTGCAGTTTCAATGATTCCATGATCTTCTGATTTTATATTTACCACTCAAACACATATTTAACTAAATTTTGACACCATTTTCAAATATATTTTGGTTTCCATAATAACAAGATTTTTAAAATATAATAAAAAAAGGGAGGGGGGGGGAAAGGGGGGGGGGGAAACCACAAAAAAACCCCAAACAAAACAAACAAAACAAAACACAAAACAAAACAAAACAAAAAATAAACCACCTAAAACACTTTTTCCCCTTCCAGAAATCTGATGACAGGAAGGTTAAGAACTCCTTTAAAGAAAAGCTATTTCCCAGATTTGGAATAAAATCAATACAATGATAATAATTAAAGTTATAGCAATACCGTGGTAATACAAATGTAGACAAAATGCATGCTTACAATATTCTGACTGAACCAAAGAAGTCTGCTTTTAAGAGCTATTTCTGCTTAGAGTGTAACATATTGGTATTATTCTTAGTTATTATAGATGAAAAGAAATATTTTGGGCATCTGTGATTTTCCCCAGTTTCCTTCAATCATTTCAAATATTTGTTGTTGCTGTACTTCTAGAATTTCTTTCAGAATAACACTATAAATGCAAATCATATTAACATGTAATGTTAAATTACTATTAGTATATATCCACAGAAAAGCAATGGTCCTGTGCTGTGTGATAAAGTGTGTAACTACAAACAGTTTCAATCAGAGGAAAGCAACTGGGGAAAAGTATATTAGGAGCCTGAATAAAAAAGCTGTTTGCAATCAGTTACAGCTGAGTGCAACAAAAATTACTTTCTAGGGATCAAAGGAAATTAATGATTGACCAGTGTAACCAGAACATCCCACAGCATGTTGAATATTTAACACTGTGCTACGTCTGCCCAAAACAATCTGTGGTTTGGCATATATCCACCAAAATAGCTCACTGTTAATTAATTTGCCATGTCATTTTGCATAAAATTAGTAATTAATACTGGTTGTTATGCACTATAATGAACTTTTTTTCAGTTAAAGATTCAAAGTCAATAGTTTCAACAGCTTGATGAAATGGGGTAATTTTTTATTATTCTTAGAAAAGAATTTGCACATTGAAAAGGCATGGCAGTCAGAAGAAAGGATATATCAAAGTTTATAGACCAAATACATTTGAGGTTGTTCAAGGTCAATGAATTTTTCCCTCTACTTGCTTGAAATTACGAGTAATAGAATATGAATAACTGGCACTCCAGCTGAAATGAACTACAGTGATGTGTAATACTATATTTAGCAGTCTTTTAAACTGTTGCAGTCTCATTTAACAGGCTCCGAACTGAACCTGTATTCTTCACCTTTTTAGAGGGAACATTCAGCCTGAGGTTTTGCAAATTGATTTGAAGAATTTCCAGTAATTATTACTCCAGATGCAGAAATAATGTGCTCTTTGAAGAAGCACTTAGGGTGATCATTGTAAGCAGTGGTCTTGAATAATGAAAAAAAAAAACAAAAAAAGTATTTATTGTTCTAAAACTTTTGGGGTTTGCTTTATAAAAAAAAATGTATTGCTATATGGAAGAAGTTGTTGGTTTGGATCATCTTCCTGATCTGTCTATCCTCCAAACAGAAGTAAAAAACTACAATAAAATACAATTTATTCCAAACAATTGTGCAATACCAAACCCCAGGAACTGAAATCCTATAATCTAAAAGCCCAGAGAGTCATTGAAACCTAATATTACTCTGTCTAAGTCTGCAATGAAAAGAAACAACCTTGTAGCAGAGAAGTAAGAGACTGGCAGATCACTAGTAATTAAATTAATAGCATTGATCCCAAGGCCATGTTTCTTCGTCTTCTGTTTCTCATATTGCCTCATTTTTTTTCTGTGGTACTCTTTTCATGTTTCTTGTCCTAATTAACACTTGTTAACACTTTTTTGTCCCCTCCCATCTCCCACCACTCCCCCCACAATTTGGCTTCTTTTGCATTTGTAATACTTTCATATAATTTTGCTTTTATTCTTCTTCATATGTGTAGTTTCCCTGTTGGCTTATCTCTCCATTCAATTTTTCTGGTCCTCCTATTACCTTCCTGCCTTCACTAGTACCTTCTCCATCTGTTTTCTTCTTCCTTTCATTAGTTGTGCCACATGTCTAACCTCTGCTTGCTTAACTGTATTGGTTTTCTGTCAGAAAGGGTTCCTCCAGCACTTCAGACAGTACTTCCCAATTCCATGTGAATCATTTGAGCAATGTTAATCAAAGAAATTACTTTTTTGCTATTCCACCAAAAACTTTTGGGCCTATTTCCAAACTTCAGTCCAAACTAAGCACCTATGTTAGGATTGTAGCTGCAGTAAAATGTGATGACATCAGCTTAAACAATAACAATCATTTCATATAAAGTTTGAATTTTATACAGTTAGCCTAAATCACTTAATGAAATTTAGAATGTTTTTAGTAACTAATAATCCACATGAGTATTCATCTGCACTGAATTTAGAGGGGGTGATGCAATGTAGTATAGTGATGTGCTAGTTTTGCTACACTAAACATTACTGTGCAAACTCCCAATCTAAACTATTTATTAGAGATGGAATTGCTTTTCCTTCCAATGTTATTCCTTTAAGACAGGCAGTGATGACCAATATATTTGAAAATTGGGTCTTTTCACATAGAGTAAATTTTCAGGACAAGGCAATACAATCTCTGAGCATGTAGCATCTGGTTTTGGATCATTTCTTTAAAAAGACTAAGCAGTCTCAGAATTTTAGGGTTTCCCCCCGTTACAGCATACATTTGGTGCTGGTAGCTTGATTTGCAACTGCAGGGCAAGCTGCAAGTTGAACTCTGGGTGGGGAGAGCCTGAGACAAGACAAGAGGCCATGACCTGCCAACCCTTTGCATAAGAAAGGGCCCAGGGATGTGTGGGATGAGCCCAGTGGGTGAGTCCAAGAGACACAGCAGAAGCCAAGGACTCAGGAGGAAAAGCAAGATGTGGACTGTGAAGGGATAAAAAAGCCCGGGGTGTCCTTTGTTGGGTGAGGGTCCCTCCTCGGAGGCACCGGCCCGAGCTGCTTCTCTGTTAGTGAGGTGCGAATAAATTGCTTTATGGAAGAAGACATCTGAGACTGCTGTGGGAAGCCTGGGGTCGATCTTGTAAGGAGCCCTGGTCTGCTTGCGCAGGTGTAGAGTCTGTGGGGAGTCAGATGAGGCACCGTCATCTCAGTGGAAGAGAAGTCCTTGGGACTTCTTTCCCTGTCCCAGCAGGGAAAGTCCTTGGCACTGGGAGTGTGAGTGGCAGCATGGTGTGAATGGTCAGACTGGGAAATTTCCTTAAGACACCCCTTCTACCACTGAGGTAAAAGTGCTACTAGGTCTTGACTTCTAGAAATAGTGATGGCAGCAGGAATTCAGCATTTGTACATTGGTAAACGTTGTTCCAGGTGCTGGATTTGAGTCTCACTGTGAGAGAAGTTTTTCACTAGACACGATGCCCTGGTTTAAAATCCATGGGACAACAGAACTCGTATTGGAGGTTTTGTTTTAAACATTTTTTTTTTTTTTATTATTTAAGGGAAGGAAAAGCGCAATGGTCTCATATCAATTTGGACAAGAAGAAATAAAGGGAACAGTTATTATTTCTTTCTTTACACTGTTGGTAGAATGTTTTGCACAGGAATATGGTATTGTGAAGTGCAATGTTATACAGTGAATGACAAAGGAATTTCTGTTAAAACTCGGTTTGGGAATATAAAAGAAGAAAAGAACAAAGACATGTCTTTATGACTTAGAGGATACCAATGACCAGCCTTGAAAAACAGAAATGCAATCATTGCATTTGTGTCTATCCACTACCAATAGAGAGAAGAGAAATCTGTGTGTTGAGGAAGAATTTTTTTTTAAANTTTATATTCGTGTTTCCATCCATATTATTCCCTTTCATTCACATTTTACCTTCATTCTTACAGTTTGCATTTAGAGAAGGTCCTGCCTCTCTCCATTTTCTCAAAGTACCTAATACCACTTCGATGTGGTTAAGAAAGAAGCAGTTGTTTTGTCTTGCTTCATCGCTGCATGCTTTGCAATGTTCCCTCCTAGTTCCTTAAAGTACGGGGGGAAAAAAAAAAAAAAAAANCGCAGGTGTAGAGTCTGTGGGGAGTCAGATGAGGCACCGTCATCTCAGTGGAAGAGAAGTCCTTGGGACTTCTTTCCCTGTCCCAGCAGGGAAAGTCCTTGGCACTGGGAGTGTGAGTGGCAGCATGGTGTGAATGGTCAGACTGGGAAATTTCCTTAAGACACCCCTTCTACCACTGAGGTAAAAGTGCTACTAGGTCTTGACTTCTAGAAATAGTGATGGCAGCAGGAATTCAGCATTTGTACATTGGTAAACGTTGTTCCAGGTGCTGGATTTGAGTCTCACTGTGAGAGAAGTTTTTCACTAGACACGATGCCCTGGTTTAAAATCCATGGGACAACAGAACTCGTATTGGAGGTTTTGTTTTAAACATTTTTTTTTTTTTTATTATTTAAGGGAAGGAAAAGCGCAATGGTCTCATATCAATTTGGACAAGAAGAAATAAAGGGAACAGTTATTATTTCTTTCTTTACACTGTTGGTAGAATGTTTTGCACAGGAATATGGTATTGTGAAGTGCAATGTTATACAGTGAATGACAAAGGAATTTCTGTTAAAACTCGGTTTGGGAATATAAAAGAAGAAAAGAACAAAGACATGTCTTTATGACTTAGAGGATACCAATGACCAGCCTTGAAAAACAGAAATGCAATCATTGCATTTGTGTCTATCCACTACCAATAGAGAGAAGAGAAATCTGTGTGTTGAGGAAGAATTTTTTTTTAAAAAAAAGAAAATGGGAAATGTTTTCAGTTGGAAATCAGAAGTAACATTCTAGTCTCTGATGAGAAGGTTTAGAATCACTTTCCATGATGGTATGGTAGAGAAATGAACACGAGGGTTAGCTTCATAAACTCGGGTTGCTTCTTATCACAGGCAGTAAGTTAGTGATCTCTTCAGAGTTTTCTATGGAACTAATGTAGAGGGGGTTTAATTAATTAATTAACTTATAAATATAAGTATACAATTTATAACAATNTCATTTCTCTATAATGTAAGTTCACTCTACCACAGCTTGAATTGCCAGGACACAGTACTGGTTTTGTTTTTTTTTAAAGGAGACTTTTTTTAACCTTGGGTGATTAATTATGTCATAGTGCATTATGAGAGTACTTTATTCCTGGCTAAGCTGCATTTTCACTGAGGCATTTTACAAGCTTTATTTCATGTAAAGCATGATTTAGATACCATGGCAATGTAACCACTGGGGAAAAAATTGCCTTATGTAGCCTAAATGTGAGTTTACAAAAATTTATTGAGAAACTTTTAAGTAAACTTTCAAGTAAACTTTCCAAGTGAATCAATGAAGTTACAGATTTATGCTGACCTAATAGAATAGTTTGCAACTTGGGATGAATTTAAATACTAAAACTAGTACTAAATTGTTTTTCTTTTATACAAAGGAATTAATTGAATCAAATCCACTAATATAGATGCCATATACACTTGTTAATGAAAAGATATGGAAAAAAATTACCATCTTTATTATTCAAACACACGTGGTTTTATAGAGTTGTTTAGGTTGGGAAAGACCTTTGGCATAATCAAATCTAACAGTTAAACAAGCACTGCCAACCCCACCACTAAACCATGTCCCTAAGTGCCACATCTCTTAATTATCTCCAGGGATGATGACTCAACCACATCCCTGGACAGACAGCTCCAATGTTTGATAACCCTTTTGGTTGAAGAAATCTTTCCTAATATCCAAGCTAAACTTTCCCTGGTACAACTTGAAGCCATTTCCTCTTGTCCTATGTCTTGTTTCTTGGGAGAAGAGACTGACCCCCACCTTGCTACAACCAGCTTTCAGGTAGTTATGGAGAGCAGTAAGATTTCACCTAAGCCTCATTGTTCTTCAGGCTAAACAACTCCAGCACTCTCAGTTCTCTTCATAAAACTTGTGCACCAGACCCTTCATCAGCTTCATCTCCCTTGTCTGGACACAGTCGAGCAGACTAATGTCTTTTTTTTAGTGTCTTTCTTTTAGTGAGGACCCCAGAGCTGAACATAGAAGTCAAGGTGTGACTTCATTAGTGCCCAGTACAGTGGCCAATTACTGCTTTAGTTTTGCTGGCCAAACTATTTCTGATACAAGCCAGGATGCCATTGGCCTTATTGGCCACCTGGACACACTGCTGGCTCATGTGCAACTGTCTGCCAACCAACATCTCCAGTTCCTTTTCTGCCGTGCAGCTTTCCTGCCACTCTTTCTCCAGCCTGTAGCACTACATGGGGTTGTTGTGACCCAAGTGCAGGACTCAGCACTCTGCCTTCTTGAACCTCAGACAACTGACTCAGCCTGTTGATGCAGCCTGTCCAGACGCCCTCTGCAGAGCTTTCCTACCCTCCAGAAGATTAATGCTCCCACTCAACTTAGTGTCTTCCTCAAAATTACTGAGGGTGCACTCAACCCCCTTGTCCAGGTTGTTGATAAGGAGATTAAGCAGGTCCAGCCCCAATACTACTAAGCCTTGGGAAACATGACTCTTGATCAGCCACCAGCTGGGTGTAACTCCATTCCCCACCACTCTCTGGACCCAGACATCCAGCCAGATTTTTACTCAGCAAAGTGTACAGCCATCCAAGTGACAAGCAGCCAGTTTCTCTGGGAGCATGATATGGGAGACAACATCAAAAGCTTTACTGAGTGCAGGTAGACAATATCCACGTGTGGCTGGGCATAATCCCCCAGCTGGGAGGGCTGGGGGCACCCAAGACAATCTGCTTCATAAACTTCCCTGGCACTGAAGTCAGGCTGAAAGGCCTATAGTTCCCCGGATCCTCCTTTAATACTTATTGGTAGATGGTTATTAAATAGGTAGATTAGTGAAGACAAAAA